>JAQMYJ010000012.1:13867602-13878453 GCA_030014305.1 Clarias laeviceps
TCTTTTAATTTTTGTGAAGCTGCTTTGAGACAATGACCATTGTTAAAAGCGCTATATAAATAAAATTGAATTGAATTAAAATGGAATGTTCATGTGTTAGAATGGCCCAGTCAAAGTCCAGACCTAAATCCAACTGAGAAAATTGCTGTTCACAGACATTCTCCATCCAACTGACTGAGCTTGAGCTATTTTGCAAAAAAGAATAGGCAAAAATTTTGAACCCCTTACTTGCAGCTATAATTGCAGCAAAAGATGGTTGTACAAAGTACTGTATTGACTCAGAATACAGAATGCAAATGCATGCCACATTTGTGAAATATCTGAAATGTTAAAAAAAAAAAAAAACATTTATGATTTTCCTTCCACTTCACAATTATGTGTCACTTTGTGTTGGTCTATCCCATAAAATCCCAATAAACTACATTTTCACCATCATCTTATTCTGATTGAAAGATTTATCCATTTTAGGCTTGTAAAGTAAAAAAAAAAACCTTTGCTGTTGATAAGGTTCACTTAATCTATTTTATCACTAAACTAGCTGAATAATAACATAAAATCATTTTCATACTGAGCAAAACAATACTGACAATCATTTTATCCATCATCATGAAGCCCTTCCCTACCTGTCTCCTGCAGTAAGTGCAGCCAGTTTCTCCTCTCCAGCCTGAGGTTTGGACGCATCTGCCAAAATCCTCTCCATCTGTTGCTCAATCTCTCTGGGCAACAGCAAGCGACCATCATAAAACATCCAAACCTTGAAAAAGCGACCCTTGTGGAAGACCACAATGTGCTTGCTCTCGTTCACATGCTGGATGGTATCTACATATGAAGATACAGTATATGGAGAAGTGTGGAGAAGTTTTTAAGGCCATGTAAATCCAGGATACATTATAATTAGCAGATCAAAATACCACACTGTAACACGTTTTTAACTTAATTTTTTAAAAACTTTTTAAACTTAATTCTTTAACTTCAATTTAATCAGGATTTTTTTTTCTTAGCACTGGACCTAATACATATTCCCAATCCACCATGGTCTTTTCATTATGGTGCTTAGTGTAAAGCAAATGAGCCCCTTCACACTGAGCCAAAAAAAAAAATAAACTAGGTGAACACAGTACAATTGGCTGAACATAGTACAACTTGGCAGGAATGCAGTAAAAACTATTAAGGTCATTGTCTTCCTTGTTGTGAAGCTGCCACACTTTTGGGACATGTTCAAAAAAACAAGCCTGGTAAGGACATGGTTGAAGCAAGACACAGGAAGAACTTAATAAGTACACAGTAACGACAACATTGACAAGTTAACAGCTGTCGCAGCGTGCACCAGTGACTGGTGTGCGGCTAAATATTTTCTCGCCCCTCGCTCATTCCAAGCGCTCACTAAATAGGGGGCCTCCCCTCTGCAGGTGTGCGAAGGGGCAGGGACGCTAGATTGGGCACGACTAGGGGATCACAATTGTTAATGGATCTTAGGCTTTCTCCGCACTATAAAAGTGAGGTGGGCAGCTCAGCTCGGAGGTCCGGAGTCCAGAGTCCATAACCCAAGCCCGGAGTTTTGGTTGTGAGAAGAATGAGGGGCAGATACTAAACGCAAGAGTGGCAGCTGACCTTGGCTGCAATCGAATTATACTCTTGTCTGTGGCACCAAGAAGAGCTGGGCGGGGCCGGTTGACTGAGACAGCGAGAGGAGCTTGCAGAAGCCATAGGAGTCTATGTTGTGTTCAGAGAATTCAGTATAAATACTGGATCCAATTCAACACACCAACTACTGTCACTGTTTTTAACGGCTACCAGAACCTCTGCTAAAGGTGAAATTTATTTGTAATTTTTTGACGCTGTATTGTTTTCTGTGTTGATTCCAACAAAACTGAGATTTTATGGCATGTTTGGACAAATTCACTGTTTTTACTGCATTAAAAACTAGCTACTTTGTGTAAATGGCCTTCAAGCAAGTCAAGGATGAAAAGTAAATGGGCTCATAATATTTTGGTGAGTTTCTAAATATGTCAAGGTATATTACTTGCAGGAAAAAAAAATTCTGATTATTATGGAAAAAAATACATTTGTATAAATTTATTTATATAAATAAATGTTTAGCTTTAGTATCATGCTTGCCAGATTATAGCTTTAGAATCATGTTTTCTTCCTAGATAGCCACACTCAGTAGTATAATACAATTAATACAAAAAATAATACAATTATCCTGTTAATGTATCAGAAATGATTCATATTTGATGACATTTAATTATCCAAAGCCAACCCATTTTATGTAAATATCTAATTTATAGCAATCAAATCATACTTTTGCAGCAGCCAGTATGTCAATATAGCTCCTGTAAGTATTAGTTTAAGCCTATTTATAAACCTTAAATGAATGGTTAAAATAATTTTTAAAAATAATAAATACAATTTATTTATTAAAAGGTGTGGTTTAGCCCAGTTGTGTGAACAAAGGCTGTTGCTGTCTGTTGACTCATGCAGAGAATTAACCTGATCACTTGCATACAATTAAAAGACAAAGTGACTATGCTGCTTATTGGCTCTCGGGAACTGTTAGTCTTAAAGCATCAGCAACAGCAACTTTTTATTAGTGGAGAGAGGAGACTGTAAACATGCATGTTAAGTTTCATGTGTGTGGATAGCTGTTTTCCCAAAGTGGTAGGTGTTAGTCAGAGCAGTCAGAACTGAGGGGTTTTTTTGCTGACTCACTCTCTCTTAATTGTAGAGAGATCCATATTCTATTCATTTTTGAGTAAAGTTTTCAAGGGGTTTAAAGGGGGTTACTTATTTCTGTTTGATGTGATGTTTTCCAAAGTAGTAGAGATTTTTGAGCCGTTCAACATGACATCATGTTTACTGATCGGACCAAAAATGAGCAAGATACTGTAGGAGCCATGGCATCAAAGTCGTTTGGCGTGGAACCAAAATTAATCTTTGTAACTCAAAAGTGGTGCATTTAATGCCAAGGTTGACCGCATTCACTAGCGCTAGGAAGACCTGGCTGAACATTTTGGTATAATTTTAGTGGGAGAGATAGAGTTACCTAGTCCTGATTTGGAAAAACAAGAATTTTGGGTAAACTGTCAGTCTGATTCCTTCAAAAAAACTAATAGTAAGCCATTCCTGGGGAATTAAGGAACCCCTACTAATAAAAGTAGGATACTTTAAAACTCAGGAATAATCTAATTTCTTCTTCTCTTTAATTTATATTGATAATTTAAAAATGTAAACACCAAATTAATATTAATTAATATTAAGTACAAGTTATTCATTACAAGTTTAATTTATTTATACAGTGGAACCTTGGATTACGAGCATAATTCTTTATGGAAGCGGGCTCATATTCCAAAAGACTCGTAAATCAAATTTAATTTTCCCATAAGAAATAATGGAAACTCAAATTATTCGTTCCACAGCCCCAAAAAATTAATACAAAAAAATAATTAACACAAAATATAAAGTAAAAATGAAACTAATTAACCTGCACTTTATCTTTTAAAAAAAGTAAAAATAAATCCTGACAGATAAGTGTTTCCGTTTATGCGCGCAGGCGCTGTGTGTGTGTGTGTTTGTGTATGTATGTGAAGCCCCTCCCATCCCGAGAGAGAGTTTGTGAACCGGCACGGTGTCAAATTACGTGCACGCACACACATAAGAGACGCTGAGGGAGAAGACTTTCTTACAGTACACAGTGAACTTTTTTCCTCTCCTATTTGAAATTTCACACAAATACACATTAACGGACAGACTGTTTTGTCGGAAACATTAGCAAGGAACATCGTTATTGACACTCGCGTGAGCGCATACTAACGGAATAACTGCTGTACCGTAAAACAAACAAAACAAATGGACCTGCACTTTACCTTTGAAAAGAATCGCGACAGAGCAGTGTTTCTGTGTAGAGCAGAGAGTGTGTGAGTTTGTGTGTGTGTGAAGCACACTCTCTTTGCTTCACACACACACAAACTCACACATACTAAAGGAAGAGAGAGAGAGAGAGAGAGTGTGAACCGGCACGGTGTCAAATTACGCGCGACATAACGAGAGGCTGATGGAGAAAATGGATTTTTAACCTTCTAATGAGACATTCTTTTGCTTTACACGCGCGCACACACGTGTGTTTTAAGAAACAGTACACGCGCGTTGTACACACACGCTTACAAACACAAAATAAAATATGTTTTACACACACACGTGGTCACGCGTGCACAGATGTTGATTATACCAGTGAGAGATGAGCACTAAGACCCAGCAGGGAAGACGATTACCCACAATTCCACAGCACAAGAGAGAGAAAAAACATTGGCTCACTTGTGATTACGTGACGCTCGGCGTCAAAACAAGAAGCGCATGTGATACATGATACTCGGTACTCGTAAACCAAGACTTGCTCGTTTTTCAAGTCAAAATTTATTAAAAATCTTGTTCTCGTCTTGCGGAACACTCGTAAACCGTGTTACTCGCAATCCGAGGTTTCACTGTATTTTATATTTTTTATATACACTACGTTGTAAAACAGCCTAACACTGCTACATCAATTCATGTTTTCATTGTATGAAAACTTTTTTTATTTGCATCAAATTTTCCCCTGAACCCACGATACACATTATACTAGTGGGAAATCACCCAGAATGACAACCTTAAGATTAAACCCACACGCATAAACACACATCTCAAGATCACATCTGTTCAGGTACATGCATTATAACCCAGACCCACATGCACGGATTGATGAAAGGGCATATTTCGGATTAGAGGTTAAGAAGCATGAGCAAAGGCCAGATGAGAGCTCTACCTTCTTCTACACCTGGGGCTCGGGTAGTGTTGAACATACGCTCATACTGGGATGAGCACAAGGGGATAGTGTTTTGAACCATGAGCTGTAAAGCAAAAGGAAGAGTCAGACACTAACACATGACACAAGGGAAACCCAACAACAAACTAAACCACACGGCCACCTGGTGAGAATGAAAAGAGGAGCAGTAAAGAATAGGGAAACATGGTAACAGAAAATGGATAGAGGTCTGAGGTTCCTGTGACAGGAAAAGAGGATTTCTGTGTTCAGGCATTCAGGATTATGAAGATGCAGCCTCAAGTCACCAGCATGACACTTACAGAATCTAAGGAAAGTATTAGATTTATGGAAGACTAGAAATCAAAATATGGCTTTCATTTCAAGTAGTGGTCGTTATTCCTTCATGCAGTCAAATACAATAATGCATATGTTTTAGGACTAATAAAACGATGCCAAATGATAAAATACGCGACCTGCTAGTGACGAGAGACGGCATGTTCTTGGTCAGTCTATTGCCAGTTTTTTTAAGCTCCTGTTATAGAAGCCCCTATTTCTTACCTGTCTCCAGGCCTGGGATGCGGGACGTGTTAAACATCCGCTCCCACTGTGCCGAACACAACGGCACTCTGTTCTCCAGCAAGCAAATCTTTGCATGTTTAACACAGCCGCGTCCGAAAGCAAGGAAGAAAACACACAGCATTGTTAAGGGGGGGCTTTCTTAGTCATGCACAGATAAGGTTAGTGAAGAGAGAATAAAGGATGGAGAGAGAGAGCGAGAGAGAGAGAGAGAGAGAGAGAGAGAGAAGACAAAAGAGAGGGCGAAAAGAGGTAGAGAAATGTAGAGATACAAACAGAATAAGAAAGAGAACAATGAAAGAAAAAGCAAAAAAGAAAATAAGAAAGAGAAAATGAAAAAGGTGTGATAGGAACGAGGAGTGAGGGAATATGAAAGAGAGATAGAGTGAGAGAATAGAGCATGAGAGAAAAATCTATAGTGTCAGAGAACAGAGAATGAGATAGAAAGATAGGGAATATAATAGACCTGGAAATTGAAAAGTGATAAGAGAATAAAACAGAAAGATAAATAGTGCGGAGGTTAGGAAATGAGAGATAGTGAAGGTGAGAGAACAAAGAATGGGAGAGAGGGAAAGATAGAGAGAGAATAGAGACTGAGACAGAGAGATAGAAAAGGTGAAAGTGGCAGAAAGGGGAAAAAAGAGAAGTTTTGTAGGAGAAGAATGGCAAGGCAATGCACATGCTGCATATCTAGCACTTTATAATCATTTCATTCTTTGTATTAGGCAAATCTGACCTCATGTCACATATGTAAAAGAACATGTATCTAAAATATTGGTAAAATATAGGTACCCTAATATTGGCCTCAAGACATTTAGACATCATTCCTGACTCTATAACTGCTAACTGTTCCTGTTCTGTCACAGTAGATACTGAATGCTTTATAGTAATTACTCAATAATTTGCTTTATGATGAATGAATTAAACTAAACTAAAGAGTTTAAGGTTCTGTTATCTAACCAAACCAGTTCCTAACAATTCGTTGAGTGTGAACTTTACCCCAATGCCATGAGTCTGTGCACTTTATTAATATGAAGGGCATTTAGTCTGCCTAGCCTTGCATCTAATAGCTAACTAAAACAATGTGGAAATACCCATAGTGCACTATTGTTTAGCAAACAGTATGTGTGTGTATAGTATTTCTATGTTCTGTATGTCGAGGCACTGCTTAAAAGTCTGTGTGATATGCACACTGGAGTACAATGAGGTGAATTTGTGTTTGTGATGAGAAGTTACGGACTCACAGGTTTGATCTGAGCTCGGTCCAGTTTCCTCCGGTAAAGCATTATGGCGTGAATAGAATTCCCCGCCCTGGCAGCTTGCAAATGAGTAGGGAAGACGTACAGAAAGTCCTGCAGGTATAAAAATGATCTGTGCATACTCATTTAACAGACTTTATTTAGGGAAATTATTTATTATATAATTAAATCATTAAATTGTGACTAAATACAGTGGAATTCAAAGGTCTGAAAAAAATCGTTTTAGAATTATGACTCTACACTACTTCAAGGTCACTATTTAAATTCAAGCAATCTCTTTGAGTCTGCTCTTTTACTAAAGCATGCGTGACAACAATTTATAAGTCGTTAGACTATTAGGTGGAAATGAAGAAAGACATGTAGACACAGAGAGCTCCACCCAAAGCTTCAGGGCAGGAGCAATGGGAATTTGGAAAGCATGAGTACACTATAAAAAGTATTTTAGAAAATAGAGATAGAGGACAAAGAAGAAACTATTTTACTAACTGTAAACTAACTGATGGGTTTTCTTAATGGTGACAGGACTAGAAAAGAGGATTTAAACTGAAAGGACAATGAAAGAGATCAAGACCAGAAGGTGGCGGTAATACAACACAGTGGATGCCAACCACCAGTAAACACCAAGAAGACAAGACAAAAAGAAATACTACACAAACTTTTGGAGTCCATACCAGGTCAAGTGCATACAGTTATTAATGCAAAAAGGGGACTTAGCAAATATTAAGAAATCCTGAAAAACGTAAATTTACACCAACCAGCCATAACATCAAAACCACCTGCCTAATCTTGTGCAAGTCTCCTTGTGCTTCCAAAACAACTCAGATCCATTAAGGCATGGACTCCACAAGACTTCTGAAGGTATGCTGTGTTATCTGGCACCAATATATAAGCATTAGATTCTCTAAGTCCTGTAATTTCCAAGGTGTGGCCTAAATGTCTCGAACTTGTTCATCCATCACATCCCACGGATATTTGATTGAGACTGAGATCTGCGGAACTTGGAGACCAAATCAACACTTTGAGTACTTTGTCATGTTCCTCACACAATTCCTAAACAATTTTTGTAGTGTGTCAGAGTGCATTATCCTGCTAAAAGAGGCCACTGACATGAAGGGGTGAACTTGGTCTAAAACAATGTAATGTTTAGTATGGTGATGTCAAAATAACATCCACATGACTCAAAGTTTCTCAGCAGATCATTGATCACTTTTGGTTGATACTAACCACTAGGCACCAGGAACAGCAAAAGACCTGCCGGTTTAGAGATGCTATAATCCAGTCATCTAGCCATCAAAGTCGCTCAAATCCCTACACTTGCTCATTTTATTTATGCTTCCAACACATCAACTGACTGTACACTTGCTGCCTAATACTGTATATCCCATCTCTTGGCAGGTGTCACTGAAATGAGATAACCAGTGTAATGCACTTCAGCGGTCAGTGGTTTTAATGTTATTGCTGATTGCTGCATCTCTAAGATTCTACATTTCACTCCTTTTGGATAATATTACAATTATTACCATTATATTAATGACAAATTTTTTTAATAAATTAGAAAATAATGCCTAAGAGAAGCATGGTTTCAGACTTTTGGGCCCAAGTGTTTATATATTCATTGTTAAAATAGTTTAAATAAAAAAAAAAAAGATTGTAAAAATATTAACAATAGCTGACAACATTCTAGTTATAAATAGATGTAAATTCATTTCTGATATACCACCAAGGAGAGATAACTAACTTGCTATCCATTTTAAAAACAGCCCTGCTGAAATTAACTGTAAACAACAGTGTCAAGGATATGATAATGAGACCCTAAGGAACAATGATGAAACCTCTCTCTCTATTTCTCTCTGGTGCACTAAGGCTGTTACACCAAATCGGTTACTCCAGACAAAAAGACATAATGAAAAATACAACAATCTTTACCATTGCATAGTAATTGCTGTTGACCATGATGGGTCCACGTCCTCGCAGGTAAATATACTCCTCCCACCAGTCACTGACCTGCCATGATAGAAAAATAGCAAATTTTAAACATGAATTTAATGTCATATTTCTATGACCACGAAGTCAGTGTAAGATACTGACAACTTACATAATTGGAGGCCCAAAAGGCCTTGAGCTTCAGGTACCACTGGAGTTTGGGGCCCAAGTTCTTTTCAAAGTCCTTCGCCAGTCCTTCCATACGTTTGTACTGCTCATCATCCATTAGAGGACGCACAGTTTCGAGGTACTGTACAAAGGAAAGAAATCTAAAGATTTCTGTATCTGTTTTTGTTGTTGTTTTTTACAGACTGACTTATCACAGTAACTTTGCTAGTGGGAAAATGTGTTTATCATAATGCGTTCTATTTTAGACTAGATCTTGTAGAGAAAAATAAATCTTACATTACTAGAGTGACTAAAGATAGATAAAGAGGAATTAATATTATTTCAGTATATTGATATTATGTCTTCCTTAACATTACAATCAACAAAACAAGTTTATCTAAGTAAGAACTATCTCAAAACTAT
Organism: Clarias laeviceps; assembly: GCA_030014305.1. Classification (NCBI taxonomy): domain Eukaryota; kingdom Metazoa; phylum Chordata; class Actinopteri; order Siluriformes; family Clariidae; genus Clarias; species Clarias laeviceps. The sequence continues at coordinate 13,876,750 of JAQMYJ010000012.1, forward strand.
AAGAGTAGTAAAGACTATTTCACTCACTAACTTCCAATAACACACTGTTAAAAAGACAAGCAATGAAAGGTTAACCTGGAAATCCCAGTTCGGCGACATTTTCATAAAATCCACCCAAGATAAAGTTTGCATAAAATAACCTTTTATGCTGAAAAGAATAGGAAAATTCGATTTCGATTTTGTAAATAGGTTGCATTGTTTTCTTCTGTTAAGCAATTCAAGACTCACTCTTTTGATTGTGTGGTTCACAGGGGGCACGGGTAGGTGTGGCAAGGAGCTCTGGAAACTGTACAACATTGGCTTAGGTCCAGAGAACAACTTTACAAGTACCTGCAATGATAACAGGCATTAAACAAGTGGAATGGAAATACAATAGCATGCCATAAAGCCTACTAACAGGCTTTGAAAGACAAACACAGTACGTATGCACATGACATGCAACAGGTTTGTATAAACAAGGGCATGGAAATGGACAAAGATTATTTGTAAAAACTCCTTGTGAGACACTGATTTATACTTACATTAGCAATCTAAACTCACCAGCCAAATTTTGGTCTTCATGGACGTGGACCCATGGGCACTGTGCATCCATCCATGCCAGGACAGCAGAGATTTCAGCATGTTCCTCATAATAAAGGTGATGATGGCCCAAACCCCTGTACCAATCAGCATTCCACCAACTATACGCTGATTGTCTTCTGATATGCATTTACTGCAGAGAACAGAACTGTTTACATGTATTGATTGACTCTATACAATTTCAAACCTAAAGGTGATTAACAACCTTTTTAGACTACAAGTGAGACAGCTTTCACCATTTTGAAGTTACCATAGTAGTACCATTAGTTTTTAAAATAAATGTGATTAGATTATCAAATCAGAACGGGCTCCATCTGAATATCATCTTTTATCTGTTTGTTCTCACATTACACCCTAGATGTTTTAATCTGTGTTAACTGTCAGCATCGACAGAGGTCAGTGTCAACTGTCAGTATCTACACACATACTCAACATTTATGATTTCAAAAAGTTTAAATGTTCAAATGGTGCAACTTAGAGCTTCTCCCCTCAAGCTGTAATGCAAATGTGCATACAAGCAACATGTCATCTGCAAGTCAAAGTGTGTAACACAGAACTCTAAAGTCACCTCTTTTTTCAGAACTTCTGTGAGTGTTCTGGATAGGTTTTAAGCATTTGTACTTAAATGGCTCAAATGTATTTAATGATGTAAGAAAATAAATTAAACAATACGACATCCAGGAGGAATAGTTTCTAAAAAGTAATCATTAAATTAGGCTAGAATAGAGGAAAGTTTCATTGTGGGGTTGTGTCAATGCCGCCAATGACTGAATGCATGAACGAACCCACAGGTAAGGTTACGCATGATCATAAACAGCCGTCGGAATGTGAAAACACAGTTAACCAGATGGTTGCATACTTAATTGTACTAGGAGCAAGGGTCTAACTGGAAATAGCTGTAATGTCAAATTCCCCACCATTTTTATATCCAACAAGCAAAGCAGCCTACGTTCTGTCATATTTTGCAGAGTATAATAAAATGGATGTAAAGTTAAAGCCTACTGATGCTCAGTCATTTAAAAACAATCTTTTATAATTGTAACATACACTGTAAACCCCAATGCTCAAAGTAATTAAACATATTGAGTACTGTTAACTTAAATAATTACAATTAGTTCAAATTAA
>JAQMYJ010000012.1:13878553-13903548 GCA_030014305.1 Clarias laeviceps
GTCAGGAAGGGCATCTGGCGTAAAACCTGTGCCAAGCTTGTGTGTGGACCGGATTGTCTGCTGTAGCGACCCATTGCTGGGAGCAGCCGAAAGACCAACAAGTTTTTTGATTTTCAACAACTAAAAAAAAAAGATAACTGCTATTAAATAGTATGAGTTAGACTACTCAACTTTAATGCAAGTAAAGAATGCTTAATATGAATGAGTACAACAAACTCAAAAACTCTTAAAACTTACTTAAAACTGGAAACATCATTACTTAAAAAATTTGATGTAACTGATTACCTCAAATTTTTTTAGTTTTGCCAGCTTATTCGGGTTTACAGTGTACGGTAGGTCAATTTCATTTGAAGCACATGTGGATAATATTACCAGAATAGCATTCTTTCATCTCAGAAATATTGCAATATATTCCTTATCTATAATATTCTCATTATAGATAAGGAATATATTGCAAAAGATGCAGGCTACTTGTCAGTACCACGTATTATGAAAACTACAGATAATAGTTCTTTCTTACAAAGCCCCAAAGTTATGGAATAGCCTTCCAATTAATGCTCGGGACTCAGACACAGTCTCAGTGTTTAAGTCTAGGCTAAAAACATACTTGTTACTGCAGTCGCTCGATAGTTCAGGATTGGAATTTTCTACAGTCTACTTGAGCCTCCAATAACAAACTGGACTCCATATTAACTTAAATACATCAACTGTTATATTGAACTTCTAGCTGCCTAACACACAGTATGACTGCAGATCAATCCCTGCTATTCATTATCAACCAAATAAGGATGGGTTCCCTGTTGAGTTTAGTTCCTCTCAAGGTTACTTCCAATCGCCATCTCAGGGAATTTTTCCTTGCCACAGTCGCTCTCGGCTTGCTCATCAGGGACTATCTAGTCATTTTGATTCATACACGTTAACATTTCATACAAACTTTCATAATTTCTTTTGATTGTGTAAAGCTGCTTTGTGATAATTGTTAAAAGTGCTATACAAATAAAATAAAATTAAATTGAATTAAAATAAATTTATGTAATGTCAGTTACTTACCTGATGGGCAAATGTGTAGCCATTTTAGTGACGAGTCCTAAACTTGGGTCTATCTTAGCATATTTTGCATAGGTCATATAACCCCCAACCACAACTATGAGGCCAGAAGGACTTCCAGGATAAACTCCAGTCATAACACCATTCTGTGGAGAGATATTATCATGAACTTATAGCCTAAACGTGTCATATTTTTTTTTTACCACAAAAAACAGAAAAAAAGCCACAGCTTTTACTCACTCACTCATTCTCTATACTGATTAGATAGGGTCATGGGATGCCTGGAGCCTATCCAACTCTAGGTATAACCATGGAGGTGCGAGGCAACAAGACTAACCACTTTAAATAAGCAAACCCATACAAGCCTTTGACTGGATAATTATTATATAATTAATATAATATCTTGATCTGGCAACAATTCTTTACAACCTAACTTATGCAGTAAGTAGAATCTTATTTCTTATGAAACCACATCGGAAAATGTATCTTGTGTTTGTGAAAAAATATTTAACCATTTCAAAAGGGTCAAATTATTAACCTGCATCAAATAAAGAAAACAATTATGGAGATGCTGAAAATACTGGAATTTGGTTAACTTGTCCCACTTCACAGAAAAAATGTGGCCAGAAGAAAATAATGAATTACCATAATTGTAAATCACTTAAAGGATTGGTGAAGTTGCATTAGAAAAACAGTAGAAATCACAGCTATGTTTAATAGTTAAAATTGGCGCATTACCACACATGCGATGTGACAAAAGGATTAGGACCATAAAACACTTGTTATTGAGAGTATTCAGATCAAAAGGCAACAATTTTCTAAGGAGTATAAACATTGGACTTGCAATGGAAAAAGGTCATGTGGTCTGATGAGTTCAGATTGACCCTATTCCAGAGCTATGGCTGCCTCAGGGTAAGAAGGGAAGCACATAAAGCGATGCACTCATCATGCATAGTGCCCACTGTACAAGCCTCTGGAGGCTGTAATATGATCTGAGGTTGCTTCAGTTGGTCAGGTCTAGGCTCGGCAACGTTATGAAGCAATCAAATGAAGTCAGCCGATGACCTGCATGTACTGAATGGCCAGTTTATCACATCATTGGAGTTTGCATTTCCTGATGGCACAGGCATGTTCCAGGACTCAAATTGTAAAAGAGTGGTCCTGGGAAGATGTTGAATAAATTTTTATTCACACATGTACTGGACACCTTAACATATTGAAAGTCTTTGGGATGTGTTAGAGAAGATTTGTGCTAGGTGGTTTGACTTTCTCATTATCAATACATGATCTCTGCCAAAGGTTAATGCATAATGTTGTTGCATAATGAAACAATGCCACAGAGAATGATAGTGTAATCAAGGCTAAAGCAGGTCCAAAAGAAATTACAGCTTGTGACTTTTTTAGGCAAGCATTGTATGTTAATAAACAACTAACAAGAACACGGATAACATATGACAAAAATAATGCAAGATTTGATTTAGTGCCATTATATTAATTGATTACTATATCATGGCCTTGCCTTATAGGACATATCAAGCAATAAACATTGTAAGACCAGCATTCCCTTTATCAGATGAGATTTTATGAAAATACCTTGAACCTAATGAACCTCTTTTTCCAGGAGTGTAAGGCAGAAAGATAGATCTGGCGTAAGGCCTCATGACACAGCTGAAGGTCAATGCCATCTGGAGTGACGGTGAACTGAAAGGCCACGGCTTGGTGAGCTTCTGCCATCCTGCTTCAATGTCTGAGGAAGTGAAAGCATCTATATTACACTTATTCATACTCATCAGAACTTTTGTCTACTTATTCTGTGACCTGCGCATGATGTCAAGTCTAATTTTATTATTTGTCTCAACATCAATACATGCCTTTGTGTGTGTGTGTGTGTGTGTGTGTTTGTGTGTGTGTGTGTTAAAAGGGCGTGGCTGCAGTCACCCCTCCCCCTACATGTGAAACTCACAGGCACTGAGAATGTATCCAGCATAAACATCAAAGCCACTGTTGTGCTATTTTTACTTTTGCTTATATCACTAGGTGCTAGAGCTTTGGTTCTTGGATTGTTTAAAAGAGGAGCGCGCATTGATGCAGAGATACGGAGGTAGTTTTTTGCTGAGTCAACATGTTTTTGGCATGATCGACATTATTTTTTACCAAAGAAGTAGTGTTTTTGCAGCTCTTTGACTTGACATCTCTCATTATCCAATCATTAATCACATTAATTGCCAACATTTTCACACATCCATAAATACAAGAATAATAGTAGGGGCTCCCTGAGGTTGCAGCGATTAATGAGGCTGCAGTGAGTGGCCCAAATCACACCCCCTTAAATATATAACATATTAAATAACGTATTTCTTTTTATATGTTCTATATTATGCATTTTCAATTTCAGATTGAAAGTAGATACAAAGTGATTTTCATCCAAAGTTAACATAAAGCAGATAACATAGTTGCTATCTGCTTTTTAGCTAGCTAATTGTAGATTTAAACTGAATCAAAGAAAATGACAGGTATGCTGTTTGTTACAGGAATATAATAAAAGATGGGGCAGGTAGGGATAGGGATTTGACCCCATGCAGTGCAGAGTAACCAAGTGTTACAAAGTGTTATTTTCAAATTATAACACAGTTTTTTTAACCTCAAAGGAATAAACATAATATTTGTTTTATTATCCGTTTAATGGTGTGGACTATCCGGAAGATGGGTAAGTTCCAGTTAGGACTAAGTTTATTTATGACACCTATAAAGCCACGATAAAAGCCACCTATCAGGCTCACTAGCCTCTCCTTTTTCCCCTTGAAGCAAACAAGTAAAGAACAGAGAAACACTGAAGATTCTTCCTAATGCAAACTGACTTCTCAAACAAAGATCTGGACAACTAGACAAATAAATTTTCCCATAGTGGAAATTTTACATAACTCCAGCGATACTGAAAGAAATCACAAAAATACCTTTATTGACTTTATCTAATTATATCCTTTTTTTTTCTTTTATATACTTTTTTAGAAAAACTATTTAACAGTAGCCATACAGATTACTGTTTACATTAAGTTAATGTCAGCGAAAAGATAAAATAATTCATTATTTTTTATAGTCTGATTTTTTAACATGTCAATAAGCTAAATTGATTTAAGACAGCCAGAGGGCGGGCAGGTGAAAATATTTTTGTTTTGATTAAGCTTGAAAATTTCATAAATGGGCTTTAAAATAATATTTTAGCAAACACAGCTAATAGAGTAAGAAAACAAAGCTGAACTGACAGACAAAGCTAAAGAAGCAGATCCGATGTAGTGTATGTTAGTTATTGAAAACAAAGTCAGGGAGAAATGTGGAATCATTCGGTTTGTGTATTAATCAAACAAGGCATAAACTAAATAATTTTATGGCTAACAGCCCAACCAGCCTCTTGCAAAGGATTGGCTTCTTCCCTATTTGTAGAGGTTCTAGTGCCTCAATATACTCTGTTTCTCAGAATAAAATAATAACTGCTGTTCAACATGACAGTGATATTGAATTTTTTCCACTTATGTTATTAAACATGTAAGCACAACTATAGAACAGAATCACTTTATCCTTGTATACAGTAGATGTATACTTATTTATAGCCCGTGTTTTGAGTAACATATTTAGAACCTGCAACTTATTTAAGAGAGAGGAGATTGCAATGCCCAACTTCAATACTTTCTTGCTGTGTGAACACAAAGATTTCTCACACACATCATTAAGAAACAGACCTACTGTGTCCCAACTGTCTCTTGACTGAACAGCCAAACACTGTTGATCGTTTTATGGTTATTTCTACTAAATCGTGATGAACAGATCCAGAGACCCTACAAGTAAATAATTAACTCTTCTTTCCATAAACCTACAATAAAAAAAATCCAGCTTGATCTGATCAAAAACACAGACCGAGTTGGCAAGTTATATTCCAGCTTCCTTATTACATGTTACTGGTAGATGTTTGGGATTTTCTAATCGTCGTACTTACTATGTGTTATAGTGTCTAATATTTTGCATTGGTAGCAATAATTCAGAAATTGTTTACTTCTTCCAGTCTGACCAGCTGTGTCTCTGTTTTGCCAGGTGGTCAGGCCAAGCTGCTTTTTCAGCAGGGAGGTATTATATTTTGTTTCACTGCAACTGTGCAAAGACTATGCAGAAAATTACAAAGTCAAAGAATTTAATAATTTAGAGACAACTAAAACAACAGGGTGAAAAAAATAAAAAATTATCACTTTGTAGCAAAATGTAACTTTAGCAAAAAGAATAAAAATGTAACATTTACAAAGCATCCTTTACATGACTGGTGTTTATTTGTTAAGAGTTGTCTCTCTGACTCATGATGAACTCGTTTTAACACATCTGGTTTTATGCATGTACTCGAACTTCAAATCTGTTCATCCATTGCAAGCTTGCAACAGCTTCTCGATTCAGCCATGAGAGTGATTTCAATATGTTCTTCTTCGTTTCGAAGGCAATAAAAAATAAAGTAGCCCATAAGAACCCACAGTGACACAGGTTTCACAAGCCATTTAAATGTTCTAGAAAGGTTTTTCCTCAGCTTTATCCTTGACTTTAACTCAAAAGGCCCTTCAGTGACATCTAGTAAACATCCTGATGCATTTGTAATATTCCCTTTCAAATCTTGCTTGAACAGTGATATCAGCCTTAATGTTCATAAGGTCCAGTACATCACTATCCTACGGTGCCCCTATTGGTGACACTGGGGGGAAAAAAATATTCAGAGGCCATGATTACTCAGACGTGGGAACAAGATATGTTGTGGCCATGACATACTAAGGCATGGGAATATGTTGCCCAGAGTGTAGAGACGAGAGTTTAAAGCGTGGCTATGAGATACTATGTTGTTGACACAACTTAATAATGCATGGAGACTAGATAGTTTAATGCATAGCTACAAGATACAGTACTTTGCTGTGGCCACAATTTATTAACCTGATAGCCTCTCGTAAACTATGGACAAGTTTTAATTGATTTTATTTATGACTTAGTATAGATGTACTGTATGGTTATCTTTTTTTACTCACTGACACATAGCATAACTCCGAAACAACAATCATCGTGTCACATCTGGGATTTTCATTGCAACACTTTCTTATGCCACGACAGTATCTCGTGGCTATGCTTTATACTATTTTGTGCCTTTGTCTTGGTAAGTCATGGCCACAACATAGTATCTCATGGCCATGCCTTAGTAAGTCATGGCCACAACATAGTATTTCATGGCCATGCCTTAGTAAGTCATGGCCACGACATAGTATCTCATGGCCATGTCTTTGGCCACAACATAGTATCTCATTCATACACTTTAATGAGTCATGGCTACAACATAATATATAATTCCCATGCCATAGTAAGTTGTGGCCACAACATAGTATCTCATTCCCATGCCTTAGAAAGTTGTGGCCACAACATAGTATCTCTTTCCTACGCCTTAGTAAGTCGTGCTCACAGACTTAGTAAGTCACAGTTTTTTTTCTCAAATGTCACGAGAGGGTCTCCATACTATCCTGCCACTGAAATCCTCATACAGTTCACAATCCACCACAGCCTTTCTGTCTTTCTGCACTTTGTTTCATCTGACAGTGGTTTCATATGATAAGTATACCGTGACAATAGAAACATGTATCTTTCCTTCACATGAAAACCACCCGCTGCCTGTTCACCACAGATAATAATCACACTAGACAGGATATACTGTTAATCTATCGTACTTGTTATTTTGTTTTGAGATGCGCTGTTTAAAGATATTCAAGTACCTGGCATGTGTAGACTGCTTTTTACACATTAACTATAAGTCAAGGGTATGACATGTCATTGGGTATAAAATGTAAAAGCAACAGAAAGGCGTATGAAGGACACGCGGTAGTAGCAAAGGCACGCCCCCCTCACGCTTCCTCCTCCCTCCCCTCATCCACGCGCGCGCTCTTGTGTCACGTGATATATCGGTGCCACTGAAAACTAGGGAAAAGGTCGCCGCGTTGTAGCACGAGGAAACCCAGACCAGTGCTGCGCGCTCTGATCACGTGGGTTAACTCCAAAATTAGACCATGTTGCATAAATGCGTCACACGCACCTTGACGGTTTTTTTACATTCTGCTTAAGCATCTTTTTCGTTTTATTTTAGATGGTTTAAGAAAGGTTCTAGAGATAAAACGCAAAGCATGTTAAATAATCTGGGAAATACTGAATACTAACGTTTTTTTTTCAGAACCCCGGGGGAATACACAGGATCGTTAATAAATAATTGATTTACAAATAACCTCTGCTTGGACAAAAATCAAGCAGGGCACCTACTGACCCCCAGCATGACTCTGTGTGTTTGTAGCCATGTTGACGTAACAATGCCAATGTCACCGCCTGCAACCCCACAATAAACTCCTGATATGTTTTTACAGATGATAATAATAATAACAAATGATCATGCTGATGCAAGTTATATGCCATTTCCCTGGTTGTACTAAAACACAAACTTTGTTAACAGTAATATAGCTTACTGTCGCGTATAAACATCTGGAAATCTACTGAAACATTCAGCACTAACACAGGTCCGGTGTGCAGAACAGCCTAAAACAGAAGGCTTTGCTGTGAGCCGTGCACTTTCACCCACTTCTGGACCGGGACATATATATACACACACACACACCTCACTTCGGCTTAGCCTGAACAACTACAGCACATGTACAACATCAGCGGTTTAATAGTGTTTCCCTGCTATATGAGAAGCTGATCGGTAATCTCACCTTGCTCGCGCTCTGCTGGAGTGTGTGTCTCGCGATGAGCAGTCTCGCGCTTTTACTGCAACACACTGATGAATGAAAGTAGAGTATAACAGACGCAGTGAAGGACCGCCCACTCTCCTACGTCACATACTTTCCCTACAGTGCAGAATTCAATAATATATGAACCTTCTTGGAAGACTAATATGATGTTATGGTAACAATAGTGTTTACTATACACATGGGTCATTAGAAATAACTATTTGTCTATCTACTGTATCAAGAGGAAGGGTAAGAATGAGAGGGTAGGAATGAGAGAATGGGTGAGAGTAAGTCCAAGAAAGAGAAGAAGTAGATAGGATAAGAGAACAGATAGATAGATAGATAGATAGATAGATAGATAGATAGATATAGATAGATAGATAGATAGATAGATAGATAGATAGATAGATAGATACCTCCCTCACACTAGATCTTGGAGTGTAGCTGCAATCAGAAGTCAACAGAGAACTGCATCATCATGATGAGTCTGCATTAGTTGAGTTCAAGACCATCTTCATGGTAAAGGTGAACCATCCCCAGTCTAGTGAGGAGGCCTGGGGTTTGAGTGGCTTTCCAGCTCATTCCAAAATTATTTAATGTGAGTTAAGGTAAGAGCTCTGTGCAAGCCACTCAAGTTCTTCCACACCACTCTTGGCACACCATGTCTTCATGGAGCTCATTTTGTGCACAGGGGCACTGTCATGCTGGAACAGGTTTGAACCTCTTAGTTTAATTCAATAAAATTTTATTTATAAGGGCCTTTAACAATGGTCACTGTCGCAAAAGCAGCTTTACAGAATCAAAAGAAAATATATGCATAAATCAAAATGATCATATTGTCTCAGATGAGCAAGCCAAGGGTCACAGTGTCAAGGGAAAAAACTCCCTGAGATGGCAAAAGAAACCTTGACATGAACCAGATTCAACAGGGAACCCATCCTCATTTGGGTGATAGCAGTGAGTGGTCTGCAGTCATACTGGATGTTATAGGAGGCTGGAAGTTCAGTATAACAGATAAGGTGTTTAGGGAGTCCCTATGGAGTCCATTTTCATTATTGGAGGCTCAGGTACAAAACTGTTTATGGGAATTTCGGTCCTGAACTATTAACCGACTGCAATCACAGGTCAACAGAGAACAGCCGTCTGCATCAGTCTAAGACCATCTCCATGGTAAAGATGAACCATCCCCAGACACCACAAGCATTACAAGCAGACCACACAGGGCCATCATGTGATGAGATCACCAATATTTTTTTTTGTCACAATGAAGATATACTGAATATGATACTACAGTATTTTAAATAGTTCTGGAAGCCACTATGTGGTGAATGATGCTGGTAAAGTGTTTCATACTGTATTGTTCTATGTGATTCATGAATCATAAAGCTGTAATGTAAAGATTTCAAGTGTAGCAAGAGCACTACTTAAATTTTGGTGTGCTTGGTTTTGTGTTGTGTTAATGCTGTATTGTATTTCCTTTATTATTGTTTCATGTGGTGTTCTTTTGGTAATATTAATACGTCTTATGGTCAGTGTTCTATGCTTGCATTGATTAGATGCTCTCCCAGAAAAGACTGTACTTGAAAACTGTACTTTTCCTTATTGTTATACACACCCAGAAACAAAAGAGAAATACACAGTCAAAACAAATATGTACAAAGTAGCTTGTGTGTCAACGACCAAAGACGATACTTGTAAAACAAACTCAAATGAAAATGTAGGAAATGTACTCAAATGACTTCTATTTCTGAAAGTAAATATCATGAAATACTTATACAGCGCAGATTTGCATATACTGTAATTAGAAATATGTTTGGTCATGGGTTGATTATGTGATGGTTAATTGTTGCTACAGTTAAAATTTCTATTTTTTATATTGTTACTACTTTATTTTTTGGTCCATCCATGTGCCATCCAGCACATCAGCCGATGAATACTCCCCACCCTCGAGATATAGCCGTCATTTCTATGGCAGTTACTTAAGGGGTCAGGTTGCCAGTTTGACCCCTAATTGTCATTCACACACTACGGGCATGTCTTTGTACTGTGCGAGGAAACCGGAAACCCACCAAGCACGGGGAGAACATGCAAACTCTATGCACACAAAACCGAGACGGGAATCAAACCCCGACCCTAGAGGTGCAAGGTGATAGTACTATCCACTTAGCCACCATGCTGCCAATATTTTATTACTATTACTGATAATATATTATTATCATTATTTATATTTAAATGTATTTAGTTTAAGAATATGGTAATGAAGTGATAATTTCATGTTTGTAATTATAATTTAAAGAGAATCTTTTAAATTTAATAAGCCTTATTTTTAGTTTGTTTAAAAATACCAGTTTGTGTTTTCCACCCATCTTCATGCTCAATAATAAAGTTGCATTGTAAGGAAACAAAACAACTTTTATAAAAAGAAGAAAAGAAGAGTGTGTTGTCCTGACCATCCTTTCAGGTTTTCAAGTTTGGGCAGGAATAAACTTTACATAACTTGACAGTGTAGATTGCTTAACTATTGTTCACTTGAAAATATGGATTATACTGTTAGACAGATTTAAGGTACATAATAATTAGACCGTGTTTATCTTTTAGAGCAAAGCTTTAAATGACAACCTATGTGTAAAGACCATAAAAAGCCATTCAGATCATGGTGATAGCCATTATCAAAGATGCCTCTCATTCTAATCATGGTCTATTCACCCTTCTCCCATTTGAGCAGTCGTGTCAGGTATTGCGGCGCCCATACAAACAGATTAAAAATTAGCTTTTTCCCTGTAGCTGTTACAGCTGATCATGGCATAATGACTACAATATCACTGCACTGTCCATAATTTAGGCTATAATGCTGTAGTTGCACCATCATATATTCCACCCATATTTATTCTCTACATACAGTATTACATAGACATCCATATAGTGTATGTATATTCTCTTAGCATATTTTCTTCTTGACATGTCTTCACCTTGGCACAATTATTGTTTGCACAGATATACAGCATATTACTACATATATCCTATCTATAATACCAGTTGCACCTGCTGTAACATAAGACACTCACACCCTTGCAAGTTTGACCTCCATTATCAATTATTATGTTTCTACATTTGTTGTTTATTGTAAAAAAAAAAACTAAAAAAAAACATGCATGCACTTCTGGTTAGATTAAAGGGTAATCAAAAGGACACTCTTGTGGTGCAAAGTTACAGTGCTAAACACTAAGCCACTAAGCTCCCTTACTCACTCACTGTCTATACCGCTTTATCCTGAATACAGGGTTGCGGGGGGCCTGGAGTGTATCCCAGGGGACTTAGGGTACGAGGCTGGGTACACCCTGGACAGGGTGCCAATCCATCACAATGCAAACACATACACACTCACTCACTTGCTTACTCATTCACTTGCTCATTCACACTCTATGGGCAATTTCTATCCATCCATCCATCCATCTAGGATCCTCTGTATTCCAACTAGGGGCCGTAGAGGCCAAAGGTGACCACTGTGTTTATTTAGATTTTTACATCTGTGGTAGGACCTCCAGTCAACATTCACACACACATTCACACACTACAGGCAATTCAGGAAAGCTAATTAAGCTAACCTGTATGTCTTTGGACTGTGTGAGGAAACCAGGAGTACCTGGAGGAAACCCACCAAACACAGGGAGAACATGCAAACTCCACACACACAGAGGCGGGAATCGAACCCAGGAATTAAACCTGCACCCTGGAGGTGCAAGCTGACAGTGCTACCACTAAGCCTTAATCTACAGCTTAACAACAACAACAATTCTGGTTCCAAAAGCACAAAAGGTGTGCACTTGAGGGTACAACCTCAGCAAAACTGTTTACCACAAAAAAAACTTTGCAAAGTGCCTGGATCGTGCACTATGAAAACCAAATGCTTCCGAGTAACCAAACTATGTTCACTTTTTATAATTTTCTACTTCTTTCCGAATCCCATTATTGTCCCGTATCATGTAGAGTATATATAACTCATGCCCTGTTCAGGATAAGGGTGTGGGAGTAATTATCTCATGCCTAAAGGAGTGTACTTTTAAAAAGAGTAGGGCGCTGTTTGTGATTCGGACACGCCCACAACCAATGACGTTCAGCGGCTAGGAAGCTCGTCGCTGATTTGCTGTCTCCTGGAGAGCGTGATGACTGCTCGTCCAATCAGAGAGCGGGATGTTTTGAGGCCAGCTTTTTGCACCTTCTCAGTTTGTTAAGAGCGTGAGGACGGCCTGAAGCCTGAAGTAAGTCAAATGCTATCATTTATTAGCTTGTACGTATTTGAGGCTAAAAAAAATTGCATATATAAATAGCTGTTATTTAGAGTGTGAAGCTGTTTCGGTGCAGGTGGAGAAATAGAGTGAAAGAGAGAGCAGTCTGCCTTTCACACGCTGTCACACAATCAGGCGGCGTGTGTGTGCTCCATGTGGGACTCTCTCTCACATGGAGTCTCCCTCCCTCCCTCTCTCTCTCTCCCTCTCTCTCGGTCTTTAACTGCAATAAGAACATGAGTGAGATGCTGAAATAACTCCACTCTAGAAAACTTTTCCTTCATGTCCTGAGTGAATAACCCAAGGACAGGTCCTTAAATAAACGACTGGACACTGCTCAGTCATCATCTTCGCCATGTTGTTCGATTGCTTAATTGCGGTTAATATTAATCACCTGTTGTGTAGATAGTGATCTGATCAGTGTGTCGGGCCTGGTGCTGTCCGTTGTGCTCAATGACAGACGATTGAATCCCACGTGTTGGAAAAGTAGCCTGCGGGGTTGATTGACAGCTCCTTTTGGTCCTGTTGGTCAGTCAAATGATACAGAGCAAATGATTCTGCTATTATTATTATTATTATATTTTTTTAAGTAAAATCCTTTCTTGGATATTTTACTGTTCCGTTCAAACGTTTGCGATCAGTACAGTTTGTGTGTGCAGTATTTATAGCCGCACTATTCTTTTACTTGTGCAGTGCAGTTGTTGTCTAGCATCCATAGCAAAAGTGTAATATTGCTACTGTAGTATATTAGTAGTAAAATTATCATGCGTACTATGTGTCATTAAGGGCATTGGTGGCTCAGTGGTAGGTCTCCTGCCTGCCATGTGAAAGGCCTGGGTTCAATTCCCACCCAGTGCCCAAACGTCAGCCCTGACTGGATGCAGTAAATTGGTAGAGTTGCGTCAGGAAGGACATCAGGCATAAAACCTGTGCCAAGTTTTGTGCGGATCAGATGGTCCGCTGCGGCGACCCCTCAATGAGGGATCACTTGAAAGCCCAACAACAACTATATTTGTCCTTAAATAACATTTTAAGTGAATGTTAGCTTGCAGGTAGTGCTACAATATGGTCGTGTTTTTTTTTTTTTTTTTAATTAATTTTTTTTTTATCTTAACCGAACCTGTGATGCAAGAAATCAAAAAGCATATAAATCTGCTACTCTGGCAAGCCTTAATCCCATTAAGTAACATATTCTAATCTGTTTACCAGTAATGCATTTGAGTATAATTGTTAGGTTGTGCCCGGGCATTCTCTCAGCTCTACAAACTTCTCCCTGCAATTAGAATAGACTTCCTATTTGTTATTTTTTTTCCATGTACTAACAAGTAAGCCAAGTTTCATATTAGAAAGTGAAGTACCTTTCCCAGATGAACCTGTCGAGATGCTGGATAAACCTGCTGAACTAGTAGATAAGTAGGTTTTCGTATAATGGTGTCGGGATTCATACCTGGGTGTGTGAACACAGGCCTTTGCCCTCTCACATTTTATGCTTCTGCAAGTACGAAAAAGAAAGGAACTCGTATCTTTTAAATGACTTTTATCAGCATGGATCATTTCCGCTCTGGTTTAAGTTAAGACAAATTGAAGACAAGGTTCTAAACATAACCTTGCTTATTGCTTTTCCTACAGCTGAAAGGCATCTGTGATGGAGGCAAGGAAAAATGAAAAGAATGAAGCCAAAGGTATGCTGATGGTTTTAATAGTGTCATGGGCATCTTTTACCTGTCATTTACCTGGCAGGTTGCCATGTAACGCAAGTCATGCATATTTTTTAAATACATATTTGTGTGTTCTATTCACATATAGTATAGATATACAATAATGCTAGTTCATAAATGTATTTTATTGCGAAAATGGTCGTTTTTGAAATGCGTTAGAATTTCTGATTATCCTTTATTTTGAATTTAAGTCTTGGGGCAGTACTTGCTAAAACAAAAAAAAAAAAACTCTTTTTTTTTTCCCCCCCGCCACAGGTAAGGGAGGAAGCAAAGGCTCACAGGGTGACAGACCAGAAATCATCCCTCAAGTAGAAAGGTATGAGCTACAGTATGTGAAGTAATTCAGAAGATTCAGTGTCTGTATTAAAATACTGTAGAGGGAAAATGGGTGAATGACACTGCCTTCTTCTGGGAGGTGTGTGTTTTTATTTTTTTATTTTTTTTATTTTTTTTTAATTATTATTATTGTTTCTCATAGCTTTGCATAATGTTTGCTGTAACATGATTACCAGCTTATTAACTTTTCATCCAGTCATCTATACTATTGCAAATAACAAACCCTTGTTTTTTGCAGGTTACCGAATGTCAGTGCCCTGCCCAAAGCGGTCAAGAGAAGAGTGTATGCTCTGAAGAGACTGCAAGTCCAGAGCGCTCATATAGAAGCCAAGTTCTATGAGGAAGTCCACGAGCTTGAGAGGAAATATGCTGGCCTTTATCAGCCCATCTTTGACAAGGTTAACAGTTCTTTCTATTATATTCTCTGTTAACTGATGTAAAATCAAGATATATCATTACAAACTTCATTAGATGCACCAGTATATGATAAACAGCGTGCGGTGTTGCATGTGTAAACTATGGCTGACGGTACATCTTGTTTCATGGGCACACACAACGGTTGCAGCTCTGGCTTGTATCTGTGGCTTGTGAGCTCACTGTCCCAGTGCTAAATTCATCTCCCATCAAAACGAGTAGCCAACTAATCTTGTCCATGTCTGGCTGTTTCCAAGGCTGGGGACAGTTCAATAACATTTAATCTTTAAAAAAAAAAACTTATTTTAAATATTATTACGTCAGTATTAAGTCAGTGTGGATTTCCATAAACCTGCTGTATACACGTGCCTGAACTAATCTAGTGTGTGTTTTCAGAGGCGGGCAGTGGTGTCTGGAGCTGTGGAGCCCACGGATGAGGAATGTGAGTGGCAGAGTGAAGGCGAGGAGGAAGATCTTTCCGTGAGTATCTTCTTGTGACATCTTTTATGGCATCTTTTTTTATTATAAGTAACATTTTGCATCTTGGGATGATGTATGCATCAAGATGTCTTGACACACCAAACTGGTAAAAGGTAGAGGCAGCTGAACGTCAAGCAGGCCATTGATGATGAGGATACACTTTTAGGAAATTACTCCCCATACCAGGAGGCAGAAGTCTGTATTTATTATAAAAGGTTTTTGAAGATGTATTAGATTACTCAGTTTGGTGTAACACTTGTATTTCCCAAATTGAGATGTTTTTTTTTTTTTTTTTTTTTGATGCAGTTTGTTTCAGGAATTATACATTTTCATTTAGACAGAAATAATATAAAACTGTTTCACTATTCCTCATTGTTGGTGGTGAACAGCGGTCATTGATGTCCCATGATGTCTAGTGCAGTATGAGTTTACAGAAAGAAGAAACAAACATTGGAAAGTTATTACATGAATTACTTTTATTCAGTGAATAATGCATCATCTATTACCAAACAATCAAGTGAATATAATGATTTTAAACCATATGTGGTGCTTTTAATTTGTGAGTTTTGTGGTCCAATTGTACAAGTGGCTTTTAAAATGACTCCTGGCAGAAGAACAAAAATTACCTTACATTACTTTTTTTATACCTGCTAATAGTAACCATTAGAGAAATCGATTCCGTTATGTACATGTACACTGACTCCAAAATCATTTTTTATAATATGTAATGTATATTCATTTGCATTTAAGGTGGAAAAATGTTTCAGTTTCTCTACAGCTCTACAGGTGGTGCACTTTAAACTAGTCATACACTGGGAGGCATCAAATTATTTATTAAGTTAATTTAGAATTATAACAAAATCTGAAAAGAATTGAATCGGGATATACATAAAATTGGAAAACATACAGAATCTCAATACAAAAGGAATTAGCATCTGAGTATCGTGATGATATATTTAGTAAGCATGCACAGATCCAGTATCCACACTACATTCCCAATGTCATACATGACAATTCCCCACTCTGAAAAAGTTCTGCATGGAAGTTTATTAGCGTGGCACCGTAGCACTCTTATGTGCACATTCAAATTATGTTTACCTTAACAAAAGCGGTGACACCTTGTGGAACTATTTAGCATTACCGTATACCAACAGTACTAAGCACAACAGTACTATTCCGTATCAGATATACAGCAGCTCTTTTGGGAGAACGTACCATCATAGGAATTATTTTTGCTCAGGATGCAATTTATTGGTGTAGAAATGTGGCTGTGGTATAAAGTGCAGAGAAGCGATCATACATTAACATCCATTATGTCTTTTAATACATGCCTTAGAGGCTACCTCACTGACTTAAGATAAGAAATGTAAATATGCACTCTAATGAAATATAATTGCATTTTGATTTCTTTTTTTCTTTCTTTCTTTATTTTTGTCTGGTGATCAATCATCATTATTTGTTTTGATTGTTATTAGAAGTACCTATTAATTTGCTGATGTGTTTTTACTCTGCCAGGAGGATATGAAAAAGAAGGCTGCTCTGGAAGAGAAGAAGGACGATCCAGCCACTGCTGAAAACCCTAAAGGCATCCCAGAGTTCTGGCTTACCATCTTCAAACATGTGGACATGCTGGGGGAAATGCTGCAGGTAAAACATCTCCTCTCATAAACAGACTTGTAAACAAAACCGTTAAGGTTGATTTGTAAACAGAGTGACACACTGGCACTATGTTGATTTTTCCATGGCAGATGAAAGGGGAAACCCACAACACTGAAGGTTGACGCTTGGGTTTAGACACATGTTTAGATGTAGTTCTAACAGTAAGAGCATTTAGAAAAAGAGTTAGAGTTTTTTTACATGATACGTGAAATGTCATGTCATAGCCATGTTTCAGAGTACAGGATGACTTGTATTAAGTTATTTGCCTGATGTGCCATTTCAGGTGTGTATTTAAGTTGTGTAAATTACCTTTTTAAGTGCTAGGGATACAGCTGTGAAACGTGCATTTATTTATGTGAACTGGGACAGCCCATTGTTGCAACCGATGCAAATAAGCAAACCCGCCAGCCAGAGCTAGAGGTCCTCAGGAAGAGTATGCAAAGGTATAGGACAAGTCAGTTTTAAATATTTTATCCCTTGAGACCCGATGTACATCCATGGACTATATAAAGACTCGGGTGGAAGAATCTGCATGCCACTTTATTTACATCCAAATATCATTTTCGACCATATTTATCCACTGAAGCAAAGTTTTAGCTTGCATTGACTTGACTTGACTTGACTTGACTTACTTAACACACCTCAGTTCATCAGCGTGTCCTCAAGGCATTCATGGGATAAATTCGGCCTATCCAAATGCCCTGAATTTGACACGCAGGTTGTAGAGCTTGGCTCCAACGTCTCTTTTTCTGGTTTGCAGTTTAATCTGAGTGCTCATATCAGTGTTTGATCAGGTGTGTTGGATTAATGCTGAAACCCTGCAGCACAGTTCGTCCTTCATGATCAGGGTCAGCAGCTAGGGTGTTCACAGTTAAACTGAGAAGTTGTACATAAACAACAGACAGAGGCATTTTTTTATTCTGAACACTAACATTGGTCATATGACCCATTTACAGGATGCTTTCAACATATTTTGTGGTGAAGTAGGTAGTGTTACTCCCTCTTAGCTCCACAGACTCGGGTTTGATCCTGAGCTTGGGTTATCATCTGTGGAGTTTTGAACTTTCCATATGGATTTCCTTTAACTTTCTAAAACATGCGTGTAGGTGGTGAAGGAGCATTTGAATCTATGTGTGTGTGCATAGTGCCGTGTGATAGACTGGCTAATCATTCAGGATATATTGGGATCCCTGGGATCCATTGTGACCTCAGCTAAGACAAAGTGTCATAAGATGACCACATGGTCAGCTTTTTACATTTTCTGTTCCCCCTTCAGGAGCATGATGAGCCCATCCTGAAACACTTGCAGGACATCACAGTGAAATTCTCTGCACCAGGAGAGCCAATGGTCTGTACTACATGATCCTGTTTATTTATTTTTTTTTAATTATGATTTGTATTCAAAAGGTTTGATTCTGTTTCTTAAACGTTTTTATTTTCTGTCCTAAACCAGACCTTCACTTTGGAGTTCCATTTCGAGCCCAACAGCTACTTCAGCAATACAATCCTCACTAAAACGTACAAAATGAAATCTGAGCCAGATTCAACAGACCCTTTCTCATTCGAGGGGCCAGAGATAGTGGACTGTGAGGGGTAAGAAACGGTCACATGACACACACACAGTTTAGACACTGTAAAATCTTTGACTTTCACCACAGACACGAGGCGAGATCTGCGCAAAAAAGGTAGTTTTATAAGGAATGAATTGGAAAAGGGAATAAAGGAAAGGAGGAAGGAAGTGGTTGGGGCCTTAGCGGCGATTACAACAGCCTTTACCTTTCCAGTGGCTGGATCGCACAGGCTGACATTGGCAGGAGTGAAGAGTGCTGCGGTGGCTCATGCAGGCCTTTTCTCTGCTTTATTTTTTCCCAACCTTGTTAGTTCCAGAGGTGTACAATACTTGGAATTTCCAGACAGTAGAATGTTTATCATTGAATTGGTCATTTGTGATTTGTGGTAGTGTTACTTCCTCTTGGCTCCACAGTCTCTGCTTTGATCCTGAGCTTGGGTCATCATCTGTGGTGTTTTGCAACTTCATTCGTCCAGTTTTGTAGCCATCCATAGGCACGTGCTTCGCTTAACAGTGAACACGTTTTTTTTTTTTTTTTTTTTAACGACCGGTTGACGAAAGCTTGCCCTTGGCGCAGATAAAAGTGCAGCAACAGCATGCGCAGTCCTTTGGCCTCTCTTTCCCCTGCGGTGATCAAACGGCGGTGTTCCATTTACTCGTCTTTGAACTCCTTCGGGCACGGGGCATCGCCACGTCTGCATGCCGCCCTCACCTTTAGCGTTTGCCGAACAACGTTTGGCTTCGACTTTTAACTCTCACCGCTGTAACTCTAGCCGAAGCTCCCTGCCTCGCCTTTATTATGTACGAGGAGGCTGAGAACCATTCATTCATCTTTCTCCAGCCGTGCACAGTCTAGTGGACACATGCCTGTCACAAGTTCACGTCGTGAAAACACATTGATATTGAAGGTGACACAAAAAAATGGGAACTTTTTTACAATCCAATAAAACTAGAAGTGATAAAAGAAAAACATTTTATTCATAGTAATTGAAACCTAAAACTTGTAGAAATACTAAAGTATATTTAACTAAATCTGCAATCCGCCCATTTTATCCGGGCTTGAGACCGGCACTGCATTTCTTGAGGCACTTTGCATCCTCATGCAATAAAACATTTGTACCCATTTCTTTAATTTAATCTACATAATTTAAATGAATATAATATGAGGAAATAAGAGGTGGCTAAAGACTTTTGCACAGTAATGTACATTACAAGCTGTAAACAAGGTGAAATTCTTACTTGATTTTTCATTTAGCTGCAAGATAGACTGGCAGAAAGGCAAGGATGTAACTGTGAAAACGATCAAGAAAAAGCAGAAGCACAAAGGTAGAGGAACAGTGAGGACCATCACCAAGGACATACCACAGGATTCCTTCTTTAATTTTTTTAACCCTGCCAAAGGTAAGATTATTCTACATGGGAAGAGTTTGTTTTTCAGGCTATTCGGGGAGTTTCTGTGGATACTTCCATTGTGTTCATGACTCTGATGTACAGCAGGTGGCATCACACATCCATCTGAGATTTAGTTTTATCTGCATCATTGATGTAGATGGTTTTGTTTGCCATGTTAACATATACAGCACTTTAAATCATTTGCAAAATAAATGTAATTGACTCCTCTTCTCCATTATTAATCTCGTTATGTAAATGAATAAAATAAATATTTAGGCGATTTTTCGAGTGCTAGAGCATTTTGATTGACATTTCCACTAAATGGAACATGAAGTTAATATTACTGTAAATATTCAGTTATTAAATAATAAATCCTTTGTGTAGTTCTGCTACACTTTTTCCCCCCTTAACCCATAATGGATCCTATCTTTTTGTGCCTTTTTTTTAATGACTTTAAAAGCGAAGAGTTGTGTGTAAGTTATTAGAAGACTGAATGCATCTCTGTTACAGTAATCATTACCCAAAGCTATATTTTAGTCTTGCAAATAAGCAGACAATAGATCTATATGGCTGCTTGCCAAACATGGAAAATCAGTTGATTTGCTTCTGACATTTTGAACATTAGATATTTTAGCTTTTTTTTCTGTATTACTTTAACTGTGTGGAACATATTTCTTTGTCGATAGAATACATTTAGGTTTATTTATTAAAAATAATGTCTGTCTAATAATATCTATGGCAAAAATGGCACAGATACATGTAGTCCAGAAATCTAAAAAGGGGGAAAAAAATCCTTCAGATTAGCAAGGGCAAAAGGGAACCTGATGGAATTTGCTTGTAACGAGAGGGTGAACGATTAATAATTAATTTGCTGAGCTTTCATTTTAGGACTGGGTAGTCAGGTGTGCAGTCATGTGATTACACTCACCCCCTCACCGGTTATCACTGGATTAATATAGTCATCTATTACCTGCATAGAACATCCATACCTGGTGTAATTAGTGAGAAGAAAAGCACAACCCGCTTCTTTCTGTGCCACCTTTTTTCACCTCGGCTGTCTGGCGTCATTTGAATTCACTTGTCCCGTCACTTCCCGAGTGCCATCGGCATGTGAAAGAATGCAGTGCTACCTGTATAAGAAAAGTTTGACACTTCTGTTTAAACCAACAGGAAGTGTGTGTTGACTGTTGGCGTGTGTGTGTGGGGGGTTGGGGGTGTGATTTCCATTGAATTCTTCATAGGTGTGGCATTTGCCCTTAAGTGACAGTGAAGCATGAACAGTCACCATACCAGAAACTAACAGACTCATTGATGTAATTTTCTCTTTCATGAGTGCAGCTAGAGGACTGTAAATTAAAAAATGTATGTGTTTCTTTTATTGATTTTTATTGATTTTTTTTTTTTCCCTTTCACAAGCCATTTCCTTAGAGCAGATTAAAATGGAAATGTAGATTTAACGTAGATCTTAATATATATTTTCTCTTGTTTCTTCCAGCATCTCCAGATGGAATGGTGAGTTGGCCCTGAAGTTGTCCTGGTCGAGTGTTCGTCCTCCACTGTTTGTAAACATTTTGGAGATTAGCTCAGCAGACTAACCAAGCGTTGTGCAATCATTCCCGCAAAGACTCTTTAATTGCGTCTTTTCGTCCCACATCCTAAGTCAAGCTCTCTCAGCATGTGCTGCCCTTGCATTCCAACAAATTGAACGAAATTTTGTGCGTCACTGCAGTTTTTCTGTCAACACTCCCTGTAGTGAGTAAATAGGCCGAGGTTTATTCAAGTGCGACTGACCAGATTCCACCAATTGGACAAATAAAACCTTTTAAATATTAAAATCTTGTGCGCAAAGTTTAGTCTTTTAATAGTTCTTTTTTTTCTAATTATTAGTTTGGTGATAAGTGTTCAGATTTCTTTTTTTTTTTATGTTTGTTTCAGGATGAGGACCTGGACTTCACTCTTGCCACAGATTTCGAGATTGGTCATTTTTTCAGAGAGCGGATCATCCCCAGGGCAGTGCTGTATTTCACAGGAGAGGCTTTGGAGGATGATGAAAGTGTACGTCAACAGTTTTTAGTCATCTTGTGTCATCATATGTTGTATTTTCCTTCTCTCAGACTTATACCCAGTATATTGGAGACGAAATGAAATACTGAACATACAGAACGAGTCAAACGTTTGGACACACCATTTTAATACTTTATAATTTATTTTTTCTACATTCTAGAACAATACTGCAGATAAAATAATAACACGTATTTATATAATTAAGTAAAAACAAGTGACATACATTCAGATTCTTAAATATTTGGTTTTTTGAGTTATTCCTTACTGACTTGTGCCTTGTCCTTTTTTTTTTTTCTTTTCCTTTTTTTGGTTTGTTTTTGGTGCAGTTTGAAGAGGAGGATGTTGAAGAAGATGAAGAGGAGGTTAGTTGTATAAATGTTTGTTAAATATATACAGTAAATATGATCTGTGACTACAGTTTGAGTTTCTTTTCTGTGTATTAGGACCTTGACGAAGAGGGTGAAGAAGAAGAGGATGTCAAAATTGACACCACAGTTAGTGTTTAGATCTGTGTTTTACTGAAATATTTGAGTGCTCTTTGCATACGCACTTAACAATGAGCTCTTCACAATGATACTGTCTCAAGCACACTGATCACTGTAAGGCTGGGCTGTTCAACAGAGCGGAAAATAAAGAAGCAGAGAACTAATCGAAAGCTCTGATTTACACAACTCAAGGCTGTGATCCAAACGGATCACACTGCCGTCATTTAATTTGCCACGTGTCAATGAACTGTAACACGGCACTATTTCCATATTATAATGGAACGCATCACTGGGTTTCATTCATCAGTTACAGGAGCTAAACCGCTCCGAAACCTCATGGATCTCTCCAAACAACCCCACACACACACACACACACACACACACACACACACACACACACACACACACACACACACAGAGACAGACAGACAGAGGGGTGTTTATATCTGCCCAGTTCCCCACACACTCTCGGAGCTCCACAGTGGGGAGTGTTCAGGGCAGGATTACCCATAATGCACTGCGAGTTATCAGCTACAGTGCATCATGGGTAACCTGCGCTGAGGGAGACGGCTTGCTCTGCGGAGATACACTCTTGATTAATCACACACCTCCTTTTATTCATCAACACTCACACACAGCCATCTAACAGTTGTGTGTGTGTGTGAGCGGCCTTTTCTCTTCTGCGCTCCAGCGAGACTGTAATGTGATCCGGCTCAGGAATGTGACGCTCCTCCTCTCACCTCTTTCATCTAGAGGAAAGGGGCGGAGTCAGAGGTCATCTCAAGGAGGGGTGATGTGTGTGAGAGAGGTGGGGGAGGGTGTGTGTGTGTGTGTGTGTGTGTGTGTGTGTGTGTGTGTGTGTGTGTGTGTGTGTGTGTGGTTAGTGCTCCCAGGTCGCGTCATTAATCACGTTGTGAAGGCGGATCTCTGCTTTTTAAATGCGGGCTATTAATTTATTAATTGAATCTGGGTTGCCAGGTTGAGTCCCTCCTGTGTGTGTGTGTGTGTGTGTGTGTGTGTGTGTGTGTGAGGTCATGTGATGAGTCAGCGTGGTGCGTCAGTGTGTGAGATCCTCCCCTTCAGCTTTTTAACGTTGTGTTCGAGTGAATCTGTAAAACCTCTGAGCCACGCCCGCCGCTCACATGCATGTGTCTGCACGCAGCCCTCTCTCACACACACACACACACACACACACACACACACTTAACATGGCTCCTTCTGCCACACTAAACCTGTGTGTGTGAGGACTAAAAGTGCTTTGCAATGCAAATACACTTTTCTCATCCATTGGCAGGTTCCCAAGCAACCTTGCATTTTACACACGAACACCGTTTTCTCCCCCTCTAACCGTGTGTGTGTGTGTGTGTGTGTGCGCGCGCCCCCCTTTTTGATCTGACGTGCACACACACATGCGGGCCATCACAAAGTACATCCTGTACGCTCAGATCGGCGAAACCACAACAGTGGTGGTTGCATAGGAAGTGCTGCAACGTGTGTGTGCGCACTTTTAGCCCACACGCTCTGTTGCTCTCTGTTTGTCCTTAAACAGCTCGATAAACTCCGCCCTTCCTTCTCTAAAGTTTTAAAGTTGTGCGTGACATTGAAGCTCAAAGACGGCGAGGAAGAGATAAAGACCGGTGTTCTTTTATATATAGAGAGAGAGAGAGAGAGGAGTAGAGGAAGGAAGGAGAGGGCAGAAATGAGAGCAGATGGAGTGAGAGGACATGCAGAGCAGAAGGGGGGAAAGGGGAGAGGACGGGGGGGGGGACAACAGCAAGGGAATAAACAGAGAGAGAGGAAGTGAAGAGGATGGAGGATCGAGGGATGAGAGGGACGAGTGTAATCAGTGCGTGGGCCACAAGGAAGAGGAAGGAAGTGAACAAAGTCACGTTTCTCACATACACACACAGTCCAGTAGTCTCTCCCTCCTGTCTGCACTCGTCCTTTCATGTCGTCTCCCACACACTTCCTTTTCTCTGTGCCTGTCTGTCTCTCGCCCGTCTCACTCACTGACACGCTGTGTTATTTTAAAGGAAATGCCTCAGTGTTTCAGTCACATGCAGTTCACACACCCTGTTGATTCCCCAGTGATAACCTGTGTGTGACACACACATCCTCAGTTTTTCCAAGTTGTGTGTGGCTTCACAGGAGTGTGTGTGTGTGTGCTGGCGCCTGTAAAAGAGCTGAGGAGAGTAAACAATCCTGTGTGTTTGAGGGGGAGAGCAGCTGCTCTGTGTGTGTGTGTGTGTGTGTGTGTGTGTGTGGGTGGGGGTGGTCCGGTTCAGGATGAGTCATCTCACGGTGACAGCAGGTGTCCCATTAACCCCAAGCCGTGTGTGAGAGAGGGAGGGTGTAATTGGCATTAGGAGTGAGTATGGGGGTGTGATCTCCCGACGTGTACACACACACACACACACACACACACACACACACACACACACACACACACACACACACGTCTGCCCTCTTCCACATACATGAACTCATAGGCACCTGATTGGTCGTTAAGACTCTGACATGAGACAAAATAAGCCCCTCCCATCCCCACCCCTATCTTTATCTTTCATTAGTTAGTTTAAAACAATTTCTTTTTTTGTTTTATTTTTATTCATTTGTTTCTCTCTGTGCTGTCTGTCTCTCGTGTGTGAGTGAGACTAAAAGCTGCAGGTGCTTCAGAGAGACAGACGCGCGCGCGCACACACACACACACACACACACACACACACACACACACACACACACACACACACACACACACA
>JAQMYJ010000012.1:13918439-13929037 GCA_030014305.1 Clarias laeviceps
GGTTAGATGGAGGCAGATGATTCGCTGTGGCGACCCCTGAAAGGGAACAGCCGAAAGACAAAGAAGAAGAAGAAGATGTTGAAGTTGAATCACAGGATAAACATATGGTATCAAACATTGCTGTAATTTATAGTATTTACACATTTGTCAGTGTGGTAGGGGTTGCTATAATACGCTGCATAACAATATCGTGAAGTTTCATTGTTCACACATCTGCATGAGAGATGAAGTGTTTCACATGGAAAGAATTTGCATGTCCATTTATTTCTAAATGTTTGTTTAAAGTGTTTGTTTTACCAGAGACAATCACAAAGAGCTGGCTGTTGTAGCCCAGTACATATGCCAGGTGTAGAAGTCATTTCATTTTTCTCATAGATGCAGACATCATCATTCATATATAGCAGTTATGGGTTGGGAAATACAACAGACTGGTGTTATACCAAATATCTTCAATAAAGGAATGCTGCTGCAGTGTTATAGAGCAAATAACCTTATGAAATGAAACTGTGGAACTGTAAGCAAAACTGTGATATTGAGCTGAAGTTAAAATACTGTGCATTTGTCATACCTTTCTTCTTTCTAACAGTAAACAGCAAGTGACCGGTTTTAGTTTAGTTAACTGTTGTATGAAATGTTATATAACCTCTGAATTATTGTATAAATCATTACCAATAAACTAGACCTTTATAGAAAACTACTATTAACAATTAAATACTGACGTACATATACAGTAAATTAACATTTACAGTACAAGGCAAATTGTTCAATGTAAGTTGCCGCATCCAAAAGTTCATGAATTTTCCACATCAGCAAATAATGTTCTAGCAACTGAAGGTCAGCTAATTTTAAACTCTAAACTAAACCTCAAGGGCTATTACCAGAGAACATTGATGCAATGGCTAAAAGTAATAGTATTATCATAACTTATGGAAAAATTGGCTACATTGAAAATTGCACATGATTATATTGTAAAAGCATGTAAAGTTGCGTTTCACCATTATACCCTGAAACTGCACATGTGACTCAGGCAACATTGTTATGATGAAAATATGTGATCACATGGATAAAAAAAAAGACCCTATTGTATGTGTGTAATATGAAAATGAACATAAATAAATCAACTAAAACAAAATTATAAAAAACAAAAATGCATGTACTACATGTGAAAAATAAATATATACCCATGGTCTATTTAATAGGAATACCAATACAACTGCTACATGGGTCAAGAGCTTCAGGTAATGTTTGCATCTAACATCAGAATAAAGAAAAAGTCTGCGCTCTGTAACTTTGATCATAGATGCTGGTGCTAGATGATTTGATGATTTAGCTGGTTTAAGTATTTCAAAATCTGCTTATATCTCACACACAACAATTTCACGCACAACAATCTACACAGTTTAAACAGAATGGTGAATATACTGTATATACTAAAAACAATCATGTGAGTGGAGAGGTCAGGCCACATGGTTCAAATGCATAGATCTTAATGCTTCAGCATACCAAGACATTTTTAACAATGCTATGCCTCCAACTTGTGTTGGCAACTGTTTGGAGAAAGCGCTTTTCTATCCAAACATGCCCGTGCCCCAGTGCACAGTTGGACTATAATCAACTATCAACCTCATTTGGGATGAACTGGAACAGAGATTGCGAGCCAGGCCTTCTTGTCCAACATCAGTGCCTGACCTCATAAATGCGCTACAGAACGAATACGAACGAATTCCAACAGAAACACTCCAAAATCAGTGGAAGCTGTAATGCAAAAGGGGGACCAACTCCATATTGAAGTGTCATTGCACGTTTAGCGAAATACTTTTGTCCATATAGTGTATATTGGGGGGTGGCACATTGGTATAGTGGTTAGCACTGTCCCCTTGCACCTCCAGGGTCCGGGTTCGATTCCCGTCTCTGTGTGCATGGAGTTTGCATGTTCTCCCAGGGTACTCAGGTTTCCTCCTACAGTCCAAAGACATGTAGGTTAGGTTGATTGGCGTTCCCAAATTGCCCGTAGTGTGTGTGTGTGTGCCCTGCGATGGATTGGCACCCTGTCCAGAGTGTACCTCTGCCTCGTGCCCTAAGCCTCCTGGGATAGGCTCCAGGTCCCCGAGACCCTGAATACAGGATGAAGCGGTATAGACGGTGAGTGAGTGAGTGAGTGTATATTTTTACACAGAAAACACTGAACAACATTGAGGCTTGAGGCTTCACTCCTGTTAGCGAAGAACAGCTAGGTTCGAATGATAATAAGATTACACAGTCGCGGGTACGGCTGGAGATATTATGGGCTGTAACTGGGCCCTAATGCAATGCTGTAATGAGGTATTTTAGGGAATAAGCTGAGGGCTGAAGGTCATCTGAGCCACATTTCCGCCCACGTTCCGCCAATGAATTACTCAAATACCGCGAGCGCATGTGACGTGCAGGAGGCCGGGCAACGCGACACCGCTATAAACACTCCCAGTCTCATTCATTCTCAGTCTCAGCCACACCGACAAGAAGAAGAGGGGGAAAGAAGAAGAACGAGCTCCGAGTCACGAGAAGGCGAAGACGAAAAACGCAGGAGCCTTTATTTAACCAGAACTGCTTTTAGGATACAACCCACCCGTTTTCGGCATTCCTTCACAAATCATGAAAATGACTCCGGTTGAGAGCTCCAAGGTGCTCAAGGAGGGCGAGCTGGAGAAGAGGAGCGATAACCTGCTCCAGCTCTGGAAGAGAAAGACCTGCGTCCTGACCACGGACAGCCTGAACCTGTACGCCGACACGCAGAAGAAAAGCAAAAGCAAAGAGCTCAAGCTGCAGTGCATTAAGAAGGTGGATTGCGTGGAGCGCACCGGCAAGTTCGTCTACTTCACCATCGTCACCACGGACGATAAGGAGATCG
Source organism: Clarias laeviceps (assembly GCA_030014305.1). Classification (NCBI taxonomy): domain Eukaryota; kingdom Metazoa; phylum Chordata; class Actinopteri; order Siluriformes; family Clariidae; genus Clarias; species Clarias laeviceps. Next base: position 13,921,327 of record JAQMYJ010000012.1, read on the forward strand.
ACTTCCGGTGCTCAGGCGAGGATAACTGCTGGAACGCAGTGATCACCATGGCGCTGATTGATTTCCAGAACAGGAGAGCCATCCAGGACTTTAAAACCAGACAGGACACCGAAAGCTCCACTTCGGGACAGCAGGAATCTTTACGCATGGCCAGGGCACCGTGACAAACTCCTTCAACACACACACACACTCCGGTGAGTCTGGCTTTAACACACACTGATATATATATACAGCTGTTACACCATTATATCTCATTCAAAATAGCAAATATCTCCTATATATGTCGAAAACATGAGGTCCTGTTGCTTTTGGTTATGTCATTTTCAAGGCTATAATCTGCCATCTGTCTTTTCATGTCATGGACAAGCCATCATTTCATTAATAATAATAATAATAATATGTAATATTTACATATATTATATATATATATAATATATCAGAAATAGCCAAATATCAAATAAACCCACTTATTGTGGTCATTAATTAATTTCTTGTTTCTTTCTTTTTTCCTTTTAAGGAGATGTAGAGAGTTAGATGGAGAAGAAAGCTTGGACCAAAGCAGAGATATTTGCACCACGTCTGAGAAGAAGAGACCCCAGAAGAGAGGTGCAATATCTAAGCTGGAGCTCTTCATAAACTCTGTCATAATTTCAACAGGCCAAACAGACACACAAGACTGAATACTCGAACTTTCAAAGTCAAGTTCTTCAATATGAGGGATCCTAATGCTCCCTGGATTTCAGTTGTAAATTTGCCTATTTATTTGATTTATTTGCTACAATGGATGTAGTAGTCATAAAAATGGTGTTTGTATGTCTTTAAGTTATTTACTTGTTCTGTTTTAATGTTAATTTAAATAAATTTTCATAAAAATACAGCAGTTCTTTTGGCTGTGTGTCGTTCTGTCAAACATAGTCATATGCATGGTTAAAAAAAAGAAAAAACAAGAATTAGATATATCACAGAAAATAAGGATTTCAATTATAGTAGGTGTTAAAGCATACAATTTCAAATTTAAGGATGGCATGATGTGAAGATACTCAGCTATTTCTAAAGGCCATGGAAAGTCCCTTACTCATTCATGAACAATGTGGCGTCATACTATACAAGATAAGGGACTCAATAGACCTGTTTTCTTGCATTGCTGCATTGCTCTCTGATGAAAGGATACTGGAATCCCAAAGAGTGTGACGGTAGGTGTGAGTGGAAGTATGTGGCTTAATTGTCTTTACGTTATCGGAGTTTATGAGGGGTTTAACAAGCTTGCGCCAATAGACGTGACTAAGACTGTACGCAATCATATGTGCCTCACCCAAGGTTCAATACAAGCCGCTTCAGTAGCTGATAAAATGCAGCTGAGATACCGAAAGCCTGAAGTTATATTGCATTGCATCAATTTCTACACTCAGATACACCTATGTAATCATTCTCAATCTAAGAGAGCAAGCATAACATAAAACTTATGTATGTTGTATATTTATGAAAGGGCTGTATAATTGAAGAATTTCAATGTTATGTTAGTAGAATATTAATAGCATATGTACAGTGATCAGTTTTCACATTAAAATCACCATCAGGTGAATGTCAATTATACATACACAGCAAATTCCCTAGTGTTGAATTAACACCCAGCAGTGTTTATATGAATCCATTTAGACTCAAATAAACTCTGAAAGTGCTCTGGTGACAGGATCATGGGCACCCAAAGCTTCATCTGTGCTTGTGGGGAGCAAAGGCTAGCCTATCTGGTCTGATCCCACAAAAAAGCCAATGCAGAACAAATTACTAAAATTGTAATGTTGGTTATGATGAGTATCAGAACACCCAATACATCACAGCTTGTTGTGTATGGGGCTTAACAGGCAAAGAGATGAAGGTTGTTGATCAGGCCTTCAAATTCCCTGGATCTCAATCCAATCGAGAATCATGGGATACGCGAGTTTAATCCATATAGGCCTGACCTTGCGATTTACTGCATTTAAATGATCTGCTGCTAATGTCCTGGTGCCAGACACCACAACACACATTTACAGGTCTTGTGGAGTCATGCCCCAAGGGGTCAGAACTGCTAGTGGTGACACAAGGGGAACCTTAACCTGAGGGGGGGTTTAATATTATAACTGATCTATATATATATCTATGTGGATATATCTGGGTGGATTATTTATTAAAATTATATTTTTCTGTTGTCTTTATAGTTTTTTGTTATATTTCAAGCTGTCAAAGAAGTTGACTTAAATCAGAGCATACAGGGAGGTGATCATGTGTGAGCCGGCTGCTGTGTGTGTAACTCAGCTCTCTGTGCGTGGTGTTACGTTGCCGCCAGGTTTTTGATGCTGGATCAGGCTACACTGCAGATCAAAGGCTATCGTGATCTAAGGAGTAATGCCATGCTCTGATCGCGTCCCGAAATATGTCTCGCTAATTTGTCCTTCACATCTAGTGCGTCCTCTGGACACTTAACCATGAGGTTAGGAGGTTTAGCTTCAAAGGGTGTAACAGCCATGATACTTTAGGCTTTAAAGCATCATTACATGCTTTAATAATCTTGTGTTTTGCAAATACTGAATAAAATACAGTAAATATGAAAAAGCATAAAGAGGTTTATTTGTATTTGCAGTGCAGTTTAAAGTCAATATTGGAGCAGACACTGGCATTATAATTATCACATAAATGGAAATTAGTATCTCTGTATGACTTTCATGTTTACTTTCTGGGTTTGCAGCAAAGGTGTTTGTAGGAGTGCTTTGAGGATATATGACTCCAAGGTCACTCATCTGTGTGAAACAGGAAAGTGTCAGTATTTGTGTGTGTGCTAAAGGTTGGGTTGTAAGCGGAAATGCCTCCCTAAACCCATATCTAATAGATAAGCCTATCCCACAAGGTTGCTCTCAGATCCTGGGAGTCATAACTTTACATGCCCTTCTGACTCACCACTTTATGTGGATGGCTGATTAATAAAACATTAAATTTTATGAGTGAGTTAGTTTCTTAATATTTAAAAGCAAATCCAACATTTTGAAAGAAGATGTAAAAACTAAAACAATAGCTACTACTAAACAGTGTTGTACAGTATATACCATATTACCATATTGTTAAGGATTGAAAATAACATAAAAATATTTATTTTCAATTCTTATCAATATGGTTTAATAATAAAGCTGTAGATTTCTCACAAAGTCCTTAATAAAAGTTTAACAAAGTTTCTATAAGAAAGACAGTTTTTCTTGGCCATTAAATGTTTTACAACAGTTGATGGTTCAGGTTCTGGTTTCTTCACTAAAAACTTATGAGTCACCAGGGGGCTTTTAGACTGTAGCAAGCCAGGCGTACAAACGTCCAGACATCGGCTGTGATGTAGACTCAAGTCTGGGATATATTGTTTCCCAAACAAGCCAAAATTACTTCCACCAAACTACCATCATGTGGGAACGCATGACGCTTACAAGCTGTAATTAAGACATCCGATTTCGTCAGTTACATGTTACAGCTATTCCAGCTAGTAAACAGTCTGGGTGAGTGTTTCATTAGTTGGCTTATGCTTTTTTGCTGCTCAGGCAGACTACAGCTGCTCTGTCTATTGGACAGGAAAAGTCTGCTGGGATTCTAACTAATGTTTATTCATATTTCATATTCAGACACAGGGCAGTTTTGAGGTTTCTGAATGATTGAGAGGATTGGGATATCTTTAGGAAGCTGATGTCAGATCATCTGAAAATGTAGCGTACCTGTAATGCACAGAAAAAGATCAGGTGACCAAATACCAGTCACACCTAAACACGTTCTTTTCCTATTAAAGCACAGAGATAAAAATGACAAAAATGTGACCTGTGCGTTGTTTCAAGTGAAATAACAAAGGCTATGTTGCGTAAATGCGTTACTCAGTGTCATGTGACCATATATGATTACTAATTGTGGGTAGGCCAATTGTTGATTTTTAATTCACAATTTTCTTTCAGTTACTGGCAAATTTTTCATTTTCTTTTTACTCAGCCTCAGTTCGCATGCTTCGATGCACACAATGAATGCGCGACTTTAATAGACTTTTATGGAACACAATGTTGGAAAGAGAACACTTCTCATGTCTATCAGAGCCTCCATTTCAGCTGAAATTACCCACTGGAATCCAGTGAATGTGGCATCTCAGACACTGTTCACTAAGCACGAGGAGCACTAAGGCTCGTGCTGCACCCGATAAAGAAGTAAATCATGTGGTCCGAAGAATGAAGCCATCTGCAGCTGTCTTTAGAAGTCTTGGAGGGAAGGAAGGAGGGGAGAGGGAGAGGAAGCAAAGAGAAAAGCAGATCATATGAATAGCAAGACATATGTTTAGCAGTCTGTGGGTCAATGTTAGCTGACAGTGTTGTTCACTGTCTGCTTTGTCTATCCCTGTTCCTGTCTGCTCTTTATACAGAGACAGATGGAGAGGTATGGACAGAGATGTTGTGGGTGTGACATCATCAGAAAGAAAAGTCATATTTTTATAGTTGATATCTCAGAGGCATTTTCAAACTATACTATAGAAAAGTGAAAAGAAAAAAAAACACACAGCTGAAACAAAGGATCGACTGACACATTTATCTGCCATGGAAATGCTTGGCTTTATCAGAGAACAGACCACTGGAGGAAGCAACATTGAAAGTAGCTGAGGATAGAATAGAAATGTTGTATTTAGTTGTGTGTGTGAGGCAAGGATTAAATACTGCTATATTGAGGCAAACATTGAGGTGTGTACCTTACATGGCTGCTGATCCAGTCACAAAATTGGAGATAAATGTCTGCAATAACCACCAGCTGGACTCGTTTCCAGACATGGCACAGTTTTTAATGAGGAAGAGGTGGGTTATTGGGCCTCCAAACTCAATTTGCTCTCAGTCTTAGGCTCTTTTTCTGTCTCAGATACAACTGTTTCAAATTATAAAGCACTTAAGAAAAAAGGGGGTGAAAAGAACAAGCCAAAAGCCAGAGCATATTGAATAATAATTATACAGTAGTTATTCTTTTCTTAGTTCTATGTATAAAATACCTCATTATAAAACAAATAAATAGTAAAATATTACATTATATCAATATATTGCATGACTAATTTTTGCCTTCATTAGAGGCTCCTGAGCGGCGCAGAAAAGCTTTTCCCATATCGCTTGCATCCCAGAGTCGCCACAATCATGCATGGTCAAGGGATCAAATCTGGATGTGTTCTCTGGATGGGAGGGACGGTATACTCTCTTTTTCTCCAGTCAATTACAGCAATGTTACCTAATCATAGGCATCTGTGAGTTCATGTATACAGAGTGTGGTAGATAGAGCTTTGCGCTACATCATAGCCTTCACGATAGAGTAGAGTAGAGTTGGCTGGTGGATGAGAATCACTAGGTGACCAAAATGTGAATTATTGATCCTTTTATGCACATCATTATATAATTTTCTAAGACATTTGGCTGATTATATCATAAATAAAAGACAAGCCAATTCACAAATTGATTTGATCCTAACTAAAAAAGAAATAGCATTTTTTACTGTAGTGGTTTGCAAATCAGTGCTTTTTTCCTATTAACACTATTGGTTTGTCTTAATTTTAAAGACGATCCAGTTCCCAATTTTAGGTCTTTAGTTTCTTCAAGTAGTTTATAATCATAATTAGGAGGGTCAGATACAGCAAAGCTCTCTGTATGAGGCACCTAGAAAAATCTTTTTTTGTCATGTATTCTATAGTGTTAGATCAGTGTGGTGTATCCCAATTGAGTGTTGAATTAATATAGTCTGTGGTGTGTGGCTGTAGGGAAGTAAGAAGAGAGTGACAGGTGTCAGACTTGAGAAGATGGTTTGGTTAGAGTCAAATAGTAAACTAAAGAATACTACACTACTATATGAATATCCCTTATAGACAATATATACAGTAACATTGGTAACGGAGTTATTTGGTAAATCTTGTATTTCCATTTCCTGAGGCAGAATATGCTTTGGAACAATCAAACCTTTAAAACTGTTACAAATGTATTTGAACTAAATGTATGCCATTGAAAAGCTTCTCGTGTTGTATGTGTGCAGCTGAACAGTCACATGCTGATAGGGTCACATGCTGATATCTTCCACAGGCTGGCTGCGTCTGCGAGAAAAGCCTTCGAGTGGAAAGTCCCCAACAGGAGTTTCTTTATAAACTCCTTGACCTCCTGTCCTTTAAGCACAAATCATTCTAACAGCATCCATCTCACAGGCAATTGATTTAGCAAACACTCATCAGTGTTCCTCCATGTGAGGCTCAGGGAGTGAAGAGGGGGATGGAAGGAAGTAATTGGCAAAGTAGTTCATCGTCGGACATGGCACGGTGGTTGTATAATTAAGCTGCTTAATACTGCATCAGTAGTACTTAAAGTCCAAGTATTTAAAGTATAAAGATATGTCCGGGAGATACAAAAGTTATAAATATAGTTTCTATAGATATATGTTTGATGAAATCACCCCTGTGACAATGAAGAGCACTGTTTGGAACCTTTATTTCTGAGAGTGTAGTATTATAGATGTATTTCTTACATCGTACTAAATCAATTTTGATTACGCCCGTTTGTTCAAATACATTTTAAATGACAAGTTACATAGACATTCAGGCATGAAGGAAAGACCCCTCATTTATTATCCATCTCATTGCTTCCAGCACTTTGGCAGTGAAACTGCTGCACCTGTGCTTTGCTGTTTTATCTTTCCCAGGAAGCTTGGATTTACAAGGTCAGCCTTCAACAGCCTCTGGCCCAAATGATTTTTGGAAGCGTAGGTGTAGCATTAAGGATCTAGTCACTGAGGATGTAATCTATTGTATTCTACACACAAGGGCCAGTCCTTTTTTTTTCATTCCACTACATTCAAATATGCTTAAGAGGCAGGGTGCGGAAGTCAGACCTATAACACAGCTATAGTGGATATCCTAGTTTATAAAAGTTCAGACATGTCCTATGAAAGGCCATCTGTGTGGGGGCTGTAAAGATGTAAGCATAATTGGGTCAGGAACAGTATTCAGTTTAGCAGATAAGATCCCAGGTTATTGTAGACACTGCTATTCCCCTGGTGGCTAGCTTTTTCATAATAGTGTAACACTATACAGGTATTTGCATGGGAGCCATATGAACCAGCTCTATACAGGGCCACAGAAAGCACAGAAAACGTGTTGCCTCCTGCATTTTTTTTTTCTTTTTGAAAGCCCATTTATGTCTTAACTCAGGCTAATGGAGACAAATGCAACCCTTTACATGATTACAGTTTACTTGCACAGAGAGCTCTTTCACAGAGGATGGCTCTGCCCTAATTTTGGTTCTCTAAGGCTTGTTCTAAATCTTTGTTTTTTGGGCTGGAAGTTTTGATGCATGTCTCATGTGTACTGTGTATATGTGTGTAAGAACGGGTGTGTCGTGCTCTCCTTGAGTCACCGGAGACCTCTTCAAAGGCTGGCTACTACATTCTGAGGTCATGTGAAATCGGAAGGGACTGTTAGAGAGAAGGACAGACAGCAAACAAGCACAACACCATGCAAACAAGGATTGATATTAACTGTGGGAAATATTTCACACAGTTCATCTAAATCTGAATTATGATGAAATAATACAGAGTTGTAATCAAAACAGTTGTCTACTTCACAATATTTAGCAGGGACCTAACCAAATGCAAATCTAGTATTGGATTGAACACATTCTGCAATATATGGTATATATAATGAGTATAT
>JAQMYJ010000012.1:13929137-13944778 GCA_030014305.1 Clarias laeviceps
TTTTTGTTTGTTTTTTTTACAGAAATTTTCCAGTCTGGGTGTGTGCATCGGAAATCAAACAGGACAAAACACACACACACACACACAAAAATCACATAACTGCAAGGTTTTTACTTATTCAGAGTTTGAAAAAGGTTTGAAGCATGCTGGCAGGTTTTGAAAGGTTTAATCAAAAATTTAAGTTTGCCAGGTTCAATTTCAACTAGAATTCAAAACAGCACACAAAAATGCATAGTTCAAAAAGGTCAGGCATTAGACAAGACAGATGCAGTTTTCTTTCTTTGTCAGTCTTTGTTAAGAGAACAAGTTAACAATGGTGAACACATACTGTATTTCTGATTTATTTAAACAGCCTGTGTTCCTATAGTCCATGCAGACCACATGCTGTGTACAGGACATCACCTCTCTCTAAAAATAATCTGCAAAAAAAATAATTTATTATTACAGAAAGAAAGTCTGGTCAAAATGTGATAGAATAAAATGCCATTTTGCCTCACTGAATAGTAGGTTTTGTTCTTTCTAGAATGTAACAAACTTCAAAACTAAAGTTAATATATGAAAAAAAAATATTGACACTATGACACTTTTGTTGTCATATGTAAACAATAGTTTAGGAAAGACCTAGTGTATTGAAACATAATTAGTTTGCTTATTTAGTCATATAAGACAAAAGATAGGAAAGCAGCCAAACAGTCACACATGAGATCTAGATGTGAATACAGTTATGTTCTACAAATTGCTATTTGTTGTTATAATGTCACTGAAACCACTTCAATATATTAAATACAGGTAAAGATGCACTAAATAGATATGGATTTATTCGATTTAAAGCTACGAGGGGGATACAAGTCAAACAGGGACTTTTAATTGTGCAGAAAAGGGAGAACACAGCTATGAAAAAAATAAATAAATATAAATATATATATATATTTCTTTATATAATCCTCTGCTGGACTAATGCACTTATCCCAGCATTTCACTAGTGCTTGGATACCATCAAGATAGAAAGTTTTCTCAGTACACTCTCAGGACGCTGCTTGCTTCATGTCTGGAATACTGGCTTCTTAGTAAATCTTTTAATGGCCCTTTCTATTGATGAAAAAATAGCCTGGTTTGATCAGTAAAGCTGTTTTGTTTTGTAAGACAATGCACGACCTCATACTGTCCAGCATATCCCTTCCAAATTACAGGAACTCAGCTGGGAGTTAATGCCACATCTCCCATACTGTCCTGTTCTCACTCCAGGCCATTTCCACATATTTAGCACCATTAAACCACCTTCTGTATTTAACTTCCTGCTGACTTACACACAGTGTGACTGCAAAACAATTCCTGCTATCCGTTATCACCCAAATGAGGATGGGCTCACTGTTGAGTCTGCTTCCTCTCAAGGTTTCTTCCTATTGCCATATCAGGGAGTTTCTTTCTTGCTACTGTCGCCCTCGGCTTGCTCATCAGGGACAATCTGATTCATACATATTTTCTCAAGTTTCATATTCATTTCCATAATTTCCTTTTGATTTGGTAAAGGGGCTTTGCCACAATGACCATTGTTAAATAACTATTTTAATTAATTAAATTAATCGAATTAAAGGAGTTCCTGAGATTCCAGTGTTTCAGACATGAAGCAGGCAGTCCGATCATGACTCCACCATACTGAGAAAACTTTCCATGTTTATATATGAAAATTTGCAGAAATGTACCAATAGGTCTGCATGACAATGAATGACAGAAAATGTTTGGTCTCCATGAGATCATTTCCAATAAAACGAAGACAGAGCAAACGCTGTATAATCACAGTCACTTTGCTACGCAATTTAGACTTGCATAAAAGCAGAAAGAATTCCATTTACTGTTGTGATTATGGCTGGATATCTTTACACCTAGTGATTAAATTAAAGTGTCATGATGTGATAAAACTTTATTCATCTGGATGCACCTTGATGTGACTTGAATTTTATAGCAGACATTATGCCAAATAATATAATTCATTATAAAACATTAAAGATTTAATTACAAAGGTTTATTACAGGCTACATACCATGTAATATAAGAGAATTTCCCTTTCCTTAGTTACAGTTAACTTCATAACTTTTTGCCCTATTCAAGAGAATGGTCTATATTGAGCTAAGATTGATGAGTTCAGGAATAAATGCCTCTCATTTTTCACTCAATTTGCACACATAATTTACCTTTTTAATGATCATTTTCAAATGAACAGTCATTCATCTTAAGTCATTTTTATTTTGTGTGAGGTGGGAATACATTCACACACACACACACACACACACACACACATTCACACTCCTATTTACACCTAAGGGTAACTTTGATTAGTCAGTATACTTATCAGCTTTAAGTGGGAGGAGGGAAGCTCACTGGAGAACATGTGACCCTTCTGACAGACAAGAACCTTGCAAAAATGTGTTTATTCAAAATTTCTGAGAACCACATAGGGCAAAAGTCCTGACCATGAAAACGAATAATTAAATAAAGCATAATTCTTCCAAACATATGTTTTGTAAAATGGATTTCAGCTGCCAGGAGTGTTTTGCTCTTATAAAAAAATATATAAATCAGGCCAACAAAGTTGGATTTTCTCTTACTGAAGAGCAGAGACCTAGTGATTAGTCAGATTATTCAGGATCAGAGCAGTTACAATCCACAACTGTGCAAGATGAGCTGAGTACAAAGAACCACTTAAAGCTCTCTGGGGTGGACATCCATTTCCTTGAATGCTTTCTCAGTGCACACACTTAACATCCTGGCCATGTGTCACGATCTGTCGTCTAAGGTGCTGTCAGAGACACAGAGTTCATCTTTTTCTGACCATTTAGATACCCAATTCTACATCTAATATACTCTCTCTGTCTCTCTCTCTCTCTCTCTCTCTCTCTCTCTCACACACACACACACACACACACACACACAACCATGTATCATACATGTATACACACAGACACACACATGTACATTTATATAAATCAATGTCCACAGAAGCCCTTTCAGCTGTGCTGTCATTCCAAAGAAAGGTCTCGTTTATCAGGACCACGACAGCTGGACATGACAGCAACAGCTGGCAGACACAACATGGGTGGAGAACAGAGAAAAAGTCAGAAAGAGAAATCACGTATGTAGCGAATTGTTTTTCATGAAGTGAAATTGTCAGACTGGCAGGGTAGAGACTAGTAAACTGACTCAGAGGAAAGATGTGGTCTTTTTTATATTTTGAGGACACAGTATTTGAAGAGACTATTATTTAAATCCTTTTCCTCCTTCATATTAAACTGTGAGTGAGAGTGAAGTGTTTTTAGCATTTTTGGCTAACCACAAGCTCATTTTGAAGAGAGTTTAACTAAGGAAGAGTTCTGAGTGAATTGAGACCTACTTTTTAAAAATATATATTTAGTTTAAGCTCAGAAACTATTTGAATCTAACTAAAACAAATCTCTAATTAGATGAAAATCATTCTAATGACACATGAGTAGCACATACTGTAGCATGTTGCGTATTGGTTGATCAGTTGAAAGTAGCTGTACTGTATGTACACTAATTGTAATTATAAAGCTCCAATTACTTAGAGCTTATATCATCATTTCCACAATTCACTAAAATGCACACTTGTAAAGAATAAGATGTAATTTTTATTTTCAGTCTCAAAATTAGACTGGTAGATCAGTGAGTAACCTCACAATGGAACCTATCTTTAGCAAAGTATTATTCAGAGCCTCGCTAGTATTTAACAACTTGTCAGTTAATATGTTCTTAAAATCAAGAACAAGAAGTGTTTTGGTAGAACACTTCATTAATAATTCATGTTCTCTTGTCAAGGGGTCGCCACAGCAGACCATAAGATCCCCACAACAACTTGACACAGATTTTACACCGGATGCCCTTCCTGACTCAACCTTTCCATTTTTATTTAGGCTCGGGACTGGCACTGTATCCAGTGGCTGGGATTTTGGGCATTGACTGGGAATCGAACCTGGGCCTTCCGCATGGTAGGCAAGAAACTTACCATTGAGCCACCAATGCTCACCGTAGAGGTGTTACTGCTGATAGTGGGCTTTAACACACTAAATAAATAACCGATTGGACAATTCGCAATGTTAACTAAACCTAAGTGATGAAACTAAAATCTGTGTATTTCCAAAAAGTTCATTAAAAGTGTAAGGAAAGTGAAATACAGTTTCCAGGTTGAAACCAGGACAGATGTGTCATGTTTCTGTTTAAGCCCTGGGTGTGGGTTGTGTATATGCATGCGTGTGTGTGTGTGTATTGGGCTGAGTTTGTGCCTCTCTGTATATAAAGAAGTGTGTGATCTATAACAAGACCTGACAAGCACACTACAGCTCTAGTCACGCTCGGCTTTGCGGTTCACACACAGCCATCGAGACGGGTCGGAGCAGTGTGCCGAGCGTGGGCGAGCACACAGACAAGTGCACAGTGTAGATGTAGTGTGTGAGCCGCTGCCGTGTTTTAGCCCCTCTCTCCCCAAGGGCTGCTTTGAAGTGATCCGAGCTGACAGATTCTGCCGACTCAGGCCCTGGAGGCATTTTCACTCATTACCGGAGACGTGTGTCAGATATGAGATGAGGAAGTGAGACAGTGCAGATGCAGGTGTTCTAGGAGACCACATGGACACACTTCACTATGACATTATCACACAGAGCAGGATATATAAGCCATAACACGTGCAAACCCAGGCTGTAGTAAGTAAGTACAGCTGTAATTAGTGCACTCCACCATACAAACAGCTCTCTTCACAGACTATACACAACATACAGTTGGTAAGGACAAAGTTAGACTCCTTGATAAACCCTTTTTTCCCGCTGAGACAGTGTGAATGGCAGAGAGCAAGTGGAATTCCTTAATACTTGATTACATTAATAATCAGTGCAGATTTCATTTCAGCTGTATGAGGGACACAGTGCTCACTGAACCATAATAGGAATAATGATTTATATTAAATATTAATAAGCTCACATTTACTTTCATTTCTTTAATATCTAGAGACCACTAGACTGCCACTGCTAGATCCTTAAACATGGCATTTCATCTTTATCTGCTCTATACAGCTGCAAATCACTATGAAGAAAAATGTCTGGCAAAGTAAATAAAGATAAATAAAGTTAATAAATTATGAGGCAGCATGGTGTTAATAATATCAGTATGGTACTGTAATACTATAATTCACATTTTTCAATTTATTTCAAATATTTTTTTATATAAATAAACGTAACATACAGGGTGGAGCAAAAGTCTGGATCCATAGGCAAACATTTGTTTAAAGTATAAATAACTGCAAATGCTCAAATTGATGGCCTCTGACTTTGAATCACTTGTGTATATTTTAGCACACAAGAACATGGAACATTTCTTAATGTACTGGAACTGATGTTTTTACATGGAGAGATGATTTAGTATAATGATCAATGATAGATTACTGACTTCAGACGACCCCAAAGAAAAAGTGAGTGGTGTTAGATCTGTTTCTGTTTGATCTTCTGTTGTTAGTTTTAAATCATTCTTTGGGCTAAAATAAAAACAAAAGTATAAATTTTATTAAAAAACATTTATGGACCCAGATTTTTGGGCCGCCTGTATAATGACATATACATCACTGTTTTAAAGTAAGATTGAATGCTTCCTGTGAAAAAAAAATGAGGAACAAGCATGTATTAGCTAGGGCATATCACATTTATTTACCTATCATTACCTGCAAAAGGAGTGTGTGGTCAACTCGCCGCTGCTCCTCACGCTGCTCCAATGTTTTGGCAGCCCTTACTTCTGCCTGTCGTATGCGCTTTTGCTGTAGACAATATATATGTCTCCCCCAATCTATACAACTTAACAACTGTGGTTTACGTATGTTACACAAGTTTTGAATCAACAGGTCTTAAATATAAGTCTCACCTTTACTAAATCAACTCTTAAGCTATAAATCATCAGGATACAAGTCCAGTCAAAGACAGAGGGAAGGAATGGTGATCCCACATGAATAACCAGAATCTTTGTACTTCCTAAAAAACAGTTTATGCCCAAATCTCTCTCTTGCATGCTCAGGTAATATCTCCTGAATATGGTAGATTTCTACTTAAGAACTGCTGCTTTGATCATAAAGGCTATGATAAACACACTTAATACAGTTCAGATTCATTGTATGCAACTGTGAAGGAGTAATGATTTACAATCTGACCATCTGGTGTTTAATGAGATTAAAACTTTGCAAAACAAAAAAACAAACAAACTTGAAATTAATATTATTTATAAATAATATTTTTGTTCTCCTTACGTTCGGACTTCAATGTGGAAAAACATGGATGCCTTAACGTTTGCCTTTTGTTAGCTAACCATTGGCAAGCTAACAGTGATTAGTGATTAAATTAACTTATAGCACAAGCTAATACCCAGCAAACATTGGTCCAACAGCAACATCGTGGACTTGGCCAAAAACAGTCGCGTTAGGACGGCATTAATTGGTAAAGATTTTACCAATTAAGGCATTAATTGGTAAAAATATGTGACATAGAACATTTACTAAAAATGCACTCAGATACATATGTACACGTCTAGAGTTGTCTGGGGTTGCATGTATAGCTGTGACGTTGACTTTTAGCTAGGTGTTGCTCAATATATACCCTCAAAGCAAAAATTTGGACGATTGATGACCGTTTATGACAGCTGTGAATCAGATAACGTCAAACATGTCCGTTCAACTCATTTTGGAACTATTTTTCAACGTCATTTCAATGGTCATCAGACGTCCAGATGTTTTCTTGGTATGATTGAGGCAAGTATATACAGTATAGCAAATAGGCAAATTTAAGCATCCATTAACATGAACATCCATGTTAATTTCCTGTCATGTCTGTGGGGTTGAGGACACTTAACCAGAAGAAAGAAATTTCACTCACTCTCATCATCTATACTGCTTTATCCTGTACACAGGGTCTCAGGGGCTTGGAGTCTATCCCATGCTCTGAGGCACGAGGCAGGTTACACCCTGGACAGGGGGTCAATCCATAGCAGGGCACACACTCATTACGGCCAATTTGGGAACGCCAATTAGCCTAACCTAAACGTCATTGGACTGTGGGAGGAAACAGGAGTACCCGGAGGAAACCTACCAAGCATTGAGACAACATTGAGACAAACTCCACACACAGACCCGAGACAGGAATCAAACCTCGACCCTGGTGGTGCAAGGCGACAGTGTTAACCACTACACCACCATGCCACCAGAAAGAAATTTGAAGAAAAAAAAATTCACTTTGTTTAAATACTCTGATTAACTTAATTAATTTCAGTGGGCAGAAAGAATACACTGTAGTCTGAATAATAATAATAATAAAAAAAAATCCTCATTATTGTAAAGCACAGATTGTCAGGGCTGGTAAAATTTAGTTCAAACTTTTGCACCAAAATCCAAATCTCATGTGCTCAAGTCCAATTCTGTTTACAAGCACTCAGTGGCAAGTCCACAATGTAAATCCTGTACAGTACTAGGCCATGCACGGCCACTGTGAGGAACGGGGTGTAGATTGACCATAACCAAACCAGCACCTAGCAAATGTGTCTGCTATTACACACAGCACTTCTAATCTATACTGTGTCTGTAGACCTGCTGAAAGAGTATAGGCTTAAACAGTGGCTCGTGTTTGCTATGAGTGTCTGTGTGTGTATGACAGAGAGAGAACTCCAGCATGTCTAGGCATGTCTCCTTCGCGTCTGTCAGAGCGCCACTAAAAAGACCTCAGAATAGCTGTAATTACTGGGCAAACATCCGCACAAGGAACCCAACCCTGATCAATTCGACACGCCTCAGTCTACCCTCAGTGGCCTAGAGGTGAAAGTGATCATGTGTTTAATTACTTCTTTAATAATCACCCAGTGGATGGGAAATGTATGTGAATATGTAATAGTTACTACACACTTCCCATGTAGTAATGAATGTGTGATTGTTTTATGATTTATGCAGATTTATTTATTTATTTATTTATTGTTTTTATGTGATTTTCTTTAATGCAATCACATATTGTTACATTGTGCTTCAGCTGGTTTTGAGGTTAGGTTTCATCGACTCAGTGGCCTGTTCATAAATGCATCAATACTTTTTTATACCTTCCGTCAGAAATATAAAGTGCTTTTTGTCATTCTTCTCTCTCTTCCTTCTTACTAATTTTACTGCTCGGATGTTAGAGTCTTGCCTCGTGCTTTAAATAATTAACAGAGTAATGATGTGCTCACCGTGTTAAATCATTAAGACGTTACACATCAAATGAATTAACTGGAGCATATCATCAAGGATGTGAACTTTTGTGCTTGCTAATAAAGACAGTTCCTGTTTTAGGTTCAGTTGCTTTAATGTTTAGCTCATGCTGTACTGGGTATTTATTTATTCCCGCAGGCACCAAGAGAGATAAAAGCATTTGCACTTAGCTTTAGTATTAGTTTTAAAAGGTATCAGCATGTAAATATTTTGATTTTTTTGATTTTTTTTTTCTATATATCAATATATCCTGCTTTCTATTTAATTTGCTTTTAAAAGTTTAAAAGTCTGCATAGCAATACCAGAAAATTCTGAAATTGTTAAAATCTATGAGAGCAGTGGGAAGCATGCAAGTAAGAAAACAAAAGACCTGTTCAGACATGAAGGCTGGAGTCATGCCGGAGAAGTATGGAGGAAGCGTGTCAGTGTATGCACTCAGTGTGGCAGCATGGCGCATCAGAGAATAGGATTAACCCCCTGACCCCACACATGGATCCCAGCCTGAGGGCATGACATCATCCAAACGCCCCCAGACGAGCTTCTGGTCTATAGGACACTCAGAACTCCCCACACACAGAGGAAGCGCCTACATGTTATTTCACATCTGTTCATATGTGAATAATGCCCTCAGGTTGTCTATAACCCTAATGACATAGAAGCAGCTATGAACTGTGGACTACAAACATAAAGCTTGAGTAAAAGGCGGAAATAATCTGTTAATAATGCACTTCACGCTGTGTACAGATAAACAGCAGTGCTTGTGATTCCCTGTATCAAAAGCACACATAGAAAAGTAGGAGGGAGGAATTCTTTTGTGTGACGTCCAAGCACACATTTGGCCTAATTTGGCCCTGCGGTTCCACAGCGCTTCCGCCGGCCCCCACAACCATCCCAACACAAAGCACCAGTGTATGTGTGTGTGCGCGCCCACAGTCAGATATGGAGGCTGTAGGCCTGGGCTTATTGCCACCGCAGCTCTGGAAAGAGGGAGGATCAAAACACACTGAACACAGAGCACTGTGTGAGGCACCATGAAAGGCCAGTGTGTGGGTTTTTAGTACAATATGAGCAAATACGCAGGTAGGCAAAACAGTAAGAAATCCAAGCAAACAAAGCCCAAGGGAAGCGGTAGCTTCAATGCTGGACAACATGTTATTTTAAAAGTGGGGCAAGACTCGCTTTGGGGAATTACTCAGATTGGGTCGAATGAATGAATCTTTAATAATGTAATGCTGGAGGATTACTCACAGTCTTCCAGTCCTTGAACTAAAGTGGTAACATATATAATGTGCTAATGTAGTCCTTCTTCGATTTATTCATTTATTCAAGAAGCTCAGATGAGTGAGTGAGACTGGAGTCGATTCCTAATAGATGCAAGGTAAGGATAAAAAAAAAACATTTTTCCTTTTTAACATCATAAAATCTCTGTCACCCCATTCTGAGATTAGCCATCATGAAAGATTCTAAAAAAAAAAAAAATTTTTTTTTTTATACAGTAAAAGCCTTATGCACCATCTGAAAAAGTAAAGGGATTTTCAAAGACTTAGAAATGAGGCAAGAATGCAGTTAGAATAGTAGATATACACGCATAGTTACAAAGACAAAAGGACCTTAATGCCTACTATAAAGAGTATGTAAAGAGGTGATTAATAACAGCAGCTCTGACAACAGTGCTATAGTAATAACCTACTCAGGCACTTAGATGCTGGATACTAATTGTAATTAGAACAATGGGATTGGCACGGTGGCAGAGTGGTTAGCATTGCACCTCCACAGTCCACGGTTCGAATCCTGCCTCAGGACTGTGTCTTTGTAGATTGCAAATTCTCCCTGCGCATGGTGAGTTTCTTCTGGGTACTCTGGTTTCCTCCCATAGTCCAAATACATAGGCTACAGATTAGGCCAACTGGCATTTCCAAATTGCCTGTGAATGAGGGTGTGTTTGTGTGCTATATGATGGATTCACATCCCCTCCAGGGTGTAAATCACCTCGTGAGTCAAGTCACCTGGGATAGGCCTCCTGTGACCATGAACAAGATAAACAGTATAGAGAATGAGAGGTTTAAATGGAGATGTTTATTAATATTTTGGGATGGATGGAAGCACCAGTGCTTTTTAACAATCCGAAGTAAAGCTGGTATTTGAAGTGCTCCAACACAGTGGAATTTACTGTTTCATTGTAAAACGAGAAAAGAAAAAAACATTAAAGGATCTGCTGTTTACAGCTGCTATAACACAAGTGATAAGAGGAAGTAACTTGAATGTTCCTGGATGTTCCACAACATTAAATGTTATTATAAACAGATAAAAAGTGGGATGACCTTTAACAATTCTGCCATGCTGTGCTGTTGCATGAGAGGAATTAAACACTTCAGACTCTGGTGTTATAGAACATATTCGTCCTCGTGCAGGGAGCAGATCACACCACCTCATTGTCTGCGTGATTATTTGCCAAAAAGAACATGACCCATTCTGTTTCCTTACTTATAGTCTTTCACAGTAAACCTACCCCAATCAATAAAGGTTTGTGCTCCCGGAAAATATCTAAGAGAGCTTACTAAATCTTGAACACACCAATGTTTGATCAGAGAATGATCAAAGACACAATGAGTTAACATCCTTTGGGTGGCACTTCCTTGTTAAAGGTTTGGTTTGAATAAAAAAGTATACAGTATAATATTACTCACAGACACATAAATAACCAGTGCTGAGAATATTAAACAAGTAGGCTTGATCCAATTACGCACGAGGCGTTCTGGACACACCTGCGTCTGCAAAGTCTAGTGTAACACAGGTAAAACCACATAACCACCCTCTACTGTAGTCTTGTAGGCTAATTATAGCTCCTATGAGTTCTTTGCGTAAAAAATATTTCTAGTTATACTCAAGGAGAAAACACACCGGATGGTGGGAACATGGCTGAGCTGATGTCGTGGCTTATCACATGTAATGTTATGTCCTTGGGGATTTGTACGTATGTCCTAATGTACTAAATGTTTATTTGACTAAAATGAACCCATATTTATTCAATTATTTGTACCTTTAATCAGACCATTGACAATAATCCATTTGAAACTTTTAACCCTTTCGAACTGTACATTGGCAGAATGGAAATTGAATTATCTGACATTTCCAGACAGTGTAAACAAATAAATCATTTTACAGCTGTAAGTCTGTTATAAGATTAGTCCAGACACTGTTGGGTTTCTGTGTTTAGCTGCTGCTAAGCAGAGTGACGGGAAACCAGAGAAGTATGAGACCCCTGCTGGGGAAACAGTTCACACATGTCCACAACAGCATTGGTACAAATACCATAAAAAAAAAAAATAAATAAAATATATATATATATATAATTTTAAAAGTGAAACCATGACTTCCAGAAAAGTATTTTTTTTTTAAACACTCAATACTTGGCTGGGGCTCTTTTAGCATAAATTACTGCATCAATGTGGAATGACATGAAGGCGACCTGTCTGTGGCACTGCGGAGGCATTATTGCAATCCAGGTTGCTTTGATAGCAGCCTTCAGCTCGTCTAAGTCAGGTGTACAATACACCATAGATTCTCTACGTGGTTCTCATCAGGCGAGTTGGCTGACCAGTAAAACACAATATCATGGAACTTCAAGCACCTTCTGTGGATTCTGTACCTCTTCACTCTTCTTCCAGAAAGCAAAAGAGGAATAAAAGATCTGAAAAGAGGCCTTTGGACGTCTGAGCAATTCCACAGTTTTTTTTTTTCTTTTGCCTTAGCCCAAATAAGATGGTTCGGATATTGCATCATTGGCCCATTTCCTTAAGATGTTTGCGCATGGTGGGACTTGATGCACTGACTCCAGCTTCACTCCCCTCCATGTAAAGCTTTTCCAAGTTCTTGAATCACTTTTGCTCGACAATCTTTTTAAGGCCGAGATCATCCCTGTTGCTTGAGCACCTTTATACCACACCTTTCCCTTCCAGTCAACTTTACATGAATAAGCTTCTATATGGCACTCTGAGAACAGCCTGCCCTTTCAGCAATGACCTTCTGTGGCTTCCCCTCATTGTGGAGGATGTTGATGATGGGCTTCTGGACGACTGTCGGGTCAGAAGTCTTTCCATGCGTGTATTGAAATATAACGAATGATGCATGGTATTTCTACTGTATAAATAGTAATTTACTCAAACTTGACATTAAATACTTTAATATTTTGAGATACTGGACTCTTTTTCATGAGCTAAAAGCCATTATTTTTTCTATCTGAAACAGAAAACGTCTTGACATATTTCACTCGACATGTAATGAATATGGAATGAGTTTCACTTTTTGAATTCATTTACGAAAGGAAAAAAAAAAAGCCTTTCCCACCATGTTCTTGTTTTCTGAGATGCACTGTAAATTCAGTGCTGAACTCGAGCGCCACCAACCCAGGTGGACATTTCATGTTTTTTTATTTTTTTGGAGTTTACTCTTAAAGCTGCCCTGCCCTCTTGTGGTGATGAAAGAAAATAAAAGCTATGCTCCAAATCAGATGTAGAAAAGACAAAGATGAAGCCAGTGAAAGTTGAAAAGTTTACTGTAGTGCTGCAATATGTAATAAGTATTGACATTCAGTGAGCTATTTGTATTTTTATCCATTTAGAACAGTTTTACAGAGTGCCTTAAAATGTAAAAAAACAAACATACATACAAACAAAAAAAAGCCATCTGTCTCTTCACTCCTGCATTTATGGAGCCTTATGATGACTTGAGGCGTGCGTTTTTGAACAAGCGTGCTAAACTTGCATCAGCTACAATGAAAAATTTGTGTGCTCAAAGTCAAATCACAACAGGGCTCTACAGTTTATCTGGTGTATGTACAATACAGGCAGATGAGAGAACAGCTGGCCATCTACATCCCTGTCTCACCGTTCCACACTTTTTTTTTGAGGAAGAACAATGACCATATTGCTCCCAGAAAACCTGAATGAGTGTGATGCATATTTTTTTTTTTTAAAATAGCATTCTTACAAAAAAAAAAAAAAAAAGGAAGATTCTAATAAATACATTCTTGATTTCATTTAAAATGGCATTGTGTTTCAAACAAATATATACACATTTGATCACAGAACCCTCATCGCATATCATATAATAGACTTCATTGAAATTCAAGACCAATATAAGCCAACAATGTACCAGTACCAACCCAAACGCTACAGCAGCCTCATGGATCTGTACTCTGGACTACGGCTGATTGTTTATTCTAGTTTCATTAGGACATGTAAAATTTTAACATTCCTTCATCCATAAAAGTTATTGATTGGACAGAGTGCATTTTTTTAAGCATAGGGTGCAGAAACAAACATGTAAACACAATTGAACCACTGAGGAATACTGTTTTGGTCAAACCATTATTTTTCAGTGGAGTCACATTGTTTTAATCGGACTTGAAAAAAAAAAAAAAAAAGCACACAGAACTGCACTGATAGATGTTCTTCCACAGACTATTCTCCTGTTTTGACTTTTCTATTTGGCTTCAGCATTAAGGCCCAACAACATAGACTGAATGGGAAACAAACTGATTCCCACGTGCGCTCACCATCATTCATACCCTCACACTCACATGCCACAGCTGCCCTTGGAGCTCGAATGTGTCCAACACACACAACAATGACAATGAAAAAAGTATAAAATAAGTTACACATCCATCAGCAAGAGCGGCACTGCATCGGTACATATTTTCTTTTATCGTTCATTGGTTAAAAAGAGTCTTGAGCTCTGCATTTCTGAAGTGCTGAGTGCCTGGAGCTACAGTAAATGGGACCCTCGGGAGCTGTGTAGTGTTGGGAGTTTATTACTGTGTTTATTGCTAGGCAACAGTTGTGATGAAATGGACTCAGAGCAACTAGATGACGGTCTCTCAGCTGAAGACGTAGTTGATGAGGAGTTGGAAGAGCAGCAGGACACACAGACCGAAGCAGTGACGGACGCTCAGATGGACAGTCTGGTCCGCACGCCGCATCAGCTCTCGATTCAACACGCTCAGATTTCTGAACACACCACAACCAGAGGCTCAGTCAAGCATTAATCTTTTTAACAATATGATTATTATAGTAAGAAGTTACAAACTGTCCCTTTAGGCAATGTTTTTAAACAGTTGTCCTATAACAACCATACACTTGACGTTTCACCAAGCCGCATCTCTGATACTCACCTCTGAATGTCCTGCTGTGACTTCTGTATGGATGCTATAGAGGCCTCTATTTGTGCAAGGTCCTTCTTTTCTTTACTGCATCTGGCGCACTGGCTTCCAAAACCTAAAGACAACACAGTTAAGCTCTAAAAGATTCATATACTACTACAACTAATAATAATAACAGTAACATCAATAATATGCCTATAAATATTACATAATGATGTGTTAGGCTTGCCTTCATTGTCGGAGGATTCGTGTGTTGGCTCTGGTGTGCTGCTGCTGCTTTCTGTGTTTTGACTACAGCTGGATGGCTGACTGCTTGATTTCCTGTGCTTTCCATGAGCCTTGGCCTACACATGTATGAATATAAGCTCAAAATAGAAGAAAAAAGGTTTCTAAACATGTTCTCATATGTATAAAGCGGCATCTGACCTTCTGCTGGCTGCTCCAGTTCTGGCGGTAGGTGAAGCCATTGTGCTGACGCCGGGGCTTTTCTTCGGTCTGGATGATGCCGTCTTTCTCAAACTGAACCAGGCAGCTGTCAGGGTCCCATGCCTTAGTGCTGAGAGAAAGAACACAAACACAGGAAATGTGCCATTTATTTCAGTCATTTTATTACAAAAACCTTTTTTTTTTTTTTAAACAGTTTTTTTTTGTGTATTGCTTGCAGTGGCCTTGTGTACAGAACGGACTGTTGTGTGCATACTCTATATGTTTGTAGGTCCACTCGTTGGTGATGGAGTTCAGATTAAAAAGGTGTGGGTTCCAGGGCCGGTCCCCTCTTTGCCGTGCCTCTTGCCTCTGTGCTTCCTCCAGAACAAACTTCTCCTGTGTAGCTTTGTTCTGGTCTTTGGCAATAATGGCACTGGTCACATGCTGCCATAATCTAAAACAAAGACAAACTTACTGCAACATGTGCTGCACCACCTCAGCTTTCACATCCGCATATAGCATTCGACAAAAGTTGTGTAATAATATGCTACATCATTCCTTAATATTTCTGTAATTACTTATAGTTTTAATGGATTGTATTACTATTTAGTACTTTTGTAAAGGAAACTATTTCTCCATTATGTCTGCTACATTTCTGTTATTGAATCAGCAGTAATATTCTTTTTTTTTTTTTTTTTAAACTTTATTTTTTTTCCCCCCAATTTTTGCCCGATTTTCTCCCCTAATTTTGTCGTGTCCAATTCCTCCCAGTCACTAGGGGCT
>JAQMYJ010000012.1:13954113-13977916 GCA_030014305.1 Clarias laeviceps
ACACATACACACATACACACATACACACATACACACACACATACACACATACACACATACACACATACACACATACATACATACCATCAGACTCAGATGCTGCTCTAAAAATCAGGTAATTGCCAGGAAGAGGCTGTGTGATGGAGCCAACTGTCTCTCCTTTAGGGCCCTGGGATTAATTAATCAACCAATTAATTAACTGCATTCCAATTAGCACACAGATAAAACCATCAAATTTAATGAGTCATGCAAAGAATATTTCACTTAAATTTGCAAAGTCCTGCTCATGGAAGAGTGACATTCTATAATAACAAAGTGAAGTGTCTTTTATTAAAGAAATAGATTACGATGGTCATGTCTAACCTTCATGGCCCAGATGGACTTGTCTAAAGGGTGGTAAAGTTTGAAGCAGAAGCCATCTTTCTTCGATGGCCTTTCGATCAGCTTGCAGGCGTTTAGTATGATAGTCCCCACCCAGTGCTCAGAGCTTGGTGTTTTATAGATCAGGAGAACTCCAGGCTTCAGAGCACACCACAGCTTAGTCCAGCTCTTCAGTGTTCCCCGGATCTAATGGACAAACAGAAAGGTCATCATGAAGCCATTTATCTGGACAAATTTTTTGAAAAATACTGAAACCATGAGAAATGTTTATAAACCTTTAACCAGTTAGAAATGATGACCACACTTGGGTCCTTCAGAGCACTGAATAATTCTTTGGCTGCCCTCTTCTTTTCCTGACGGTAATTCTTTTTTTGAACCTGGAAAAAGACAATAAAGAGTAAGACAGACAAATATAAAATGTACTAGGCTAACAACAAATAATGAAAAAAGAAAACAACCAAAAAAAAATAATAAATACACAGAAATGCATACAACATAAGCATGTTCATTACAACACCACTAGGGGGTCTCAGAGTACAGAAATAGTTCTCTGAAATCTCTAAAACAAGTTTAGACCTCAGCCCTTTCTGTCTCGTCTGCCCAGTCTTGACTTAACAGTCCTCAAACAGCTGATTCGTGGAATGTGGTGTTTCCTCTTTCCGATGTTTTCGTACTTGTACATATGCATTTACAGCACCTTAGCCAGAAATACTTTATACACAGCATTCTCATTCGACAGAATGACGTTATGGCCCAGCAATGGTAGCTTGGTGTTGCTTTGCGTTTGACTCTCTGACCTCTGGATCTGTAGTCCATCTTAACCACTGAGCTATCCCTGCTCCTCAACATGCTCTTGAAGAATCTGCTTACTTTCTTTCGGTTGTGTAACTGCATAGACACTTATAATCGTTTTTTTGTGGTGTAAAAGTAAATACGCATTAAAGAAAGTTCCATCACTTCCTTATCTGTATTAATGCTTTACACCCGTCATCGTGTAAAGCATTAATAAGCTGAGATGAGTCTCTGTTATAACTGTATAGCGCATTTTATGCTGGATTGCTCAATGGCTCAACAGTGAAAATCTGGACCTTATTGCTTTATAGTTGAGCTTGTTGTCTAACCCTAAGTTCACTGGTAACATCCTCCTGTTAAGTCAGAGTGGCAGACGACTGCTAATGAATCATAGGGGAAAACAAACGTCGAACCAACTAACAGGTTAGCAACAGAATCGCCCCAATATTTACAATTACACTGTGTTTAAACTGATATATTTATAATCACTGTGTAATGATTAGGGGAGAAAAAACAAACAAACAAACAAAAAAAAAAAACAGGAAGTACATTTCCTACCTTTAGAGATTCCTTCCTGGCCAGCCTTTCAGTGGGTGAGGAGCTCTCCTTCTCCAAACCTATAAACATCTTTGATTCTGACTACACAAAAGAAAAAGATTGCAGCAGAATAAGTGTGTGTATCAATTATATAGTGAGCAAAAATAGAGTGAGATCATCATACTATAGACACATATCTACCAGTACAGGCCACCATCAGTCTCTCACTAGCACTTACCTCTATGTTTAGAATCTCCAGCCCAGTAATTATGTCAGACTGAAAGAGAGGCCATCTTTAACAACAGTGCTTTCCTTTCAATCTGACCACAACTGCAGGCAGCTAAATTCATCAGGTCTGTGCAGTCAGCTGTGGATGTCAGCTGAAGCTCAGAGAGCGAGAAGAACAGGATGACTGCCTCCATAACCCAAAATTAGCTTCTTCACCAGAGGAAGGTGTGCTTTCAATGCTAGAACCTGTTTTCGTTCAAACTCTTCCGTGGATGACGTTTATTAAATTCTGCTTTATAATATTATCCACAGTGTCTCATCTACTTTAATATGCACAGGTTCAATTTTTAATTCTTCAGCACCGTCTTATGTACTCACATTTAACAACACAACATGAAAGAAGTTAGGTGTCTTATTTCGCTAAAGACTGAATGGGTGGAAATATTTTCAGACACTTTGGGAATGATAGGAAGAAGGAAGTGTGACTCACGGCACTACTGGGAGACTGGCCTGGGCTGACCTCATCTCTCAGTAAAGGCAAACCATTCTTCTCCGACTCACTGCCTGCAGAACACGTACACACATGTACACACACACACACACACACACACACACACACCCCATCTGAGCAAGCACGTCCGCTTTATGTATTCAGAGTGTGGAGATTGTAATGTGAAATACAAATAATCTACAATATACAAAGCAAAATATAATGATTATAGGTAGCAGTTACATTTCACCTGCATGACTACTGATTTCACATTCAGTTTTATTAAAAAAAAATAAATAAATAACCAAAAAACAAACAAACATAAAATTCAATAATTTGGTTAATTTTGGCCATTAATTCCTATGTATAATTTAGATTTGATATTTAATATACTAAATATAAAGCTACATTTACCCTATAAAGTGACTTCTTGC
Organism: Clarias laeviceps; assembly: GCA_030014305.1. Lineage (NCBI taxonomy): Eukaryota > Metazoa > Chordata > Actinopteri > Siluriformes > Clariidae > Clarias > Clarias laeviceps. The sequence continues at coordinate 13,956,976 of JAQMYJ010000012.1, forward strand.
ATCAAACAGCTTATGTTCATCATAGGTTTTCAACAAATCTACACAGCAATACGTCCCATCAAGAACCAGACCTAATACCCATCTGTAATCACCGCTAAGCACAACAAACTCGCCGGAACGCTCCATCTGGATTAGAACTCATGATCAGTGTTTACCCGAGTAATTTGTTCAGGCACGATGGCAAGAGGATGATAGAGGTTTTGCACCCATGTGTTACATGCATGACCACGATTAAAATACTCCAATTTGTATGTTTCTATCGATTTTCACAACTACGTCGGAGGTTTTACAGCTGTTTTATGGGCCAATATGTATTGCAATATACTGTATATTGAGTCATGCTGAGTTGGAGAGGCCAAGTTATTTATTCAAAAACTGTATTTTTAGCAACACTCATATTATTATTATTAATTATGTAATCAAGTCATTATCAAATATTGACAGTAGACATTTTTTGTGTTCTAATAACTTACACAAATAAAATAACAGTTTTAACTTTCTCATGTATATAATATAAACCAAGCAAAGTTACCTAAAACAAAACATGCTTGCTGCTTATAATTAACTTTGCAAGGTTTCATTAGGTCTTCACATAAAGTATATAAAATGTGAATGAGGATTGTAGGTCATTTTCCAAATTGATTGGTTTATACTGAGGTAAAAAACTTCGAAATTCAAGCAAATGTCGAATGTCAACCCTGTATCATTGCGTTCAGCTCAAGCCTGTAGTTAGCATTAGCTTGAAGACAGCAAGTTAGCTTAGAGAGCCAAAAATATGTCTGAACATGGAAGCTATATTCCAACAGTATAAAACGTGGACTATACAAGCCAGTGTTTGCAGCGAAACAACTTTCTAACACAAAGTGCCACCTTGCGGCGTTATGTTGCACTACCGTGTTACCACATTACTAAACTTCTGACTGTTACCATATATTACTTAGCATTAGATAAAAAAAAAAAAGGCCAAATTGGACCTCCGAGTGGCGCAGTGGTAAAGTGTTCGCCCTATCATCCGGAGATTGCGAGTTCGATTCCCGGGCGATGCTGTAACCTCTCGTAGCCGGAGGTCTAGAGAGAGCTGATTGGCCGAGCTCTCTCAGTGGGGAGGGGTGAGAGGTACTTAGTGCTCCCACATTAATCACGGCTCTACAGCCAATCAGGGTTGTCTGTTCGAAAAGATGCAGTCGGCTGGCGTCACGTGGTTCGGAGGATTTGGCCCTCCCGACTGAGTGGTAGTAGTAGTGACGGGGAGGAATTGGACATGACTAAATTAGGGAGAAAATCGTGGAAAAATCCCCCCCCCCAAAAAAGACAAAATGAGAAACACTTGATAAACTGATTAACACTTGTTACTGACTAATGCATGTTTGAACATTTGCATGTGCACTTTTTGTGGTCTCTTTCGTATAAAAACTTTCTCTGTTAACTTAAAATGTCAATCTGTCTTGTCCCAGCTAGCCAGCTAATTAGGTTTCTTAGTTAGGTAGTTAGTTTTCTTGTCAATTAATGTTGTATGTAGCACCTTGGTTCTGGAGGAACGTTGTTTCATTTCACTGTGTACTAAACTGTATATGATTGAAGTGACAATAAAAGCCTACTTGACTTGAAATATGGGTACAGTGAGACCCATAGCAACTGTATTGCTATTTCCTTAGGCTCACTTAAAGCACAACGTTCTATAAAGTGGAGCACCATCACTATGACACACTCATTAGTTGCAAGTACCTGGGCTGATTGGATCCATCTCATTGTCCCCTCCGTACGACAGGTTGCGGCCCAGAGCACGTGGATCTATTTTGGGTGGAGTGGTGGCTGTGGGACACAGAGAAAAACGCCGACGGAACAGGTTCTCCTCCTTCATCCCGCCTTCCAGGCTGCCAGTCTGCAGAGAAACACATCATACACATTTTTTATTTTATATAGTTTAGCTATCTAGTGTGATGTGATATGTGTGTGTGTGTGTGTGTGTGTGTGTGTGTGACAATGCATTACATTAGCTAACAGTTCACCTGCTTAGGGACCAGACAGCACACTAATGAATTTATGCTTTGTCCCTCTCTGGTATGTGTCATTGCTTGCAGTAAAAACGTCATGGAGCAATTAAACATGCAAACAAATGTGGAAAGAAAGGTGAGTAACACAGAAAATGAACAATTCAAATACGTCAGTCACCTTTTAGTCATTAGCTAATGACACTGATTGTTCCAGTTTATTTCATTAATAATTCTTTCTAATATCCCTCCAGTAAATTTCATTTTCTTTGCCTTAGAATGAGAACACTAAGAGTTTATACGATGCAGTGTAGAGCATGGGAGTCTAGTTATTTCAAATCTCATTTCTGCTCTTGGAACTGTGCTAAAAATAGCCCTCATACCGCAGTGAGAGTCTAAGGAGGTGTGTGTGTGTGTGTGTGTATGTATGAGCTTGCAAGTCTTTCAGGTGCAGTGTTACAAAACCCCACTCTGTTTCTCTCTTGCTTTTTTCTGGCACTGCAGTTCTGACAGCACACACACACACACACACACACACACACACACACACACACACACACACACACACACACACACACACACACACACACAGACTGGCAGCCTGCCAGGCCAACTGCAGGTCAATAACAGTGCCAGAGGAGGGTACAAGTGGGACAACAGGGATTTGATTGGCTCAACATCTGGCTGCTATTTACTAAGAAGATTACACAGAAGCGCAGTGGCAGGAAGGGAAAAAAAAAAAAGGAAAAAAAAGAAAGAGACCAGACTAAACAAATACAACATGCAAAAGCGTCAAACCTAACAAAGCGAGATTACGTAAAAGGACGGTTCCCGCCCATGCTGCATTAGTCCCTGATGTCAGTTGCTCTACATACTGCGAGCTGGAGCTGTGTGTGTGTCTCATATACACGTCCACTGTTTAGTTTGATCTCATTTATAATCTACCCAGGAGTTTAAGTTGTGTGTGTGACATGTTAACATTTTAAATGTGTGCATGGATAAGAAAAATTAATATTAACAATGCTGTTTGCTTTTCAGCATGTAATCTAGTAGCGCTACCTGGCAGTCGTGAGCATATCTAACCTTTCACTCCTTAGCAGAGACACACTTGAGTAGTCTTTTTCCAGGACCTGGTCAATAAATGTTAGAGATGGAATACAGAGCTGACAGGTCAGGGGTCAAAAATTGGGCAACTCACCAACTAGATATGTCCTCTAGTGACCGCTCAAGAGTGATTTAAACCACGAGCACCAAACACCTCATGGAAAAAACAGGTTCATCCTAGCAGCTGACATGATTAGTCAGTTTTGACAAAGCTAGAACAGCTGAGTGGGTTCTGACTGAGGACTTAAGGACGTCTGATAAATGTCTGCAAATACAGTAATAAACATCAAACAACTGCACATAATTACTGTAAATAATCGTACAAGCTGAGATACCATATTACGAGGGGTGTTCAAGTCAAATCAGCACTTGTGATGAAATTTCTCGTGAAGGAAGTCGTACAACCAACTGACATTTACGGAAGACTTCAAGCACAGGATGGTGAGGAGACCCTTAGTAAGTAGTAAAACTTGAATGGAGCAAAAATTTTTTAAAGAAGGCCGTACGGCCGTGTACAAGGATCCCGGCCGAGGTGGCTCAGAGCGCACTGCAGTTGTTCCAGTGAATATTCAGAGAGTGGAACGTCTGATCCTTGAAAAAATACGGATACGGAAAATCTGGGTAATTTGTCTCCAACTTGTACAAGAGATGCATCTGTCTGAATAAATACTCAGTTTAGATTAGATTTCAAAGATTACTTGTGAAATGTGCATCTGTAGCAGGTCCAAAAATGCAAAAACATGAGATGTGACAACTCTGAGACAATACAGACTATGAAGACAATATAGCGATGGGGATAAGGTAAAGAGTGCAAGAAAACACATTCTGTAGTATCACGAGATATTGGCTGTTGTATTCTAGCATTGTTCTACAAATATGAGCATGTATTAAACGGATAGAAATTTCAGGTATTAGTACTAACACGTCCCTACTTATTACTACTGGTCAAATAAATTGCCCCAAAGTACACAACAAAGGAAGGGAGATGAGTAAAATTTATACACACACTCCTAAATCTATACAAAAAAGCAATCTTTTAGCTGCAGCAGTTCCTTAATATACTTCTCTGCCCCCAGACAAACTTTAAAGCATCCACTGGAGAAATGTTCCTGTGGGCAATGAGAAATATATTCATTCACATTGAATCTCTTTTAAGACGATAAATCTCAAACCTACAGCACGCTGAAGCTGGCAGACAGCACAGGAAGTGTCTACAGCTTCTAAACTATGATTTAGACACGGCTCTGCTGACCCCAGGCTTCATTGACTGCCTTAAACATTTCCTTTAACAGCCTTGATCTGCAGACTTTTTAGCTGCTCCTGGCAATAACATGTTGCACAGCCACATTTAAATGTAACAAGATGTCTTAAGCAACCTGCCTTTCTGTTCAGCGTGTTTACTGTACAAGACCACTTTAGGTGCAGTATGAACTGAAGTCACATGAAAAGGCAAGTCAAGCTCAGTTAACAAATCATAGTGCAAGAATGAATGACCCTAAAGTTAAATGATAAACAGAAAACCAAGGACAAAGTTTTCTGAGCCTCCCTTTGCGGTTAGAAATTAACTGGCTGAAACTAGCCTCAGTACAATCCTAAATCCATCTGTCTTCTGTACTCCTTATCCTGTGGAGGGTCACATGGGGGCCTGGAGCCTATAACAGAGCACACTGCGGATAAGAAACTCAATCATACACTACAGGCAGTTACTACAGTGCCTAGATATCTATATTGTTTTTAGAGATGGGGATGACCAGGTATCACCCAATATCACATCAACATACTCAGTTGCTGATTCAAATTGTCTTGTGCTTCTGCAAGTATCACGATTTTAAAAATATCATAATTCTATCTATGTTCATTTATATTTTCTCCAATTCTAAACAAACTCAGAAAATCATAAGCTACTTTCACATGTGATGCTGTCCTGCCTGCCAACGTGTGAATAGTTTAGACTGTGGGATTGCAGAGGAACTGAACCACATATCCACCTCAAATCCAAAAATATAAAGTTAAAAAATCAATTTAAAAAAGATTTTGGAGTCAGCGTGTCGATACATACAAGAACCGCGATATGTAACTGTATCATTTTTCCCCTATTTGTTTTTATATTGACATAAAACCTGTTTCCAGGTTGTTGTACTTTGTGTGTTAAAATGTATTCCAGGGCTTTCTGTATATAATAAGGGTTGAAAAACAATGAATGGGTATCTTTTGGGAATTAAATGTGGTTCTTTAGTCTGGTGTCAAGCCAGAATGCAACACACAACACTACATAACAAGTTTATGACTATTACATAGTTTAATACAATATTATTTGAATTATTATTTTTTGTTGGTCTCTGGGACACCTCTACAGGGATTGACCGGCCACCTTAACAGGAAGACTTATATACCTACTTATTCATTCCATCATCCAAACAGCAAAATCATGTAGAGGCAGTTCAGTGGAAGAAATCATGCAAAATACATGCCATGAGTTACAATTTTCACATTAAACATGCAAACTGAGGAAAAAAAAAAAAACTTTTTTTTTGGCTAACTTTCAATGTGACTCAGTCAGACAGGCTGATTTAAGTATTTCAAAGAACTGGAATCTGTACATACAACAGCTTCTAGAGTTGAAAACAATGCATCCACTGAGAGGCAGTTTTTTTTTTTGGGGGGGGGGGGGGTGGGGGCAGTAATGCCTTGTTGATAGGAGAACGTAAATGTTGAATAACCACTGGTAACAACAGTGGTGAGCAGAAAAGCATCTAATAACACACAGCACATCACACACCCTAAGGGGAAATGGGCTGTGACAACAGAAAGCCGCAGTAAGTTCCTCTTTCTTTTATCAGGAACAGAAATCTGTAGCTACAGTGTGGACACAAGGGGTGTAACAGTAAACAAAGTCACTGTTCTGTATGTACATCGGTTCTGCAGGCATGGTTTGGTACATTTCAATGACATTCATTTTTTAATTTATTAGGAATTTAACTTTAGGAATGCACACAGAAAGCACACGTCTTTCTTTCTTACATGGCTGGTATTGTTTTAAAGAATAGTAACATAGCAAACTAGTGCAAACAATCGTTCTTTTGAATAAGAGATATTTAAAGGATATTTGTTAATGTTATTTGCACTACTTGCTGCTGGTGATGGTGCTGTTACTATTTTTGCACAACTCAGTAAACTCTTCTTTCTCAGTGAAGTAAATCTTTTGCTTCAAGAGAAGTCCTCAGGTGCTTCCTGTTCCTTTCATTTGAGTTAACCGAAATAATGAAGAAAATTCTCCAGCATTAATTCGCGCATTCCCAGTAGTGAACTGAATATCCCCAGTAATGAACAGGATGAATTCGAATACATGCACTGTTACACCCCTTGTGGAAATGGATCTTCAGCTGTGCAGTTTTGGTGAGAAGAGAAGATATTTCAGGAGCAGCTAAACATCATCTTTAGTTTACAGCAGTGATGCACAATTAATCGCGTAAAATCGTGATACTCCAATATGGACCTGTGCAATTATTTAATCTTAAAGGGCTACGGTTTATTACAGGTAATATAAACATCGTCTGGAATTTATGTAAAGTTTCACAATAATCTAAGTATTGGTTTATAATAATTTTTCTTTATATAATTTTTTGAGTTGATAAAAACATATTGGCAAGCATCATCTAAATGAGATAATTTCTCCAATTTGTCAAAATGGTAGATTTAATAAAATAAATAAATAAATAATAATAAAAAAATTTAAGTCACAACATATTTCTAAATAATCATGATGTAATTTTTTTTATCAAAGTGTGCAGCCCTAGTTTACAGCAAATGTCTGTATACTATTAGGACAAAATCCAATGATGGATTAAATCTGATAACAAATCTAAGTGCACAATCTTGCATTTGTGCAAAAATAAACTAAAAAGTGAAAGTGGAAAAAAATAAATCTCTAATAAATACTATATTATACGGACACTGTCTTTAAAACCGCCTCCAAGACCGTTGTGAATTCTCCTGAGTAGCTTTTGGATTCTGTCAGTTTAAATATTCTTCATGGGTTATGTACTCAGCTGTATATAAGACACATAACTATCTCATTTCTGTAACTCGCTTAAGGGTGGTTTTATGAAGGCAGATCTCACAGGGATCACTGTTAGCTCCGGCTGTTCGGCAAAAAAATATCCTTGTTGAATTAAGTGGGAAAAAGGAGAGAGTGTTTGTTTTTGAAGACTGACCCATATTTATCTAAGTTACAAAACCATTAAAAGGTAAACATGCCCTGAATTTGGGAAATTGGAGAAGACCAAAACAAAGCCTGGGTTAATATTCCACTACAGTAATAGATAACAGTAGCCAGTAATCACTAGGCACTAAAAACTTACAGCATGTTACTTTTACGAACAATCATCCAGAACAGAGATTTATCCCAAACCAAAAAAATTATTCATAGCACACCTTTTCCTTTTCAGTTCTTTCTCAGCAGGTTATGAACACTGGTCATAATTCACATTAATCTTAAAGGCATCATCCATCATGAAACACATTAAATATATGCTGGTACTAAAATTTAAATTTTGCGTAATAATTTAACAATAATTCGGGTGCAAATGTATTGGTTGTTGCAATATTTTCATCATTCCTTAGAGACAATGCACAATATCATGTGCTGATCAATAGACAGGAAGACATTCGCACAGTTACATCAGCGTTTAATATAAAAAAATAAATTAACCTATTATTAGACATAATAGATACGAGTTATGTATTTTAATAGAGTTATTAAAAATTAAAAAAATTAAAAAGTGCTTATTTTCTCCCTTACCAATTTCCAGCGATATCACGTTAAACACAAGTTCGATGTAGAAATATTGGAGCAAATGCTGAACTCAGTGTAGCACATATGACAAAGCTATGCTGAGTTAAAGAGGAGACACTCAGTTCGGCTACAGTGGTCAACAAGATGACGGGCATGAACGGCGTAAACGATGATATTAGCATGAAACTTAAAGCTTTGTAACCTGATCTATTTGAGCAGAGTGAACCAAAGGTAGTGGTGAGAGACAAAGGGACTAAAGCCCTGCTGCATCGCTTCATTTAGGTAGAGATGAAGCAAGAGCTGAATCCTGCAGGCAGCACCATTTACCAGTTTCTCCGTGGAGTCTATGCCGCTGTGAGCATTTATACATGTGCGTTGGTGTCACGCTGCAGTTATACCACCAACCCGCTAGTTGGCGGTTGGGTTTCTATGGCACTGCGCTAAGTCTCTTCACCACTTTTTGGTGTACTATACACAATAGCGAATAAAAGTGTGTAGATCTTGTGGAGTTGCAGCTAACAGATGTTGAATTAAAAAAAAATAATTCCCCCCAAAAAATGACATTGTTTAGTAGTCTAACAACATAGCCAATTCTCGCTCAGATGATCTCAAATTCTAACGAGATGTATAAAATTCCAATGTTTTATGTAATGTTATTCTGTGTCGCTATCCAACAGAAAATTGAAGATGAGGAGTTTGAAAAGCGTTTCGTTTTCAGCGATGAGGCCACATTTCATACGAATGGCAAAGTCAGAAAGCATAATGTTCTTGATTTGCTACAGTTGAGCAGATGAGGGACTCGCCGAAAGTGAATGTGTTGCAGCTGGACTACCGACTCGATGTGTGTCGTGTCACAGGCGGTCGCATATTGAATATTTGTGAAGCTTTGTTATAGAAATCAGTTAGAAAATCTATATCTGTTTAAATATGTGGTTGGAATTTTGACAAACCAATTTTTTTTTTTTTCAACGTGAACCCCATTTAATTCCGTTTGCCTAGGACATGTAGTTACTCAGATATTCATATTTCAAATTAATTTTTGGGACACTATATTTACTGATGTTTTGATTTGGTCGTTGTTCGCTTGGATTTCAACCTTTTCCAAAAAAGGATTTGGAAAGGAAGACACTGTAAATCTGCAGAGGAACAAACTGGAACAGCATTACTATTAGGCAGGCCAATCACAGTTGTTGTGGTTGGTGTTGGCGCAACATGTAGTTACATTTCTGGGGAAATGCATACCGTCGGATACGGAGTAGAGTATGTGGCTATGTGAGACCTACGGCACAGTCTTGATACAGAAGCATAAAGCAGACTTAATGACACTGCGGGTATTTTAGAAATCTGTTAACCAAAGCAGACTTTAAAACATGGGTGCTAAATGAAGTCAAATAAGACTGTTATTACAAAATAAATGTTGGCCCTACTAAAGATCAGATTATAATAATAAAGATGAAAGATCAAGTCATTCAAGGGTGGATGCTTTGCTTTAATTATTCAGGCAGGCCAAAGCAAGCAAAGACAAGACGGATTTGATTTTTTTAGGAAGTGACTAATCATGCAGACGCTCAGCACTTTCTCAAAGACCTTAATCTTAAGGAAATATTGAGTACTTTTGGTTTTTCAATGAATGTGCACACATAAAATGGGAGCTTAAAATGAAGAAACTTGAATTCATCAAAGAAGAAAAGGTGGAAATGCTATAGCAGGTCTTTTCTCTTGTTGAAATTATAGTATGGAGAATAGAAGAATGGCTCTCTTAGTATGAACAAGGAGCAGGAGTTCACCAGGAATTCAGTGCAAGGCTACACCTGAAAAAACTTCATGCTTTAAAGGATTACCCATATCATATTTCATCTATAGGATACAGACATAAAGCTTTTCAAATTGCTGTTATTCCAGAGAGATTTCAGGAGAGATTTCAGGAGAGAATTCAGGAGTGGACAGACGCTGTAAAGATATTGCAGAAAGACAGATGTTCAGAAAGATTCTCAGCTTATCTATTTATTTATTTTTTTTAACTTATTTTGTAATAACTAGTTTATACACTGACTTCTGCAGCATACTGTACATGAGGCTCGTTTCTTTTTATTAAATATTCATTTAAATATTGACATCTGTATGGGTTCATGAATGGGTAATTGTTTAAATATAATGAGAAACTCATGACAGTTTAATGAATTATTCTAAAATTCATTTGATTTGTGTATTAATTGATTTAAACAGACATTTTACAAAATTCTGGATTTAGAGGTGATCCCCACCAGCAAAGCCAACACGGGCACAAGAAAAAAAAAAAAAAAAAAGCTTAAGAGTATGTGGGGAAAAAAACACATGCTACATTTACATGGATAATTTTTCTTTAATCTAATTTCCTCTTTAAAATCATTCTGATTAGAGATTCCAGTTAAACAATTACATGGATGTGGATCTGATGTGTGTTTACATGCACAAAGCTTTTAATCAGAATCTAATATTTTTGACATGCGTAAATTGGCTATGCCAGTTTTAAGTTAATTTTCCAGAAATACAAAGGAAGAAGAAAAAGAAGATGATTTCCCCAAAAAAATCCCTTTCCTGCCTTATGATTTGTTACATGTATCCAGTCTAATCAATGATTGGTTAGAAGCTTTACTCTACATGAACCGGTCAGCCAATCAGTGCTGCCTCCTCAGCCAGAGACCCGGTGAGTGAAAGTCTAAAATAAATACAGGTGGGAGAGAGTCACAAAGGAATTTACTGTACAGTATTGCTCTTTTCATCAAAAGACTCCTGGACACGGCGTTCTTTCCCTGGGGACATGGCGTGTAAGAAAACCCCTGGAGGTGATGACTGTATTCGAATACCAATGTTAAACATGAGCAGATATTCAAACAGCAAAATAAGCAACACATATTAAAGACTAGAGTCAAACTCAAAAGCAAGCTGTGGTTCCTTCTTATTCGGTTCAAACACATTGTTTGTCCACATATTTTTTAAATTGTTTCATGCCTTGGGGAAAAGGAGGTTAAGGTAAAGAGGGTTAAGATGACTTAGTGCACAAAAGCACTGGTTCACAACTAGTACATCAGAAAAAGGAATTTAGCTCAGTCTGTCCACAAATAATATAGACAAGAAAGAAAGAACAGCTTTATTCTCTTTTTAAAACACAGCTAGTATGGTCTGTAAGGTTAGAATAAAATATGACGCCTCAAGATTTTGATCTTTACTGCCCTTTCCCAGGGATATAATGTTATATTTGTCCTGCTACCCCTGATTTAAAAATAATCAATATACTTTGGCTTTGGAGTCTAGTTACCATGTGGGATTAAAAAATATATAAATAAAAAAAGGCAACCTCTTTCCTCTAACCTCACCATGGGATATTAAAAAAATAAATAACAGAGAAAAATCCTCTCACTCATATATGTAAGACCTGCTGTTGGGTTTTAAAATTTAGAAACATTTAAAGTCCATTGTTACAGTCATGCTTTAAAAAAAAAAAAATTATCCTTTCTCACACTGTTGCATTTTGTTTTGTGAGTATTTCTTTTACTGTTTAATGTGTTGTGTTCGAAAAATGATGTGTAAATTATAAAACATGAAATATTGGTAATTTCATAACTAAGGTATAAGAGGGAGAAAAGCACATAAGAAAAGACGTGTTTTAATCATAATGGAGTTTGTCTTAAAAGCCTCCTCTCACAGTGGGTAAGCATCTTCGAAAATCAAATGAAAATGGGAGTGTTTCCTTTTCTTTAGACTTGAACTGAGAGAAACGTTGGAATTAAATGACATTACAGTGTCAGCATTCGGGCTGTTTGCCGAAAGTAACATACAGTTACCAGCACACAGAGATGCACAAAGAGTCTGTGTGTCAGTTTAGAACAATAAAACAAGGAAAATAAGAATAAGAATGACTAAATAAATGAATGAATGAACATATGAATGAGTCAAATGACTGCAGTGGCTGTAGTGATTAGCACTTCTCTAGGATCTGGGTTTGATTCCACATTCGGGTCTGTGTGCATGGAGTTGGCATTTTCTAACCGTGCTTGGTGGGTTTTCTCTGGGTACTCTGGTTTCCTAGCATAGAAAATGGAAAAAGAAAGTGTAACCATCTCGTGGGTCTGACGTGGCAGTTGTAACCATTCAGCCCTACAGCACAAAAAAAGCTTTTGGGTCCTGCTCCAATTTTCACTCGGCTCTTTCCCATCAGTTCCTCTCGGGAGGTCTGACCGACCCACCACGTACAAGAACACACTTTCACACCTATTAATGATGCGACAGTGCTACTTTCAACTGGTGCTTCGTGCTCTGTAAGAAATCCGAGCAGGTACACGATTCACCACCTGAACATGTTCAGAATCGTTTGGTACTAATGAGTTAGTCTGTCACAACAGTGAGGCACACTCCCTATGGGCCTGTTTCGCTTTAATTCAAGATATACAAGATAACATTTATTTATAAAGCTGTTAAAAATCTATAACTGTATTTAGTTAGACAATGTTAGATTATTTCTCATTATCTTTTTGGGAAGCTACATATACGTCCTGGGCACAATTACAACACTTTACCACACTCATGGAAATTTGATTGTCCACAATAAACAGTCGTTAAGAGACTGTAAATCATGTTTGCATAGTCAATGATTAGCAGCAAACTATGCCACTCCTTAGAACTCCAGGCTATGCACACAAACCATTCTCTGGCTGAAGCTAAACCTTGGAGAATCAGTTCCTTATATACGATGTCAACCTTTCCCAGTATCAAGTCAAGGAGTTTTTTTTTTTTTTTCTCCCCCAGAACTTTGTCCTTAAGGCTTAAAAAAGGCAAATATGGAAGAAACAAAAATAAAAAAGAAGCAGCATGTCTGGTCAAAAGTAAACTTGACTAATGTATAATAAGGAAATGATGTCAGCTTAATGCAATGACATGAAGGGAAACCGGCACGCCGCTGGCCTGCCCTCTCTATTTAGTCTATTGGCAGAGACGATGCTCCCATTCAGCAAGCTAAACAATGAGACCGGTCTGTCTCTGAATCTTTAAAAAGCCTACCATTTCTCCACGGCAGTATGACAAAAATCAAGTACAGCTAACCTAAATAATTAGTGAGGTGAAAGGGATTCCCATAAGTAATGGCATAGTGAGAGAGAGGAGAGAAAGAGGAGTAGGTCATCAGCTTTGTCTAGTTTTTCTTAAAATTTTTTCTTCTTATTCTTATTATTATAGAAGATTGCATGGGTACCTGCAAAAAATTATACATTTTGCCTGGTGCCCCACAACAACAGGGTTAAAGCCACATTTTCTAACAAAAGTTCTACAAAACCTTCTACCCGATACCTAGCTATAGACAGCTAACAATCACAGCCGTGTAAAGCCACCTTGCCTTTTTGAGCTGCTGCTCAGTTTATAGACCAACACAACACACTTATCAACACAACACAACTATTATCTGCCTTCTTCTGCATACAAGAGGCCACAGAACCCCATGAATGTCTAGTTTCACTGTGATAGAAGCAAGAGTATGACATCACTCCAACCCCAACAGCATGCCCAATTTTGCTGTCTTGAACCCCATTCACATAGTCTATTTAAGATAACTGCACTATTGTTGCACTTTGGTATTGTGTGTAAAAGGCACATAGGCAGAATAGGGGTCGTCGTTGTTGCACCGTTAAGTCTGGAACGGAACTAATGACGGGGTGAAATGAGAACTGTGCATCGAAAAACCCATATATCCAGCAAAACTGTAAGCCAAGTTTGAGACTGATCACCAGCGCACATCATTATCAAAATCATAAAAAACATGTAAATTTTTTAACACACAATTGACATTACTCGGCTTAGTGGTCATTACTGGGCTTAGCATTAAGACACTGTCTGGCCCAAAAAAGTGCACACTAAGATTTCTTTCAACCACCTTTAGTGTGAAATGTGGTGGCCAGTTCATGTGTGAGAACAATTCCTCATGTTCCCAGAACCTCTCTTTCACAATTTAAGTCTTGTGCGACCAGGAAAGAAAAAAAACAAATTGCATAGATGTGATAACCTTGTCATTCAGTACATCAGCTGACTTCAATTATTGCCACATAACTTGCTGAGCATAGATTTTATAAAGATATCAATTTTGATGTTACATTGTTAAAATTCCAAACAAACTTCATAAATAAATCGCTCCTACCACACACGATGCTGTGCTGTCTGCCAATGTGCGAATAATTTGGTGCACACACCACCTGTAGGATTATAGAGGAATGGCAACATTTTACCAACTCAAATGCAAACATATACAGTATAAATGAAAAAATATATATTTTATAGATTTCGCCAATGTTGCAATACATAAAATGCTACACCACAGAATTGCGAACTGAACTGAATCCACCCCTCCACCCTCCCCACTCACCATCTCCATCTCTAAGACGACACACCAATGTGTGTTTTTTTTTGTGGCCAGGCAGTTTAGAAACAGTTTTACATGTTTAAAAAAAAATTTAAATAGATTTTTGAACAAATAGATTGGTGGCAAGAATTTAGTCTCATATACAGTATGATTGGTTAGAGCTAGACTGGGAGCCACTCCTACAGCATGAAGCCTGAACTTAAAACACAGCACACCTTTAAGCACACTGAAGATCAGGAGGAAACGGCCCGAGAAGGCTTAGCGTTGGATTCATGTGTTCATTGTGATGAAAGGCTGCATGCAAATTGGTCCTTCTTAGTGGCGATATAGCGTGATTTCTGAGTGAATCAACCTTTGCATTCCATCATTACTTTTACAAAAGACATTTATAACACTATACAGTATAAATATACAGTTGAAATATTGCTAACAAACTCCAGGTTCTTCTGTTCTTAAAGAAAAAAAAAGAAAAAAAAAAGGCAGGACTCTTGCTGCTTAGGGGACGGAAAGCAGTTCAGTTCATTTCCAGTCAAGAGGCTTTTATTTGTATAAGATTTTATATGCAAAGCACCTCTTGGCAGTGAAACTCACTCAGTCACGATTAGCAAGCTGAAGACACAAGAGAAAGAAGCTGATGCTGAAATTTGGAAGTTATTTGGAAAGGGAGGAAACACTAAATCTACAAACAGCAGGATATAGTTACACACACACACACACACACACATACACATGCATGCACATTTAATATGTACTATGTAGGGATTTTTCAGTCGAAACCAGTTTTGTAATGTATGGTAAAGATATCACATTCTATAGACCAACAACAGTCTACCACCACTAGCATTCATGGAAAGAGAGAGAGAGAGAGAGAGAGAGAGAGAGAGAGCACCATTAGGAGATGAGATATTTGCTGAATATCATTTTGGAATCAGAAAGATTCTTAACTTCAGATAGCACCAAAATCACGGCAATTCATTAAAATAAAACACGTAAAAAAAAAAATCCAACTTGAGTTTCAAACTCAAGCTCTTAAGTAAAAAGTGATACCAAGAGTTTATTGAGCTACTAGCTGTTGGAGTTTCCAGCTAACTGTGTTGAGCTGGAAACTCCTCCATCACAAAGACTTTCTTGTGGCTGATACTAGAGACTCCTTACATATCATGTTATATAAATACTTCATTACAGCTTCATCACCCCAATGATTATATTCTCCTTTATTAAATAATTTTAAATTGCTTATTAGCAGCTTTAGATTGTGTGCAGTTTCCACCATACAAATCTGGGACCCATTCGAGTACAGTTCAACTCAAACAGGACAGAAGGTCATATCAAAAACATGGATGTGGACCGCTGGATACGTCGCCTCCAAAATCTGTGTATGTGCTCAGTACTTGCTCAGCTCTGCAACTGCACAGGCATAGCTGATGGGGCTCGGTGCATGCTAAGTTTGAAAACAGCCTGAATGTGTTGTTACTACACAAACAATAATGTATTTGAACAAGCACATTAACACAACCCTGTAATTCACTCTGCAGGAAGCACTGCTGTTATATGAAATTAATTAGCTCATTCTGACCAATCAGAAATCGAGACAAGACAAGACAATTCAACAAGACTGTAGTATAAACAATTATAATATACACTTGCCTAAATGATGATACCATGACCCAGAGCCATGTACGAGCACAGGCAAAGAAAAGTGTACAGTAAGAGCACTCTGCACTGATTCCATCTTTGGTACAGTAAACATTATTACAAAGAAGCGGAGACAAAATGCACACTTGGGAACTGAAAATGAGAACTGAAAAGTTCCTCAAGGTACCATGAGCATGAAGAGGTGTTAAGACACAAAAGGAAACTCATACTCATAAACCCAAGTGCATTTTTTAAAACAAAAAGTAGGATAAATAATGGAAATAGTTTATTACAAGGACAAGTTGTTAATCAATTCCAGGCAACAAAAAAAAAAAGCTGCTGGTTGTCAAAGATATGAAAACACGGCAGCGGAGTTGAGCTGAGGTTCAGAAAAAGAGCCAACAGGACATACTGGGACTATGGAGATGATGTTACCCAGGAATAACAAGAATGTGATGGTGTTCTACAAAGAAAACTAAAGCTGTAACACTTGTTAAAGTTTGGTGCTGCTGAACTTAGTTCTTTAACTCTGTTGCAAAGTAAAGCTGACCCTCCTGTTCTCCACTCTAGGCGTGGGAAGTTATTTTATGCTCGTGCTCTCTCTCTCTTTCCTTCTCTCTCCCTCCCTGCCAACAGTTGGGAGGTGTGTCCCTTGAGAGGGCTAGCATGGTTTGTTTACACAGTGTGTGCTCGTTTCCAAGGTCAATATAACCTGTGAAGGCCCAGGAGAACTGGAATCTTTTTCCACACAGGCTTGAACAGTTTCAACTTGTCTACATGTGTTAGAACAATTTCATCTGCCCTACATGTGATCAGCTAAAGACAGACCGTGATGTGTCTCTTTGTCCTTGTGCGTGTGTGTGTGCGCGTGTGTAGAGGACACATTTTACTAATGAGGAGCCTCGAGTGCAGGCCTTACTATACAGCATTTAGACACTGAGGGCTCCTTGATTACTGCACCTAATTTTAAGTGCAAGAACATTAGGGAGCTTTCGCTGCTTTCTTGAGGCGATGGTTTTATACCATAATGCAGCGAATTAGCAGCACGTGCTTGGGATGAGGTGAGGACACTGCAGTTAATCCCCTGGGCCACAACCTCTCAGCAGAACTGCTGATGATGGCTATAAATATCTACATTTCTATTGTTGGTGGTTTATCAATGTGTATAGGTTTTGTTTCCTGGGAATAGGGAAAGAAACCAAAATGGATAGAGGTACGAGGAAGGTACACTTAGACAAACTTACATGAGATCAGAAGCCAATCAAGAAGACACATTTCTGACAAACTACTAAAGGAAACATTCAATGATTTAAAAAAGCCCTGAAACCAACAAGGCCATTTTTGACTGTTGGTACCCGAGGGGAAAGAATGCAACACATGCATTGCCTGATATGTTGGTTATAACTGAATAATGATGGGAATTTGAATATTCTCCAGCCTCTTACAGCAGCCCACAGTGACTGTACTTTGAGAGGTCCAGTGGGACCAATTACAGCTTCAGGAGTCCTAATCTCTGGGGGGTTATGTTCGGTTACAGTCTATGGCCAAGCTGAACAAACCAGCTCAAACCTTAAATAATGCACACATCACAGACCTAATAATATGTCTATGACATAAGGGATTTAAAAATCACCAACATGGGCTTTTTTGTCCAGGATATAATTACTTAGTTGCTTGGCAGACAAAACAAAAGTCTTTGTATTGTATCTAAGTACTTCATTTCATATTGTAAGTACAGTAACACACTTCAAGGCTATAACTACAGTACATGTTTGGTCTCATGTGCACTACACGAGTCAGTTGAGATGTGATCTGGCTGATGGTTGAATGCATTTTACTAGGTGGTTGTATACTTAATGATTGATGAAACCAAGTGAATCCAGCGCAAACCTCAACATGGCCAAATTTATGAGAACGCTGCACATTCTGTTGTAAAATAATTGTGTTCCTCCAGTCTTCTGGGGAGACTTTCTACTAGATTTCAATGCGTGGGTTTGGGAATTTGCATTAAACCAAGAGAGCATTAATGAGGTCAGGCACGGAGATGGTATTGTGTTTCATCCCAAAGGCATCAGTTTGTTTGGGGTCAAGGCTCGGACCACTCGGGTTCTTCCTCACTAACTTCGGCTCATTGAGTCGAGGTGGAGCTCGCTTTGTGCACAGGAACACGGTCATGCTGGAACAGGTTTGGGCGCTTTCGTTTTAAAGCCTTTTATCTTTGTGGCAACAGTTTAGTCAAGACCTACACATATGGGTGCAAGATGCTTTTAGCGATATCGTATTCTAAGCAAACAGTCCCCTTGTAGTCCTGAATGTTTTACATGAGATGTAATGAGAGTAAAGCGTAAGAGAAATGGCTATACTGTCATCTATACCTGGGCCATATTCATGTTAATTTCATGTATAAATTCCCCCCCCCTCCAAGTCAGTGAGGTTTCTTGGCAACCAGAACTAGGAACTGGTTATCACACTGAAGATTCCACTTGTCTATGGAGCTAACTAACATATTTTATTATAAAGTACAAAAATATATACTGTAAAAATACATGAACACTAAAACCTCTCATCTGAGAACATGCGAATGAAAGAAAAAAAATGAAAAAAGGGAATTCAACAGGCCCTCCTCACACCTTTGTTAACTGGAACTGATTCTCAGAAACGCAAACATCATATATGTCACCATAAATGTCAGAAAACCTTTCAAGGTCAGCTCTATCATCTGCTCTCTTCGATTACTTTATAGCCGGCAGGGAGTATTTTCCACTCATTTACTCAAACCAGCTTCTGTTACTCTTTAACCACACTGGAATTACTTCCATTTAAAACCTGCTTTGCTTCATAAATTCAAAATTAATTAGATTTCTTAAAAATATACATACACATACACAATTGCACTCAAAACTTGAATACCTTGAGAGAGTGAATTTGCAAGATGTGTACCATTTTGTAAAGAAATCATGAGTGAAAAGGCAAAACAAATTAATTTTATTTCTTAAAGGACTCTAGTTCATATGTAAGGCATAACAGAATGACATAATCAAACATGACAATAAAACAAAAATGAGGAAATAATCCCTGTTCAAAAGTTTGCATACCTTCAGTTCTTAATATCTTGCATTGCCCCCTTTAGCATTAATGATGGCATGCAGTCTTTTGTAATAATTGTGCATGAGGTCCATAATTTTTTCACGTGGTAAAGCTGTCTATTCTTCTTTCCAGAATGCCTCCATTTCCTGTACATTTTTTGCTTGGCTAGCATGAACTGCACGTTTGAGATCTCCCCAAAGTGGCTCAATGTTACTGAGGTTAGGAGACTGTGATGGATACTCCAGAACCGTCAGCTTTTTCTGCTGTAGCTATTAGAGGGTCAACTTGGCCTTGTGCTTTAGATCACTGTCATGTTGGACCATTCAAGAGCGTCCCATGCGCAGCTTTTTTTGCTGTAGAATGCAAATGTTCTGCCAGTAATTTCTGATAACATGCTGCATTCATCTCGCCATCAATTTTGATTAACTTCCCTGTGCCACTGGAGCTCACACAGCCCCAAAACATAAGAGATGCACCACCATGCGTTACAGTGGGGTTGGTATTCTTTTCACCAGAAACATAGCATGTATGGCTGTGACTATAAAGTTCAACTCCAAATGACTGCTTCAGAAGCTGCAAGACTTGTCAAGGTGCTGTCTGGGGTACTGCAAGGGTCTTTTTGTGGCATGGGCGCAGTAGCGGCTTTCTCCTGGCAACTCGACCATGCAGGTCATTTGTCCTTATTGTGCTGCTTAAAACACCACCACTTTTTTTCCAGAGCAGCCTGTACTTCTCTCAAAGTTGTCAATTCTACTATCAGTAGTGGGTGAAACCTTTCTTGGTCTATCCGACCATGTTTTAGAATCAACAGAACCTTTTATTTTCCACCTCTTTACCAGAGTTTGAACAGTACTGACTGGCATTTTCAAGTGTTGATCTTTTTATATCGTTTTCCTGCTTTATGAAGTTCAACTACCTTATTACACAGGTCCATTGGCAGTTCTTTTATCTTTCCCATGGTGCAGTGTCCAGTCACGTCAGTGCATCACCTCATGAACTGAGAAACTCACTGACTAATTACAAGTCACAGGTGTGGAAACTTCCCTTTAATAGCCATTTAAACCTGCGTGTGTGTCAATCGGTGTGTTTATAATGTGGCCAAACAGTCAAGGATATGTAAACTTTTGATGAGGCGTGTTTGGGTGAGTCAAACAACTATGTGATAATTAATGACATAATGTTACGACTATACTTAAATAAGAAAAAAATATTTTGCATTATCACTCATATTCTTCAAATAAATGGCAATGTTTATCACTTTCTTTCAGAGTATGCAAACTACTGAGCACAACTATTAAAACATATACGTACATACATATATACATAAACATGCATACATACATACAGTACTTGCAAAAGTATTCATACTTCTTGAACTTTTCCACATTTTGGAAGTGCATGACTAATAATTGTCCTGTGGACAGATTCTCCCACCTGAGCAGTGAATCTCAGCAGCTTCTCCATAGTTACTGTACCACGAGTCTCTTGGATGTTTCTCTGATTAATTCTCTCCTTGCCCGGCGGTCAGTGTAGGTGGAAGGCCATGTCATGGTAGGTTTGCAGTTGTGCCGTACTCTTTCCATTTTCGGATGATGGATTGAACAGTGCTCCGTGAGATGTTCAAAGCTTGGGATTTTTTTTTTAAACCTAACCCTGGTAAGTTCCTTGGGCTTCATGATGCTGTTTGCTCACTAATGCTCTCTAACAAACATCTGAGGGCTTCACAGAACAGAACTTCTGTATTTATACGAAGGTTAAATTACACACATGTGGACTCTATTTAATAATTAGGTGACTTCTGAAGGCAGTTGGTTCCACTAGATTTTAGTCAGTGGAATAAGAGTAAACAGGGCTGATACATATACAAATGCACGGCACATTTTTTTTTTTACATTTTTATTTGTAAAATCAATTGAAAACCATTTATTGTTTTCCTTACACTTC
>JAQMYJ010000012.1:14063601-14075925 GCA_030014305.1 Clarias laeviceps
AGGACTAAATAACTAAAATTAGGCCCAGACTGAAGATACTTTCTCCCAACTACATCATCTAAGTAACCTTGTATGATTCACAAATGAGGAGGGTTAAGTATTATTCTTTTGCCAAACATCCTGTTTGAAAACACAGGTTAGGTTCATTGTGCTAATAAAGAGAAACAGTGAGAAGAAACTGCAATGTATACAACAGTATATGCTTAACTCACTCATGTTCTCAGGAGGTTAAAATGGTTATATTCATAATAGTGTTTTAATTATACTGTATATTTAAAAATAAAACAGAGATAAAATTCAGTGAATATTCACACAGCAATTAAACAAAGCATAAAGCTATATGTCCTTCACTTGTCACCCATTAATGGCCAACAAGATTACAATTTTTTTTTTATTCTTACACTTGCTGCACCCACGGATGCTTCTGTACACTTTGACATACTAACTTTATTACCGTACAGCTCTCAGTACATTCTTTATTCAGTAAAGTAATGAACAATTAAATTGGAAAGAAACGTAGACTTTAGATTTTTCACACACCCCAGTGACCCCAAATCATCTGTTCAGAGAGGTGCACTGAAGGGAACTTCTTCCTCCTGAAGTGACACACTCTATTTGTCCATTCTTCCTGAACATTGCTGCAAATTAATCAATGCAACCACAGCCTAAGGTAATGGCATCCTGTCATTTATAAATAAAGCTGAAATGTACTTCTATAATCAGAAATACATGTTTCATTTAGAATACACCTCCATCTAAAGTGATTGAAATTTAAGACAAGATACAAAGACAGTATAGAGCTGAGGAGTTGAGAGTTAAGGACCCTGAACTTTTCTGATCACTAGCTCAGAAACTAAAACTGATGCTACCGGTTCTTTTTTCTGCTTACTACTTTGTTTTACAACTTACTTCTGACCCTGCTAAAAAATGCAAAGATAAAGTGTGCTCCTGTATCTTAGTCATTTTAATTCTCCAAGTCAGGATAGAGACCTATTCCAAACTTCTCCTTCAAAGGAAAGACGTTGTAATTACATTCTTGTTCAGACTTGTTAAGTCCTTTACACTGATCATTTTGGTTTACTTTGAGCAGGCCTTAATCCATGATAAAAAAATTCTGGTAGCATAGACTAACGATATGCGCAAAGATCCATGATGTTAGATACTGTACTTCTAGCATCAACAACTTAATGAATCATAATTTTAGCTTCTTTAAGAGCAAGCGATTTTTATCTCAAAGCATTTCCTGTTGGCCACAATAAACAGTTTTATGTATGCTCTTCCTAAGAAAAAATACTTTTTAATCAAACTCTACTCCATTTACTGCTTACAGACTAAACAACCAAAACTGTCATTTAGATTAAAATCAATCATTTAACAATGGGGCCTAAATAACACAATTTGGTGTTACTGGGAAATGATCATACACTCATTTGCAAGCTCAGGGATGGGAAAACAACCGCTGAATTAAAATGTTTCAGTTCCCTTATTTTGGGGTGCATTAATATAAAATTCAACAGTGGCCCATAATGACATGACCACTTCACAGAACGCTTTACAAGACGTGAAACCAGCATTATACACGTTCACAGTAAAGCCCAAAAGAACTTTTAGAGTCGCCAGGGTCAAGCTAATAAGTAAGGTTTCTTAAGCTGCTTTATTTACATCCAGTATCAATTTTGTGTTACTTACATGAAAACTGTCTTTCAACACCACATGAATTTGGTTTATTATGATATATATTGTGTGTTTGTGAAAATATATAATATACAATACAACAATACAAAAACAACACTAGCACATTGTAGGACAAGTTTTAGCTTAGTCTTCCACTGTACCTAGTAGGACACTTTTCATTTCAATTTTAGCCATTAATGAATTTCCACTCAAGTACAAAAGGCAACTTGAACATAAATAAATAATGGTAAATACTCTTACTCTCTCTCTCACTCACTCGCAAACTTCACACACAAACAGATCCAAGACTCGAACCATCGACTCTAGGGGACACAGGGATAACCACTACACCACATTGCCCATAATGGTAAATAATGATTTTTTAAAAATGAACAAATAATAATTAAATAATTATTAAAATAATTAAATATAATTAAGTGCATTATAACTTTTTCTTTTCTATCTAAGTTAAACAGACATAATAAATACTGATATGAAAAAAAAAAAGCTACATGAGGCCGGAATCAATTCTTTTGCGTGCATGGGTGTAACAATGAATGCGAAACATTTGTTTTTGGTTATTGCACAAACCTTGAACCTGGTCAGAATAGAGCTCGTTTGCAAACTGTATGCAGACTGTCCTCTGCCCCTGGGTCTATCCAATAACGGTTTTGATGTATGCATTCAGATGATGTGCTACAATATGGTATGTGATGGATGATATATAAAGCTTGCCTTTACCTTGTGAATGTATGCAAAACCTTTTTCAGTGCTATACAATTGTCATTTTTGTCATTTGTCTTGCAAGTTTATTTAATGTAATATACAAAAAGATGTAACTTTCATGCCAACCCATCACAGGGCACAAGCACAAACAATCATGTAAAACACCAACCGGCCTACACTTGTATGTATTTGGTAGTAACTGTTGTACCAGGAGGAACCTGAGCAAGCATAAGGAAAACTCATTCCACATAAACACACACAGAGAGACACAAGAACAGGTGGGATTTGGACTCCGTCCTTAGAACTGTGCTATCAGGCTATAAAAATCAGAATTAATGCTTTAGCAATCATAACAGAATACTTTTTTTTTTCTTTACTTTAGTCATTGACAAATGTCCAACTGTTTAGTTTCCTTAAGCCCTGATTAAACTAGTGCTGTACCTGGCGGAACAGGTGCACAGCTCGAGATAATAACCGGCACAATTCCAACACACGCAAACGTTTACCCGAGTTCAGAGTTGTTCAAAAACACTACCTGATGAAGCAGACACAGCAACAGGAGAGTCGCAGGGGGGAATATTCTTAACGAATGATGTCGTGTCATGATGTCTGTTCGGGTCCAGCTGAGCGGTGAAGCCTCATATATCCCGTTAAACAGTTTGCTCGCGCGAGTTCACCTTCTTTCGGTGATGTCGCTCCGCCTCGAGTTCTGTTTACTAAGTTGCTTAAATGTTGTTATTATTATTACAAGTATTTAGAAATAAAAGTACCAAAAAACAAACCTCACAGCGACAAAGCGTTTAGAAGCGTGTGAGATGTGTCAGCTAGATAGCATGAAGAAAGGGAAGAAAGTTAGAGAGTGTACAGTGCTGGGTGGAGCAGTCAGGGCACCAGCAGTCACTTCTGATGGACGGAGAGCTCTATACTGTAGTTCCGCCTCTTCTACACGACAGGCCTGCAGAGCTCACACCACAATCAACTCTCTCTCTCTCTCTCTCTCTGTGCGTGTGTGTGCCATTTTACACTCCACCACAAGCAGTGTATATGGCTTTCTCAAAAATAAAAAGGAAGTTAAGCCGTATGAACGTTAAAAAAAAATAACATTATTATGAAAGACCACCAAAATTACACAAGGAATGACCCATGTTTCAGTGCTGTGTTTTAAACTTTATTTATATAGCATGTGGTGTTTTAGTAAAGTCAAGTGGTCAACTGGGCTTTTTTTTATTGTCATTTCCCCATATCATGAGGTCACAAACTTCCGGGGTGCAAAATGACCAGCAACACCCTTGTGATCACATGTCTGATTTTAAGCACCAGAGTGCAGTTATTGTATGTACCACTATATTTGTCTAAGATATTAAAGCTAAGTTTAATTACATTTCTTCCTCAATCTCATCCAGATGAGGTAAAATGTATGTGTATCTTATTACCATCACTTTGTGTGTTTTTTCTTTTATATATATATTAAAATCACAATTAGGGTCAAAGCACATTTTCCTACAATGGAATTTAATAATCAGGGCCAAATACTTATTCAAAAAAGTTTTCAATTCAGCAGTGGCTTCTAAAAATAGTAGACCACTAACATGATTTCAGTTAGTTGTTGTGGTCTCTCTCTCTCAGTCAGATTCTATCTACATTATGTAGAGCACACAGCACCCCCAAAGACAAAACCACTACTAAGTTCACAGCGATTCTTTCTGCAGTTTAGCAGCATACAGCACTTCCTGTTCCACTATCACTGCTGCTTGTCAAAATGGCCCATTTTGGCCGCTTATATAAACCCACATACTGTACATAACTGCAGGAAACACTCCAAGAAAGTCCCATCAACTTACCATACTGTGTAATGTCATGTGATGACTCAAATGCTAGTCATATGCAAATATCACAACACAATTTTGTGTTAGGGAGGGAAAAAAAGTTCCTTTAATCATGTATCAGAAGAGAATACAGCAACCCGGGCTTGCACTTACAATTTATAAAACTTTTCACCAGAATCAAAATCAAAGAAATGTTAAGGATGTTTAGCTTTTAAATTAGTATCTAGTTCTTAAATATTTCGATGCAAGTCTTCATTCATCTCTTAATCTTTGTTATTACCAGGTAACAATAATGGTTGTTCTTTAACAATCATGCGATAGATGAGAGTGTTTGTAACTGCAGTATTTTTGGGAAGCAACCCCTTATTACATCAGACAATTTCAAAGCATTGCACGAAAATTCCTGGAATGTATCGGTCTAATCTTAAAATTGTATATGGAACATGTGGAAAGTGATAATAGTAATAAAACTGATATGACGACTAAGCATAATTTTTCAAAAAAAGATTAATGGGAAGTGTAAATATTTAGATAGAAAGATAAAGAGATCAGGCAAAGCCCAGACTAAATAAGAAATTTGGAGCAAACAGCCATGGTAACATGAAACAAGGGGAGAATTACATGAGGGTAATCCTGTAACATCAAAAAACGAGTGGAGATAGAAAGGAGTTTTACGTATAGGATTTCAGTGGCTCACATATTTCCTCATTCTGTAACTTCTGTTATTGAAAAACTGCACAGCACTAACAGTCTTTTTAACTTGTTTTTTGTAGGTCTTTGAAAAGATTACTATTACAAGTTAGTCTCTTATTAGTTTTGTTAGTTTCTTATTTTTGGAAACTTGATAGAATATAGTGAAGCGGAAAAAATTCTTTGCACTTGGGAATATCCCTAACTAGAATCCTTGGTGTTGAATTAACTGGTATGGTGTTAAAGTTCAGCTAAACTTTTAGACATACAGTCTACATGGGTATTTTCCCCAAGAATTATCATGGTTTAATTCAGGCTAAGGTCCTGATATAATTCCGACAAGATCGTATGGTTTGTGGATAACATAATGTAATAAAACTAACCAGCAAACACAAAGTACACTATCAGATTAAAATCTATCCTCACAACAAACTCTCAGAATTGCTCAACTGTCTATCTTAAAACCTTACTTCCTGTATAAATACAGACATTTCTTCTGTATTTAACTTTAACATCCAAGTTCAACATAATTATGTTTTCTCATGGGGTGTAGAATCCTTGTGCGTTTCTTTCTGTCCCCTGTGATTTGAACTATTTACAGAGACTGCAAATCGTTCTAATTATGCACAAACAGCGGATGTAGAAATACAAACAGCAAGTATATGTGTCACCATGTCGCTTTAGAGAGACTGTTTTGAAGCAGCTCCTTATCAACGATTAACCCTCAGTCAGCAGTGGACCTCTTACTGACTCTGGGAATATGAGTGATGGTATGTGGTGGTATTATCATTTACAATCTGGCCCTCCTGAGGTAGAGTTCATCTCTCTAATAAAGATCAGGTCATCTTCTCTTTCTGATAAGTGGATTCCTATAAACAGACAGAAACCTCAAGCACAAACACCATACCAAAAGGCCCCCAAACCAGTGTTTATAGCACACAGTTAAATTGAGATTCTAATTCATCAGAGAGCTACATTCATCAGAGAGCTACATTTGACTTCATCCTTAGCCTTGAGATTAACTAAACTGATAAAGTATATCACCACTAGTATACCTCAGTTCTGTTGGGTCCTGTGGTTTTCTCACATGCATTAACTAAAAGGTGCTACAGTGTGCCCATAGCACATGCAGCTCTAGCATTATGTACCTCGTCACTTCTCCTGACTGTTTGTGTATTAGCACCTGATACCTATTGAACTTACTCAAGAAAGGTGTTTTGCAAAAGACTAATAGCCAATGGTTTTATAGAAAAACTCAGTTTCAAGCGATTTACTTTTGTTCGCCTTTAAAGCTTGCTATTCAAAATTACTTTTGGCTTGAAAGAGAGCAGTGAGTAGGCTGAATGATGTTGGACATTCTCTAGATAATTAACAGATTTCTAGATCATTAACAGTACACCAAGTTAATTATTTGAGGGGTTTTGGAGTTTGCTGGTAAAACACCACATGACAGCATGGCATGAAAAAGGAAGAAGCATAATAAGTTTTGTTCTTCCTGGTGGTTCAAGCTGTGAAGGGAAGTTAATTTTAGTTGTGTCAACGTCCTAACACAGTTTGATATTACACCCTTAAAATAACACTGTTAAAAACTACACAAACTTCTAGAACCCAAACTGGGTCCATTTCATATCAAATCAGTTCAATAATACCCAATATCAATCTATTTGATATTATTATTATTATTATTATTATTATTATAATACAATTACATTTAGTTAAAAATAATGAATCAATTTATTCATTTATCTCTTATGAGCAGGCCACAGTTTCAAGGAAAAACTCCATGAAATGATATAAGGAAACATACTTGAGGGGAAGCAGAAAAAAATGGAATCCATCATTGTTTGGGTGATCCTAGATAGTGTGCCTGTAAATAAATCCTCCCTACAACTGTGCTTTTAATGATGGAAAATACAATTGACCATCCATCCACCTATCAATCAATCCATTATCACAGTATACTGCTTAGTCTGTGTATATGTATCCTATCCCATGGTACATAGGGCACAAATCAGGGCACAATTCAGGGTACACAATAATCATGCTACTATATGCTCCACATGTCTTGGGACTGTGGGAGGAAACTGGATTACTGGAATGAAACCCACTAAGTACAGGGAGGTCATAGTAACTGCACACAAATAGACTGGAGGATAGAGCCCCTACCCTGGAGGTGTAAGGTGACTGTACTAACTCTCAGCTGCCATACCTAGTCAAGATTGTTTCTATTATTGACTGATTAGGAAAAAAGGAACTTAAGTGCCACAGGTAATTTAGCAGCTGGATTGCAGTGAATTCACCTTGGAAGATATAGGAGGGCAGAAGAGACAGTCACATCTGCATGTCACTCAATCCAGCACCTGTCAAACAAAAGTACACAAAAAGGACAACTAATACAGTGTTTGGGTATAAAAGAACTTAAAACCATTTCCCATTGGGTTGTTGTTGGATGCCATTCTAATCTGACCTGTCTTTCAGAACAAGAAATGAAAATGTAATTGAAATAATACAGATCTGTCTTTAGATAACAAAAAGGACATTCTGGCGGGACCTGCATTTCCACTTAGTTCCAAAGGCTGTTATGTTAACACAGTGGTTACAATATTTGACTATGAAAGCATGTAAATAGTTCCATGCGGTACATTATTTAAAATGAGTATCCAACAATATTCATGTCGTGTTAATAGTGAGCCATGGTTTTATATGACTCATTTAATAGAATGAATAACTAACATTATCCTGCATTAATCCATAAAACTCATGCTTTACCACAATACTTTAAACACTAGTGAAAACATCTGTTATTACAGCAGGTATTTCACTCAGTATGTATTACTGGTTATAAGGAACTGGTATTATAGACATATTACAATAAAGAGGAAGTATTTACTTCCGTCGGCCAGAAAGTGCTTGTCATCGTATTTAAAAAAAGCTTTTAAAAAGCTTAAATTAAAAAAAAAAAAAAATTTGAATCCCCAAAAAACTAGCCATATTTCAATGAACAAATAACAAAACAGCTCTTACATCAGCAGTTTCCTTTAAACCTTAGAACACATCAAAAATTTGAATTGAATGCATGTCCTAACCCAGGATAGCTGCTTTTACAATCACATATTCACAGTAAGTTGTAAACATATAACAGACAAACCTTGTTACTGCAAGCAGAAGTGAGCTCACTGATGAACTGACAGGCTGGGCAAGAAGAGCATAAATCAGAGAAGCAGCCAAGAGGCCGTAAGCCATAAGAAGACCCGTTTGCAGTTTCACATGAATTGTCGCAAACTGCAAACTTCTTTCTTTCTTTCAACAATATTCTTCTGCTTCCATAAAGCTCAGATTTGAGTGCTAACTAATAGTTGTCCTGTGGACAGATTCTCGCACCTGAGCTGTCAGTTTAGGTGGACGGCCATGTCTTGGAAGGTTTGAAGTGCCATACTCTTTCCATTTTTGGATTATGGATTGAACAGTGCTCAATGAGATTTTCAAAGCATGGAATATTTTTTATAACCTAATTCTGCTTTAAACCGCTCCACAGCCTTATCCCAGACCTGTTTCTTAGGCTTCATAATGCTGTTTGTTCACTAATGTTCTCTAATAAACCTCTGAGGGCTTCACAGAATGGAATATATTTCCATATGGAAAATATTTTGTTGAAGGGGAAAAAAGAATAGTCCTGCCACCTAGTGCATTGCTAAGTTTGTGGTCTTGTACACATTGTAGGTTTCAGTAGAACCAGTCTGAGTGTTGAAGAATGAACGACTGCAGGCAGAGTTTATCAGCAGTAGCAGTGAATCAGCCTGTCAGCAGGAATTAGTTGCTTATGTAATGAGCATGTATGTAATAATTGGTGTGATGATCCTATGCTTAAAATATAGGTACAATTTGTGCAGTTTTACAAAGAAATTAAATTCATAGTTTTACTGAACATCCTGCAGAACCAGCATTCATAACCAGTTCTTATGAGGCCTTTGTCACACCTGCTTCCTTTTTTATGCATGCAAAACTTTATTTTTTTGTCTGTCTGAAAAGTCCTTTTTACATAATATGGTGCTTTCTTTTTCGGCCTACAGATATGTGCCTTAGACTTTTGCACAGTCCTGTATATTAATAAAGGATGGTGTTAAAAAACACTAAATAAAGATTACATTAACAGGTAGTGATAACCAACTGAAACGAGACATGCTATTATTAAATTTAAATGTGAAAAAGTAATAGTAACTGTTATAACATTGTAATAAGTTCTCGTTTATATAAATATTTGCTGGAATTAACATGTGTGCAATATGTCTAGAGTTATAATCAGTCCAGAAACCGGAGTACAACCGAACATGAAAGCGCCAAACTCTCCGCGCACACAGACGGACACTTTTATTTTGAAATCTAAGACTGGCGGTTAAAGATGGCCGGTTTTGAACATGACCAATCTTACGGAAGCATTTTCCCTAACCACGCCTACACCATGACGTCGCTGTCAGTCTCTCAAGCTGCGTTCCATTCCGAAGTGTACTTCACAGGGGGCTCCCTACTTCCTGGTCCCTTTACAGGGAATGTCGGTTAAGGAAACTGCCCTCGACAAAACTCGAAGGCGCGTTCCAAACGGCCTGGTATCCGGCGAAGTACACTGCTCAGGGTGTTCAGCCATGTTAAGTGTGATTCCAAACCGTCGGGAACGAAAATGTTCAGTTCAACGTGAACTGCGGATGGTGTAGGGAACAAGGTAACAACAGGTCTTCACTTCACCGAAAAAGGGAATAAAAAAAATCCCATAACGTCTCGCTGGAGCGTGAAAAAAAAATGAAGCTCGAAAAAGGAGTTATTTATTTTTTATCATTATTATTGAGGACGACATCATATTAAAAGGACACAAAAATTCACATTTTAATTTAATCAACAAATCCTTACTAATATATAGGCTCTGTAAAAATAACTACATTTATTTTATCAATTCTTTAATCAATTATTATTAATTAATAATTTATTTACAAGTCATACATGTTTCAATAGTATGTTTTATGTATGTATTTTTTTGATTCAATAAATATTCAATATTTAATGATCGTAGTGGAAAATTTTCACGGCACCAGCGACAGGAATCCGAGGTGCTTGTGTACCATGGTAACGCACGGAAGGTGACGTCTGCGCTGGTGACTTGGCAGGGTGTTCCGAGTGGAAGAGTTTTGTCGAGGTAACTTCCCTTCACCGACATTCCCTGCAAATGGGACATGGAGTAGGGAGCAGCCTGTGCAGTATCTTCGGAATGGAATGCAGCTCAAGAAATTTGCTGGAATAACAAGAGATCTTGGTTTATTAGAAGAGGAATAAAGAGACTCCTTTGCATTTGTATTTAATCATTTATTTAATTTATTTACTTTCTTTCTTATTGTGTTTTTTTTTTTTTTTTACTTCTTTCAGAAAGTGTTTTCGCTATTTCTTTTTTGTTTGACTAGTGTGTGCCCTGTTTGACACATTTACTCAAACTTATTGATGCTAAATAAATAGTTCTTAATAGTAAGTTCGCTCCCTGACGGCTGGAATCACACCTGACATGTCTAAACACCCTGTGAATTATACTTCAGGCAGATCGGAACGAACCTTCAGTTCCGCAAAAACGAACGTGGAGCTGATCACACATAACCTGCAAGATAAAAACCTTACATGCAATTTAAAACTCGTCACTTTAAAATAATTGTAAGAATACAGATTACTCTAAACTCTATTTTCGCTATTTGGCATTCCTCATATAAACATAATCTTTTATTTTCGTCGCATGTGGCAACGTTTTGTCCAGCAGATGGCGGTAGAGACTAGTGATGGAAGTTTGAATCATTTTAGTGACCCGGTTCTTTGAATCTCGTTCGTCAAAATGAACAATTTTGTTTTTGAGTCATTTAGTTCATTTCGTTCTTGTGATCAAAAATTTAATAAAATGTTACATTTTCAATAAACAGGCCCCCAACACGTCTACATACACAAATTTTGTCTATAGTTCCAGTAATGAAAATATTACAATGCAGCTAGGGACATATAATGATAAACAGAATGAACAGCTCACCTCTCATTTCTTCTGGTCTGAGTCGTTCGTTCTTTTGAATCTATTGCATCGCATAGCGTCTATGGGAGTCACGTGACAAAAGAACGAACGACTCGGACTAGAAGACTCAGTGAGAAGAATCGATCAATTCTGTTTCCTGTGTACTGCACTTCATAGCGTCTATGGGAGTCATGTAACAAAAGAAAGAACGAATTGGACCAAAAGACTCAAAGGAAACTACTCATTTCTGTTTCCTGTACCTAACCTACAGAGGTTTTGCAATGCTTTGCGCATGTGCACCCAGTAGAAAATGAACGAATCACTCTCCGAGACTACTCGTTCTTCTGAGTCATGTTAAAGACTCAAATAGAATGAATCATTCATGAACGACCATCACTAGTAGAAACTTCTCCCTACTAGTCATAAACGCACTAATTATGATTGTGTTAAATATGGTCATTAAAACAGATGGAATAATTCTTTATTAAATTAATGATTTAATAATTATTTAGTTTTCTGTAGATATGCATGCATAAGAGCAGTGTCTACATTCTTGCAGAAGTATACCCAAGCTGAACTCACTTTTTGGTTTTGAAGTGTTTAATTAGAAATTATCCTGGTCCTCTTATTTGACTGGACAAACAGCGTTCCTGACACTCAGTATAACAGCACTGGCAGATTCTTTTGTTTGTATCACCTCACTTGTCTGTGTTCGCTAAATTCCATAGACACTTATTAGAGTTACTACAATCCAGGGTCGACCCTGGGTCTGGTAGTGCCCTAGACAAATTGTGTCATCCAGGTGAATAATTCATGTACTACATGCTACATATTGCATCATAAAGTTAGATTTTTTTAGGATGTAAAAGTTAACAGGTTACAGAATAATAAACTATTTAAATCCATATAACATAACAAACATGTAGCAGTACTACAGTATACTATATATAGTACTAAACTTTAAAAGTTCACCTTATACTGTGTGTTAGTTTGTGTGGGCATGGCAACATGTAAAGCTATATTTAGCTGCAAAAATAAACAACAAATTAGGCATAATGTTTTTGAAATGGCAGTCACTGTATATGAATGTATTGTTTCTATAAGTGTTGTATAAAGTAATTTCACACCTACAATACGATTGTATCTGACCGAGATCCTTAAACAGTCCATTCATGCTCAAAAAAACTTCCAATGTGGCTGAATTAAAACAATTCTGCATAGAAGAGTAAGCCGAAATTCCTCTACAGCAACTTGAAAATCTCATTGCCAAATGCATGATTGCCAAGGGTGGCATAACCAGTGTAAGAGCCATATTTCATTTTTACAAGTTGTTGTTTTTATTTCTATTTCATTAGTTAAGCATTAAGCATTAAGTTT
>JAQMYJ010000012.1:14224698-14254705 GCA_030014305.1 Clarias laeviceps
CCTGCCGGAGTCCCTGCTTGCACTCTACACTAAATATACATTCACCTTATACATTATGTGACTGTGACCATACCTAACGGTTATCTCTCCTTCTCTTCTGCTCTCCCCGCTCATTTTCTCTCTCCCCTCTCTCTCTCTCTTTCCCTCTCACTGTTGAGCTACACATGTTGTTCCTGAACTGCCAGTGATCCAGATTCCCTCTGCCCTCCGGACCTGTCTGACCCATCCTGGTGCCCCGCTTCTGTCTTGTCTTCTGATCTTGTCACATGGATGCCCCGTGTGTCTCTTTGGGATGCGTCCGGTTTCTGGGAAAGGCTTCACTCTACCTAGAAGACGGTTCTGGCCTCGACTGGTGTTGACAGCAGTTTCTTTGAGGACGTGACATGGCCGCAGTTGCTCGATAGTTCAGGATTGCAATTTCCTACAAGTCTACGTACGAGTCTCCAATAACTACCTGGACTCCATATTGACATCAATTAACAACAACTGTTATAGCTGAACTGCCTGCCACCTAACACATAGTATGAATGCAGGTCAATTCCTGCTCTCTGTTTCACCCAAATGAGGATGGGTTCCCTGTTGAGTCCGGTTCCTCTTCCGGTTTTTGAGTCCGGTTTCTTCCTATTGCCATCTCAGGGAGTTTTTCCTTGCCACGGTCGCCCTCGGCTGGCTCATCGGGGACTAACTGACCATTTTGATTCATTCACATTCCATACAAACTTAAATAATTATTTTGATTGTGTAAATCTGCCTTGCGACTAGGACAATTGTTAAAAGCGATATACAAATAAAATTTAATTGAATTACTGTGATATATTGTTGGTGCAATAATACTGTTGTTACAATACCTTAATTTCTTTTACAATATAGTTACAATATCCTAAATAATAGCTATATTATCTCATGATATCTGTGCAATAAAACCTCTTTTTTCCTAACTGTGCAATATTCTATTAATTAGTGCAAGTTGATTGAAAGTGTAAATAGTGTGCTGTATTGCTTCTTTTCCCCTTCCTTTGTATTTGTCTTATCTTATCATAACGAGCCCAGTGCTAATAACTCTGTAGTTGTAGTATGAATCCATTTTTTTATTTAATAAAGAATTTCAGCAATGCAGGACTTACTTGTGAATGCTGAGATCTGACTTGTTGCTCCTGTAGTTTGATTATCTGCAGCAACTGCAGTAACACTGAATGTATAGTTCACTCCAGCAGTCAGACCAGTTACAGTGTATGACATGTTTGAAGTGTTACTGCTGTTACTCACACTGTCATCAGTCCAGTTTACCATAAACAAGGAGCTGTTTACAGGTTGTACATTCCAGGTTAGAGACAGAGATGATGTGGTTTTGCTAGAGACAGTGAGATTGGCAACAACACCTGCCACACACACACACACACACACAAACAAACAAGAGCACAAATGTGTTTTGCTCACATCAGTATATTTTAATTTCTTAAATACTGTGTCACAGACTGTATGAAAGTTATGTGCACCTTTAAGCTACCTACATGATTTGAGATCTATATATTTAATTACCTCAAACATTGTCTCAGAAAAGTTGCCTAAATCTATATAATTCTGAATTATTGAAACTCTGGTTGATAACTACTAAAACCACCAGTCTTGCTTGTGGTTTCCTCTAAACTTTGACATGAATGTGATGTTAGCACTGTATTTTCATAAGTTTTATGTAAAATAGTCAATATTTTGTTCAACAAGTTGGCTATTGTATTTTAAACTTTCCAGTAAATCAGTAACACATGATGGCAAGAAGCAGTCACTTCCTAACAGCTGTTAGGAAAATGTAGTTACCACGGTTCATCAAAGAATTGTGAATTTGTCAATTTCAAGGGGAAATAAATATCATTTTGAATCTTGATGCCATAAGCCAGCTAAATATGTAATTGTTATCAGAACCCTTCTGTGTTTTCTAGCAGATCCTGATCAATGGTGATGTTTTTTTTTATTTGTCTACTGCATACAACAATATGATCACCTAAAAGAGCATTATTTAAGATTAATTCAACTGTACAGATAACTATATTATGCTCTCCCATACACTCCCGTACAATCCATTTTTTTTTTTTATTTAACACAAAAATGTCAGCAGTACAGGACTTACTTGTGAATGCTGAGATCTGTGTTGTTGCTCCTGTTTGATTATCTGCAGCAACTGCAGTAACACTGAACGTGTACTGTAGTTCACTCCAGCAGTCAGACCAGTTACAGACAGTTACTGCTTTGAAGAGTTACTGCTGATATTCATGCTGCCACCAGTCCAGTTTACGATAAACAAGGAGCTGTTCCCAGGTGGCTTATTCCAGGTTAGAGACACAGATGATGTGGTTTTGCTAGAGGCAGAGAGACTGGAGACAATTCCTGGATCTGTCAGACACACACACACACACACACACACACACCACTTGTTAACTATTAGTGTCTATTATGTAACAAATTTAATACCACAGAAATGATTCAGAATATAGATGTGTATGTCTAAATCAGAACTAATCTCCATTAAACACAAACACAGAGTTTTTGCAGAGAGAATTACAGAGAGACAAATAGTCATGAGAAACATCTCTTGAATATATTAAAAAGATCACAGCAACTATTTTGTAATTAAAGACAGCTTTCTAGATAAGGGGCAAAATGATTACATAAAATAGACATTAAGCAATGATTGAATTAGGAAAAAATTACTCTCATAAGACATGTTTCTACATAATAATAACGTAAAGCTGTAACGATACGCCAAGTCACGCC
The DNA here is from genome assembly GCA_030014305.1 of Clarias laeviceps. Taxonomy (NCBI): domain Eukaryota; kingdom Metazoa; phylum Chordata; class Actinopteri; order Siluriformes; family Clariidae; genus Clarias; species Clarias laeviceps. The sequence continues at coordinate 14,227,468 of JAQMYJ010000012.1, forward strand.
CTCGGCTCGAGCCAAGTCATGATCACCTGCAACTCCTCTCCACATTCCAATCCACGGCTTCTGTTTTGCCACCTCATTCTTCGGCATGAGCACACCTGCTCGGTATTTCATTCATCACTTTCACTCTATATAACTCTCTCTCAGACAGCGAAGTCTTACCGAATTATTATCAAGCCCAGTGTTTTCATGTCTAGTGTTTTTGCCAAAAATACCTTTTGCCCCTCACCTTGTTGACCCTTTTTCACCTCTGGTCTTTAGCTTGACTGATAACCCGGCTTTGAACCTCTGCTTCCACTTTCGACTCCGACTCTGGATATATCCTTAGGATTATTGCAACTCTGCTCTCCTCACTCTGCAGCTGCTCTCCCTCAAACTGCACATCGGATTCAGCGCGCGCGCTGCAGCCTTCATCTCGCCACACAGCCGCGCTCACTCTGCTGCAGCTCTTGCTCAACCTGCGCGTTCTCAGCCGCGCTCCCTCTGCTGGCCACCGCGCGCGGTCTGTCTGTCACTCGTCCCTTAACCCCTGCACACAGCCATTGCCAAGCCACGCCACTACTCACTTCAAGTAATGTATTTTTTGATTATAATTCTCCCTCTGTCTGACTTTCACATTTTGCATTAAAGTCAGTTATATTACACGTACTCTGTTGTGTCTGCTTCAGATATCTAGACCAGAACTCTGCTGATGATTATTGAGGAGGAAATAACAGTGTAACGTTTACAGTTTAGTTGATTCTTGCTGTTTAAAATCACATTCCACACCCCGCCTTTATAATTACTAGCTTTTTTTGGTATGATTCCACATTTGCGTTACATTAAAAAGTTGATTGAACACAGTGATTAAAATTATTATTTAAAGATTTCAAATATTTTTAAAAATTAATGTACTAACAGAAAAAGTTGTTAACTCTGTTGTAGACAAAGTGGATCAAATATATACAGTTAACAAATGTGATACAATTTAAAACCCGGTCTTCCCTAAGAGATAATCTGTCTCTTCATCCATTAAATTAACTTTAAGGCTAATAAGATATAAACTTTTGTTTAGGAGTAAAAATATCAACACACGTAACTGAAAAGTTACCGAGCTGGCGCGCATTTTCTTGAAGCATAGCATAAGTTCTGTAATGTTTCACATAATAAAAGTACTAGTTAGGCTAATCAGCTAATGATCTATTTGCTAACAATATTTACATATATTTTACATATTTCCTCATAACTATAAAATGCTTTTTTTTTTTTTTTTTTTTTTTTAAAGGAAAACCTGGTCATTGACAGAAGTGGAAAGAGTAATAAAATACTGTATGCTACTCAAGTAAAAGAACTGTTACTTCAATGAAATTGTACTTAAGCACAAGTAGAAGTACTGGCCAAAAAAATCTACTCAAGTAAAAAGTAACTCTACTAAAAATTTTACTCTGAGTAAAATTGAGTAATTAAAAAAAAAAAATTTTGAACAGTGGTGGGTGGGTGATTCTAGTGGTGGGGTGACGATTGTGGTATCTCTTTGATGTCCTCAAAGTATCCTCATGTTTTGGCCAAAAGAAGCGATTTCTCCTATTTGCATGCATGTCACCTTGTACTGTATGTGTCTCATTGACCTCAACAATGGTCTCACAATAAATTTCAACATGACATTTGAAAATACACCACTGTCCAAAGACAAAATGCTCTGCATTTTTTCTTTTGTGCCATTTCTCTTTCGCTCTCCATTTACCTATCATTCAATTTCCTTCCTTCCTAATGAGATACACAAAAATATATAATTTATAGTAAAATTACCCAGAATCCATAAACAAGATAAAGTGATGCAAAATGTTTAAATGTGATTTGGGAACATTTGACTGTTACACATTGTCAACTCTATCATTAGACATTTTAAACCACTAACAGAGTTGACATTTTCCACAATTATGTGCTTTAGCTCAAGATGCTAACCTCAAACCAGATGCCACATGGCATAAATAAAAACAGAACTTTATGGATTTCCATGATATTTATTTTTTTTTAAATGTGAATGAGCACTGCAATATCACAACAGATTTGACAGATAATTAATATACTACTGGTGCATCCTAAACATTTTTACAAATTAGTGAGGGAAGAATGACATATCTCAATGCCTTCCAGAGTTTCCTGGAGGAGAGGGGATATCACTTGGTGAAAGTCAAATGTTTTTCTATAAATGCTTTAAAGATTTATGCCTTTTTATACCAGTGGTAACCGAGTTGACCAGAACATGGGGACAGACACAAATTTTTTTTATTTTTTATTAATGAAATTACATATGATGCACAAGTATTTGGTGCAATTGTTTATGTAAGTTAATAGAGTAAATGCACAAAAGATATTAAAATTTGACCTAATTATTTAATGGTAGTTCCATTTAAAAGTATGAATCAGGAGGCAAAGACATTCAATAATAGGTTTCGTGGGAGTTTAAGTTAATATTTTCAAGACAAAATGTCCCTTAATATTCATAAAAGTATTATCTTTAGTGATAGCTTAAAATAATTTATTTAAAACTTAGTTAAATAACGTTTTCTGTTTTTAAAAAAAAAAACAGAAGGTTTATCTGGGAGACGGAAAATGTATCCCCAGTTCTAGAATTACCCATTATGGGTACAATCTTCATGTTAAGGAACATTTAGTTCTGACTGAGTAATCTGATTGGACAAGAGACATTTTACGACTAGTGATAATAGATGGTAACAGCACTGGGACATTTAACTACATTGGGGCCAATACGTATTTGATACACTGCTGATTTTTCAAGTTTTTGCTTACAAAGTATGGAGAGATCTGTAATTTTCATTGTAGGTACACCTCAACTGTGATAGACAGTTCTAAAGATTTTAAAAAATATATTCAGAAAATCGCATTGTATGATTTTATTTTTATTTTTTTTAATAATTTCCATTTTATTGCATGAAATAAATATTTAATACAATAGAAAAATAGAAGTTAATATTTGGTACAGAAACCTTTACAATTAGAGGCCAGACATTTCCTGTAGTTCTTGACCAGGTTTGCACATACTTCAGCAGGGATTTTGGCCCACTCCTCCATACTGGTCTTCTCCAGATTTTTCTGGTTTTGGGGCCGTCGATGAGCAACAGAGTTTCAGCTCCCTCCAATAGATTTTCTTATTGGGTTCAGGTCTGGAGACTGGCTAGGCCACTCCAGGACCTTGATATGCTTCTTACTGAGCCACTCCTTAGTTGCCCTTAGTTGCTGCGTGTTTGGGGTCATTTTCATGCTGGGAGACCCAGCTTCCCATCTTCAATGCTTGTACTGAGGGAAAGAGGTTGTTGCCCAAAACATGGCCCCATCCATCCTCCCCTCAATATGGTGCAGTTGTCCTGTCCCCTTTGCAGAAAAGCAACCCCAAAGCATGATGTTTCCACCCCCATGCTTCACGATTGGGATGGTGTTCTTGGGATTGTTCTCATCCTTCTTTTTCTTCCAAACACAGCGAGTGGAATTTATACCAAAAAGTATAAATCATGTGGTCAGATGAGACTATTTTGATCTCATCTGACGACATGACCTTCTCTCATGCCCCTTTGGATCATCCAGATGGTCTTTGGCAAACTTCAGACGGGCCTGGACATGTGCTGGCTTGAGCAGGGGGATCTTTGGTGCACTGCAGGATTTTAATCCATGACTTTGTAGTGTTACTAATGGTAACTGTTGAGACTATGATCCCAGCTCTCTCTTAAGGTCATTGACAAGGTCCTCCCATGTAGTTCTAGGCTGATCCCTCAGCTTTCTCAGGATTCTCCATGAGGCGAGATCTTGCATAGAGCCCCAGTCCTAGGGAGATTGACAGTCATCTTAAATTTCTTCCATTTTCTAATAATTGCACCAACAGTTGTTGCTTTCTCACCAAGTTGTTTGCCTATTGTCCTGTAGCCCATCCCAATCTTGTGCAGGGCTACAATTTTGTCCCTAGTGTCCTTAGACAGCTCTTTGGTCTTGCCCATAGTGGAGAAGTTGGAGTCCACTAGATTGAGTGTGTGGACAGGTGTCCTTTATACAGGTAACAATTTTAAACAGATGCAATTAATACAGGCAATGTGTGGAGGATAGGAGGGCTTCTTAAAGACAAACTAACAGGTCTGAGCCAGAATTTTTGCTGTTGGTATGTGAACAAATACTTATTTCATGCAATAAAATGGAAATTATTTAAAAATCAATGTGATTTTCTGGATTTTTGAAAATTACACATCTCTCCATTCTTTGTAAGTGGCAAAACTTGAAAAATTGGCAGTGTATCAGAATCTATGCATGTATATGTACTGTATTGCTGCACATCCCAGGAGCGCTTACAATCGTTAATTGCAATAACTCTTGGTCATCAGCATGCATGAAAGTAGGTCGTTCCGTTCTGCAGTACTGAGGAGAGAGAAACTGTATGCCCAATCAACATTTAAAACCAGTCACGGAAGCACTTTCAGCAAGAAAGCACATCTGATAACGTCATGTCATCTTAAACACCACCATGTCTCCTAAATAATTGCTTCTAAGTTGTCTGTGCTTCTAAGGCTAGCTACAAAGCTAACTAGTTTTTTCGCAAAAGGTATTGTGCTGGCAGAAAAAACTGTTGTATAAAAGCAATATCACACCTGAGGTCATGCTGTTGTGCTGGATATCACAACGGCTATAATCCCTCTAGCACTCGGACTGTGGCCTCGTGCTTACATGAACAACCTCGTATGATATTGCTTAATAAAACAATGAAGATTCTGGCCCAATTGATAAGAAAATTACTATGTCCTGTTTTTTAAAAGTTTGTCACTCTTCATCTGATTAACATAAAATAGTTAATTAACTCAACAAACATTCAAAATGTTTTATGAGGAAGTTACATAAGGAACTGGAATCCCTTTATTCTTTTCATGTCACATTTTTTGGCCATGTTTTGTGAGAGAATACATTATAGAAACCTTTTCTGCTGCCACAACTGAACAGACCGTTCCTCTTTTAAATACTAATTGTTCTGTTAGATTTTTTCCATTACTGCATTATTTGTAACCATCCAATGAGTATTGTGTAATCCTATGCTGTCCTCTCCTTGGTGGTTTTTGGCGAGTGTGTAGCAGTGGGCAGTGTATATGTATTCATGGTAAACCATGGATAGTTTAGTATACCACTACCACTACAGTCCCAATTCCATGCCATAAATCAATTTTAGATCTGCCATTTTGTACAATGACACTAAAGAAATTGTAGTCTATCCTCTTCTAAAATGCAAACTGGAATGCTATTAACATTCAAACACATTTCTTTAAATAGAATGTGACTCATAACATAAAGATGAATGTTTAAAACACAACCTTAGAATTCTTGTCCAGTTGCTTGCAACTCAAGTTCGTGGATATTCACTATTTTGTCAACTTACTTCCATGCAAATAGGCTTCTTTGGACAAATACAAATAAATTACGACGGTTATTTTATCTGTAACAAGAACTAACAAATTAGGTGTTGCTTCTGAAGACACATTCACCCAGAAAACGTTTGTAAAGCATCTTTTAGCTGCACACAGCTTCTATTTTACCGTAACTAATCAACACCAATTAAGAGACACCAACACTCACATACAGGGCAGTAGATTCCAAAAAAATCAATGTTTCAATTTCAGTTTAATTATTAGACCTATTGCAAAATAACATTATCTGTAAACACAAGTCTTACTTGTAAATGTTGAGATTTGAGTCGGTGCTTCTGCAGTTTGATTAACTGCTGAAACTTTAGCAACACTGAATGTGTAGTTCACTCCAGCAGTCAGACAAGTGACAGTGTAAGACATGCCTGAAGTTGTAAAGTTCATATTCACACTGCCATCAGTACAGTTTATAAAGTAGCTGCTCCCAGATGTCACATGCCAATTTAGTGACACGGATGAAGTGGTTTTGGCATAGACATTGAGAGAGCTGATAACACCAGTCACTATGAAACGCACAAATGCAAATTGCAAAATTGTTAATGTCCATCATTGTAATATGAAACATTGTTTGAACAATATGAATGTTGGCATGAGCCTCTCTGCACACATGCTCAGAAATTTCAAAATACAGCCTCTGGGCACCTCTAAGTTTATTATGAGTATGCTGATCTTTTTTTTATTTAATTGATTCTTTTTTTTTTTTTTTTTTTTTACACAACTTTTTTTTTTTTGTCCAAGTTAAGTTAAGCAACGCCTTTGTCACGTGTACAGTACATTACTGCACAGTGAAATTTTTGTCCTTGCATATCCCAGGGTCAGCCATGCACTGTAAAATTAATCATGAGGCTTGTAATTTTCATTTTAAAAAATTGATGTAATCATTAAAAATTTGCATGTTTCATTTAAAAAATGGTTTTCTGTGTTTTTTTTTATAATATATTGAGAACATTTCACTAATAAAATTAAGAAGTAAATGTTACCTATTTTTTTAAGGAAATGAGTGCAATTTTTAGGCTTAATTTGAGGTACCATTTAGGCTAAAATTTTGAGGAAAAAAGGCTTCATATTTATTTTAAGAGAATTGGTCCAATTATCCGGGTTTGATTGAGTAACCTTCATTTGAATCTGAACAATGGCAGTGGATCAGACAGCATTTTGAAGGAGCAGACAGTGTAAAACGATAAGAGGTAAGTTAAGCCCCTTACAAATTTTTGTTTTATTTTGATTTCTTAAATAAGCTCCTTTCCTGCACTAGTGTCAGCAATATAAATGAAATAAATTAAACATTGTGAACATTTCTGAAAACATCCTGTCCACTATTAGCATACTTGAGTTTGTTGTAGTGTCAGTCTCCACAGTTCACTGAAACAAGTTTTGGGGAGTTAGTGTTTTACAATATTACAAAGATATGAACCTAGAAATGGTTTACTGTTCTCTCAGGTTTTAGTGCAGAATATGACTATTCCCACAAAAAAAGATGTTGGCATATAATGCTAAACAGTTGATTTTAATGACTTACAAATTGTTTTATAAATTGTTTTACAGATCTTAAAACTGCTGTAAATGTTATATACACTATTTTACAGTGTTTAATATTTTGATACCAGTGAAACATGAAATAAAAGCATGTTTAACACCATAATGCATTGTGTTCATTTCATTATAAAATGTTTTTTATATTAAGTAATTTTCCTTAATACATATGAGTATCTTTTTGTTTTATCTGCTTAAACTAAAGATTATTCCACTAATGTTAAAATCATGTGTCTGGCTAAATAATTTAGGATGTTTTACATCATTTATTCAAGTAGATTCTGCTAGGGGGGAAAAAATCAAGCCGTAAATATTTTAAAATAATATGCGTCTGGCTAAATAATTTAGGCTTTTTTACATGATTTATTCTAGTAAATTCTTCTAAAAAAAAAAAAAAAAAAAAGCCTTATAAACGGCTTAAAAATATGTGCAATATTGTTACCATATTTTTTTTAAATAGATAGCACAAGTTTTTTTACAGTGCATGATATATCGCCCCTAGAGCAGATAGTTAAGGACGTTGCTCAAGGGCCCTGGTGGAGCTGGGTTCAAACCACCAACCTTCTGGATTATTTTATAATGAGTGATTAGTGTTCAAAACTGTTCATACTCAACTCCTCTTCACATACATTCTCTCTAATAATTTTATGTTCTTGCTTAGATGAGTTTGCATGTTAATATGGAACATAGAATTTGTGATTATAGAACATTTCCTACACTACATGACTTACTTGTATAATTGTCTGCATTGGCAAATGAGCCAAAGTTGAAAAACAGAAGCTGAAAGAAACAAAGTCAAACAAGAAATCTCAAGATGCTGGCAAAATCAACTGATCCAGAAAACCAATGGATATTACATATGTAATAATGTATAACATTAAATTATTAAGGAAAACCTTCATATTTTTAACTAGACACACACTTAAAAAAACAACAGATTAATAGGCAGTTATTCTACAACTAGTAATACTATTATTTAATTGTATTTAATAATTTAATACTGTCACAAAACAGCTTTACAGAAAAAAATAGTATCATTCTAAATGGAAATCCATACTCTAGTTCAGTCTAATTTGTTTTTACTAATTTCAGTAACTCTCATTAAACAGTCCGGTAAACATGTTTAGCAAACTTTTTTTTTTTTTTTTCTCCCAGATTTTTTTTCCCCTAATTTAGTCGTGTCCAATTCCTCCCCGTCACAATAACTAAGGCTACTACTACCACTCAGTCGGGAGGGCTGAAGACTATCACGTGTTTCCTCCAAACCACGTGACGCCAGCCAACCGCATCTTTTCAAACTGCTCGTGCGCGCACCGTTGGGGGCGGCGTAACACACTCCGAGGACAGCGCTATCCGCTCCTTCCGCTTGCGTGAGCTCACAGATGCCACAGATTAATGGCACACCTCTCATCCCTCCCCTCTGAGAGAGCTCGGCCAATCAGCTCTCTCTAGACCTCCGGCTGCGAGAGGTTACAGCATCACCCGGGAATCAAACCAGCGATCTTCGGATGATAGGGCGAGCGCTTTACCACTGCGCCACTCGGAGGCCATGTTTAGCAAACTTGACTACTTCAGTGGATGTCAAAAGACAAGCCCAATGCATTCTTAGAATTAATGAAGTTTTGAAGAAGTGGTTGTGCATAAGTACTTAAGGCATGCACATAAAATCTCACTAAGTCACTTCTTTATTTAGAGTGTCCTAAACACATGCAAATTTAAATCTACAAGGTATACTAACTGGTACTGGTACCTATTAAACCAGTGTAAGGATCTATCCAATGATGGAAACTTAAGCATTTTTGTAAGTCACTCTGGATATGAGCATCTGCCAAATGTGTAAATGTAAACTTCTTGGTAGTATCTGTTTTTTCATGTTTCTTGTGCATTAGATTAAGATTTTGTAATAACAAAGTGTATGACAACAAACTTGCCATAATGAAATGACCAGATGCCCTTCCAAAACCAGCTAAAACTCAATTTAATTTTGCCAGTTTAATAATATTTGTTATGAATAACTTCATAGTTGAGTATGAATACAGCATTTATTAACTTAAACACAGTGGATTCTGGGATATTAGTACTGATAGAGAAGTAAAAATGTTGCTTGTATCATTGTACAACCCACTCCGGAAAGGCAGGTGAAATTTTAATAGTAACATAAAACAGCTTCCTTGTTATAGACTGCAGGAACACTCCGTGGCTTTACTCATTAAAAGGAATTTGGATATAAATATTTTATCCATACAAGCTGACATTTACTAAACTAGAAAATATTTAACCAATCCACCCAAATAAAATCAAGTTTTGTTTTCAGCAGAACAAGAGTGCACATATCCAGTCTGGCCTTGGAACACAGGGAGCAGGAAACAGGAAAGCATCCTTCTACTCTTGTTTGGTTCATTTATTATTTACAATAATTAATTAATTAATTTTAATAAGTTTTCTCATCTGCCGTGGTACCCTGGGTTCTTTGGTTTTCTTTATGGAAAGTCCTATATAAATACTCCGATACATTCATACTTTGCTATTTGCCTTAGGTAATTTTTTTTGATAAGCTTTGAGTATGCATTAAATTGTTCATCAAACAGAAGATCAAACCAACATAAGCATTTAGCTGAATGAGCAATAATGCAAAATTTAACAAAATGTTATAATGATCCAGATGTTGTTGATTTATTTAAACACCCTTACTGCACTACAAAAAGTTGCTTCAGAGCACTGCAGTGTCACTTTATCTACAGCAATTCACTAGTAGTTCTTTATGCAAAATTATATTCTTTAAAAAGTATCTCTGAAAAGTTATTTGGTAGGTGAGTGATTTAGCTTAGATGTCTAGATGTCTTAGATGTCAATTACATGCTGTATATACAGTAGCAAGACAATGAGATTATACTCTGTAGACCTTACTACTTTGCATCATTGAAATTTGTGGTTTTGTACCTTCCACTGTAATTCTGTTAAAATTTGTGGTTTTGTACCTTCCGTTGTAATTACTTTTTAATCCTATTAACATGATTTAAAACCCACACAGCTGACACCACATTTGCCAAAATAAAATAAACTCAACACATAAGAAGCATAAAATAATGTTACGTTTATTACAAAAAAATACAAAATTATGGTGGAGACGATTATATTACTTTGTCACATTTTGTTGTCCTCATCTCCCAAACTAATTCATTTAATAATATCTTGCTTTTTGTTGGTTGAAGCAAACTACACCAACGGTGTTATAATTCAGGTTACTTCTATAGCTAGACGTTTTTCCTTATGAATTAGCCTAATTATTTGTATTAAATATGATTTTTATTGTAAGAGAATATAAAAAGAAGAAAGACCATCTGCCATTTGTAAATTGGTGTATAGAGAGGCTAAGGCTCAGTGCTGCCACTTTTCTCAAAACAATGGAAATTCTGGCTTTCACTTCATGATTTAGATGTGGGTGTATGGTTCAAATTTGTACATAATAATTTTATGTTCCTTTCACACATTTAACTATTTAAAGTCTTTTTGAGTCCTGATTGAAGTTGTTGTCTGTCCCTGTTGTCTGATGCTGACAATAAACTCTGACTATCAATAAAAATCTGCAATTTCCTTTAGAATTAATAAAATTTATCTTATCTTAGAAACCCCAAAAAAACACAATACGTCAAGCTTTAAGTTAAGCCCAATTTGACTCACAAAAAAATCTTGCAATAACCATGAACGGAATTTTTGTATCTAAACCAATTTGATTTTATTCCAGATTGTGTAACCCAATCAAAGATGTTAGTCATGACTTGATGTAAAATGTTGTGCAATTTCCACTAATTAAAAAAGTTACTGAGGTTAGTACATGGCCAGGTTCCTTGTTTCCTGCTCTCTGTTCTGGCATATTTTCATTCCTTTGTTCTTTAAAAAGATTTAGGTATGTAATTGATGTGTGGCTGAGCTGTGGATTCTTCCTTAGTTCCTGTGTTAACTATGTAACTGTGAAGTTTGTTCAGTTATGTTTGTCCACAGTCAACAATATTATGTGCCAATTTGACAATAACATTCTCCCAATAATAAGGTTTTATGCTGTATGCCTTAAGCAGTTGTAGATTTGTGTTATTCCACACACAGAACTGATTCTATTTATTCATTAACTAATTTATTTATTTATTATAATCAGATACAATGATCTTTTCAACATTAGCACATGATTATTAACACTATGTGTTTCATGCAAAGACTAACCATTATTATTAAAAATAAACATGTGGACGAAGTTGGAAACATGAGGAAATATAATTTTGAATGTTCTGCCTAGGTTGATATTTAACTGCTTGGAGTGAATTTGAAGGAAATTCCATCATTTAACTATCAAATGTGATAACGCATGTCCACATAAAACAACTACACTGTACTGTTTTAGAAGTGGAATCAAGAGACCAGTATTTTCCTAATGACATCAGAAATGCTAGACTTGTGCTTGGATATGTGTAGAGGTTGAAATAATGAATGGATAATATACTGCAAGAGGTTATGTTCTGGCCTATTCTGTTTTAAGTAGCTGAATGAGAACCATAGTGTCCTCCTATGAAGACATTTTCTCCCAACTATATTGCTTGCTTATTCTCATAACATACTCATAACAGAGCCATTGCGTATTGGTCTTTTGCCAAAATTCTCTGAGTTTGAAGACAATGCTTGATTTCAATTGTTATCAGGTATTAATAAACAAAAACCATGAGTAGAAATTATAAGGTACACAACATTAGAGTTTGGGTTGGAAAAGGTTAAATATAAAAAATACCTGATGAACCTAGGTTCAATGTATGAATGTACAGTGTCTTATGATGCCTGTTGAGTCTTACTGACTGCTGAAGTCTCACACGTGCAATGTAAAGGTTGCAGTGTGAAGGCAGTAGCCTGAGTGTGAAGGCAGTAAGGTCTTTCCGCCTCGAGCACAGATTAGCCATTGGGGAAACATCTGCTTTTGTTACTTTTTGATATCCTTTCAGTTGCTAAGTTAATAGTTATAGTAAGACATTAATAACTAAACTGACCATCAACTTTAATAGGGACACCATTACAGTTATTCACTTGCAATTATTCAATCAGGCAATGAAGTGGGAGCAGCACCAAACATAAAATCATGCAGATAGAGGTCAAAAGCTTTGTTAATATAAATATTAAATGTTAAAATCTGTTTTAAAAAGTGTTATCATGGTGACTTTGACTGTAGCATCCCTTTTGGGCACAAACTCAACAATAGTGTCCAGTGGAAAGCTAGAAAAAGACTAGGTGTTTAACCCTAACATTAAGCTGTCCAGTTTGGGTAAGTCTGTGGCCATGACAGCCTCAGATTCCTGCTCTTGGCTGACGGAATTGAACTCAGTGTGTCTCCTGTTGTAAATCCTCAACAGGTTGGAAGTTTTATTAATAGTGCGATGTTTCTTTTTTTGGCACAAGTCCAATTGATTTTTCTAAAGATTTTGCCCACAGTTGTAAAAAGTGATTATTTAAGTTAACATATGCTTCCCCTTGCGGCTTAAAAGGCTCTGGCCATTTTCCTCTAAACTCTCTGACCAGCAAAGCATGTGCTTTGCATAATTCCATTTTATTTTATTGTATATCACTTTAAACAATGGCCATTCTCACAAAGTAGCTTTACAGAATTGTAAAAGTAGTGGAAATAAATTATAACTGAAAAAGAGTTTAGACTATAATTATCAGTTGGTTTTTAATGAGCAAGTTGGTTTAAATGAGCAAGTTGGTTTAAATGACAATAGGAAGAAACCTTCAGAGGAACCAGACTCAACAGGGAACCCATCTTCATTTGGGTGATATCAGATAGTATAACTATAAATCAGTCCCTGGTATATATGTGAGCTGTGAAGATGAAAGTTTGATATAAAGAGAAATTTGTTTAAAATTAATATAAAGTCCACTTGGGTAAAAAATTACACATGGGAATTTCAGTCCTAAACTGTTAAGTGATTGCAGTCACAAGCCATGGCATAAAAATTGCATGCGTCAGCCAAGTCTAAGACCATCTCCATGATCAAGAGACCAGATGGAAAATTTCCAGTAAAAAGACTTGTACTAATAAGTGTTACTATCATGGGTAAGGAGGTTGTGAGTGTGGACAACTACAGGTGTTCACTTGAACAGCAGATTGGACTGGAGGACCAACATCGACACTGTGTATAAGAGGGGGTTGAGCAGACTTTATTTCCTGAGGAAGCTCAGATCCTTCAATGTATGCAGCAGGATGCTGGAAATGTTTTATCAGTCTGCTGTAGCTAGTGTCCTTTATAGTGCTGTGGTATGCTGGGGGAGCAGCATCAGTACCAGGGATGCAGGTAAGATAAATAAAATCATCTGCATGGCTGAACACAATGAACACATGAATTTTACACAAACTTGACAGATTGGAGACAGTGAAGGCCAACAGATCACTGAACAAACTCCTGTCAATCATGTAAAATCCATCCCACCCACTACATGATCCCATACAGAGGCAGCAGAGTTCATTCTCAACTGAACATTCTACCAACTGATCCAGCTTTGCTGTCACAGAGAACGGCTAAGGAAATTGTTCCTATCATTCGCCATTGCACTGTACAATGACTCACCTCTATGTAACAGATGATACTCAGTCTTTTTACGCACACATACGTACATACACCGACAATTTGCACATTGCACATTGCAATCTTTTTCTTATTTTAAATTGCCAGTTTTTACTACAGAACATCTGCAATACTGTATTAATTTATATAAGGTACAATTACATCCTCTGTGTGTGTGTGTGTGTGTGTGTGTGTGTGTGTGTGTGTGTGTGTGTGTGTGTGATTGTGTGTGTGTGTGTGTGTGTGTGTGTGTGTAACCTGCTGCTCCTGCAATAATTTCCCTCATGGCATCAATAAAGTATATCTACCTATCAATCTATCTATATATCTCTACAGTATCTAAGTGTTGAGATGGGATTCTCAACACTTACTGTATATACAGTAGGTCAGGAGGGTGCTGGGAAGCAGTAAGTGTTAAGTAGACTGAGTCTGATGGTGTTAAAACAAATGTTCAGGAACTTTCTGTTAGAGCATGCAGAAAGAAGGGGTGAAGATTTATGAAAGGGGTGGAAGGAAATTCCACAAGGTACAGCCTTGAAAGTGCAGTGTTTGTGGTAGTAAGTGACGTACAGGTACTGTATACTTACTGTCTACATAGACAAATATTTGTGCTTCACTCCCCCTTGTGGTTATGTCGGGTAATGCTTTGTAGACGCAATCCTGTCTCCAGCCGTTACAAGTTCTGGATATTTGTCTTATAATAAGACAAATTGCAAATGTATTATTTTTACAGTTCAATTACACATGTATGCCAATATCATTTAAAGTAATTGTACGAACTCATCACAGTAGACAGATATATACAGAGCATTACTGGAGAATATTAGAAACTAATAACAACCAAAACACAACCCGCAACTTTAATTTCATTCAAGTTATTTAAGTGCCAACATTTCATACCAGCAGATGGCGGTAGATGGCAAGTTTACTCAAAAGCAGGTGGACTCTGACATGCCAGACTTTGTATGACCTGCAACTCAGTTGTATCTGCTCGTGCCATTCTAATTTTGAGACATTTTATTAAAAAAAATAAAATCACAACCTTGATTTACATAAGTATGATTTCAGCTCTGTTCTTGGTGAAAATCATTGTTATTTTTATGCATTATTTATATATATTTTTTATTACATGTTTAGTGTATCCATAAGAAATGTTACCATGGTATACCCATTATGCTACTGTATATAGTACCATGGTATTTTGACACTACCATAGTACCTATTTGCTGATATAGTACATGTACCACACTATAGTACATGGTTTTGCCATGGTACATACAGTACATACTTTGGTACAGCCGTACATGTACTTGCAGTATGGTTATATGGAACACATACTAGGATACTGTCAAAATATGTTATACATGTTTATGTACCATAGTGGTTAGATGGTAACATTAATTAAATACCACAGTGTATGTTGAAATTCTTAAAATTAAATACAATAATATGGTACTGTCTGTTCTTTACTATACCACTAGTATGTACAGTACTAATAGGCTATATCTATATGGTGCAGTACATAGACACATACTGTACCATATTAGATACAGTACATCATGGGACCTTTCATTAGCCACTTTAGTACCCAATAAGTACCATAGTATTCACTAAAGTATGGTGTTACTTACTTTATGGCAGGACTTGGACAGCATAAACAAAAGGAAAAGCCGAAAGGCAATAATGCTGTAGCACAGGACAACACAATGTTAAAATACAGGTCAGTGTGAGACAAAGACCAGTAGATTTGAAAAATGGAAGAGTCCAGATTGAAAAGATAGTAGTAATAATCAGCGTTGAGATGGGTATTATATAGGTCAGGAAGGTGCTGGGAAGCAGTAAGAGTTCTGATGGAGATAGAACAAATGTTCAGGAGCTTTCTGTTAGAGCATGCAGGAACTATGCAGAATGTATGTACAGTACATAGAAACATACCATATTAGATACATGCTGGGACCTTTTAATAGCCACTGTAGTACCCAATAAGTACCATGGTATTCACTAAAGTATGGTGGTACATACCATACTACTACCACCATGGTACCCACTGAAGTGTCATAGTACCTACCATGGTACTCATTAAAGTCCTACTGTAATGTCTGAAATACCACTGTAATACTATGGTATATTAATGTAGGTACTATAGTTTACTTTAGTAAAAATTTCTTATGAGTCTCAGCCGCCCTTTAAAGCTGAAGAATGCTACTTTAACATGTAATTATTTTAACATAATAATTATTTATTTTAATAATGAAATAAAGTCATTTTAGTCACAATATTCCGCTGTATTTCTTAATATAATTTATTTACAGTAAATAAAAATCTAAACTGTATTGCGTTCATTTGTGTTCGTGTACGCGGGGCGCCGGACAAACGAGTGTCTATGTAGGCACGCAAACTTTTGAAAAGCATGTGATTTGAGGCTGAGCTCTAATTGGATTTTTTTCAAATCATCCTTGGGGCGCGGCACTGTGCGCCCTGAACCCTCCCACTTTTGTTCTTAGCGAATCAATATTGTTTTTAAATATTTGGGCTCATGTGATTGGACCATTCTCAACGAGTCTTATTAACGGTCAGCAGATTGTTAGTTAATGTATTGAATAGTGATTGACGTAGAAGCCAGCTAAATATGAGAGGAAATTCTGTAATTTCTTTGCTAAAATACCCCTTTGCAAGGCGATCGGACGAAGAAAGAAAAACAGTTAAAGAGCTTGGACCAGATTGACCTGATCTTCTAATTAAGCAACAATCAAGTGATTGTGGCCGAGTTACAGTGTTTTTCCAGCACTTCTTATGGCAATTTACTGGCGATTATTAAAAGTTTAATTTTAATTCCCCTGTGTGACAATACAAAGGATCACAATTACATCAACCATGACTTATGAACTAACCAGAATTTTGGAGAGTATTTTAAGCAGAGTATTTTTCTCTGACTGCTCAGTGCTCAAGCCTCATGTGTTGTTAGCTTGAGTGTGATGATAGTAAGATATTTAAATTTTGATATTTATCAATAGACAGTGATTTATTGCTTATATGTGCATGTTTTTTCTATGGCATTGCGTGGTGCAAAAAAAGGAGAGTGACAAAATCTAACTTGCACAAATGTGTTTACTGATATCTATAATTTTATAAGTGTGGATTTCATTCTCTAACTAACAATTCACCATTTAATACCCTTTAACTAACAAAGTTCACCATTTAATACCCTTTGTTCTGTCTCAGCACAATAAAATCTCCCATATTAATCTTTGTTTAATTAACTGTATTAACAGCCAACACAACATCAGGAGTTTCATGAAGAATGCTTTCCCTGAATCAGCTGCTTACAGTAGTTCACAGCAGGTACAACTTCCTGCTGTGAACTAAGGTTAGGTTCAAGTAGCCTGTGGGAGATTTCTATCTTCCACTTGTTAATGTTACCTTAATTAAAAATATTAAACAAATACTGCATCTCTAGTAAAAAAGAACCAAGAAAGACTCTGTACTCCGTGCAGATCTGGTGAAGTAAGCAGGATTTATTGCAGCAATAAAACCCAAGTAAGCCGCACTTGCAATGCCCAGGACGTAAATCCAAGCACCATCAAGAGCAGACTGTTTGACAGTTACATGCAGCCTAATTATACATGTATACTGTTTGCAAGGGGAGGGGCACACACCTTGTCCCCTCCTCTGTACTTCTTTTTTTCATTCCATACCAAATTATTAACCCATTATAATCCAACATTTCCAATAAATTCACCCATTATAATTACGTTCTTTCTACCCTGTTCTGTTACGTCATATACCTCGTCATCTGACTCCACCTCGTGCTTATGTTTTTTCTCATAATAATTAATTTTTTTTTGCAAATTACTTTCCATTATCTTTGCACTTTTCTTATTCAATTCAAAAAATATTGGGGTGGCGCTTAATTTTACTATACATTCCTGTTTTTTCCTGGTTTATTCTACAGTTCTCAAGAGACAGGACATGGGTAAGCATCTCCTTCGCACTAATTTCGTGTCAGGTTTCTCCCGATTTGTTTTATTTTGTGTTTTTTTTTTAATCTTATAGCTGATTATAATTGCTCAAGTTCTCCAGCGCCTGTACCACTTTCTAAACCACGGCATTTCTGCTTTTGTCCCCCTTACTGATCGTCCTGTTGGTGTAGTTTTGGCTCAGAGAAGGTTTGATATGTGGTTTCTTATGCATTTCAATTTATTACTGATGCTTACCCAGGCCCCCTATCATTTTTGTACTTTAATGTTGGGCCTTATACTTTGTATTTTTATATTACATTTTTCATGTATTTCCTTGTTTTGTCATTATGTAGATACACATACTATTTTTGTGTCTACTCTTATTAAACTTATTATTCGTAAAACTGTTTTTGTGTCTTTTGGTTGTTTGTCCCTGCCCCTTTTAGACATGTGTACGCAAACTACGTGTATCCAACACCTGTTAGATCATATCTGAGATTACATTATATCTGCTGATATTACATCATACATGCTGAGATTACATCATACATGCTGAGATTACATCATATCTGCTGATAGTACATCATGTCTGAGATTACTATTACATCATGTATTCTGGGTACACACTGGACACTGAGTGTCATTACCCATCCCCTATGACGTTGGGTGCACGCTGTACTGTACACTGAGCATCATTACTCATCTCCATTACATCATGTCTCTATGATTTACGACATGTAGCTTTTATACAAATTGCCTGGGAAGATCTGCTTAGAGATTGTATAGTAGTTTATATTTGAATGTGGACCATGACATATTCATTAAAATTTGTAGTATGGTGTGGACAGTTCTATCCAGCATTACGTGTGTAATTCAGTTGATAACCTCGGATTGTTTCATCAGCTGAAGAACTAAAAGCTAAACACAGACAGCTTATGTTCGGATTGTCTTAGGAAAATTCAGTGGCAGTCTCCAATACTAGAAAAAGGGGAGAGCAGCTGCCTTCCATATCTGGAATTCTGTCATCATAAACAAGACTTTTGCCTCAGTAGCCTCTAAACTATCCGTGTTGTGTTTTGATCTGTAATTACTGCTAGTTAATGTGAATGTACAATTCCGACATTGTATCCAGTGCTGTGGTGTTTTAGCAGGCAGACATTTCTTGTAAAAATCTCCGAAGTAAAATATGTTGCAGAATAAGTTGCGATGTTTCATGATATGTTTTATTCCAACAAAATAAACAGCAGCTCAGACAAGCTGTGTGTAAGATGATGTTCAGGGATTCTCTGTAAACTGAACCTGACTGTGCATGTATATCCTTCTTCACTCCCTAAACACAGCACCTGTGAAAGGGTGCTTCAATTAAAACAAAACAAATTAGGAGGATTGTGAAAGTTTTGTCAATTTTCACATAAACCTGTTAAAGTTTGTACCTTAACATTTAAAGCAAATTGTTTGCTATACACAATGTCAGATGGCCAATATAAACGTTAAAATACAGAAATGTTTTAAGGATACACTGCTTACAGGGATGAATTGAAGATGAATGAATGAATGAAAGAATAATTTAATTTAAAAAATAATAATATTCCCTTAATAAGGAATATTCTTTTTAAAGTTTTAGTGTGCAATACCCCTTAATATTTATGGCTATGGCCTAAACAACCATTTTTATTTATTTATTTATCCTTTACTCCAATTATCAGATAAACTGCTTATTAATGGCAGTTAGGGCAACAGAGTAACCGAGTCCATGTCTTTCGCCACATGGTGTTGATGTTTCACTCTTTGAGGCTTTTAAGGTGCCTCAATTCCCATACAATTCCAAAATTGTTATTTATTTATTTATTGGACGTGCTTCTAATAAAAATAATGGATGTGTATTTCTGTAAAGATTAATTGCAAAAATAACTAGATTATTATTATTATTATTATTATTATTATTATTATTATTATTAAAAGAGCTATACAAATAAAATTGGAAAATGTGACAGATTTCATAAAGCCAAACAAAATAAAACAAAAATTAAAAATTAAACAAATCTCAGCAGTCATTCTAGTCATGCGTTGCATACTATTAGGCTAACTACAGAAAATAATTTTTAAGTTGTTTTTTTTGTTTGTTTTGTTTAGACTGGAATATTGCAATGCACTTGGACCCAATACACCGCCACTGAAGTAACCTGTGGTCAGCTGGTGCTGCTTTTTTTCAGCAGTACCAAACTCATGTGATCCAGCTTGTATTCAGAATTAACCAGTAAATCACTTCTTCTAACCAACTGTCACTTAGAGGGCTTTTATCACTACCTCTTTGCTGCTGCTGATCTTTATAGTGCTGCACCTACTGGAAGGCCCTTTCATTGTAATAATGATGACTACTCCTTTATAAACACTGCAGTGTTCACATGGGCCACATAATCCCTGAGCAGCCATTTCAGTCCTCTGATTACAGCCTGTTTACAGTCTGCAAAATTATTTAATTACATTGAGATCATGGATACACAACACAGAGAGGCAGTATTTATGTCACAACATTGCTTCTCTCGAAGCAATATCTTTCATCTCATCAGTCTTTTATACAGTATGTCAGCTACACAGATATGAGTGATGGTATGTGGTTGTATTGTCACTAGCTTGGTCCCTTTTTTTCATCAACTCTGAAAACACTTTAGCCTTTATTCCTACTCTGTCTGTCTAGTGGGTTTACTGTAAACACAAAAACCTCAGGCATCAAAACACAACCATGCTTATTATACATAAGACACTTTAAACAGTCATTATCATCCTGTTTGATATGTTATATATGCAGTTTTTATATATTGTAAACTGAAAGTTTGTAACGAACTGTGTTATCATATTTGGTTTTCTTACATACCTTAAACAATAAAATCTTTCACAGTCGAATCAACCTAACTAATACACAGAGATGAGTTTTACAAACTAAAAAGCCCTTTACGGTATTATAGAAACATTGCTAATTTCATTGCTTTGTCATATAAGTTTGCAGTGCTTGTGTTTCATTGTGTACATGTAAACTTCAGGTTGCAGCATATTGAGGCTTCTATAGATTAATAAATTACAACACATCACATCAAGTAGGATTCTTCAGTCATGCAGTGATGGAAGAATAAATATTTTTGTATTTATTATTAAATAATAACAATTATTATTATTATTATTATTATTATTATTATTATTATTATTATTATTATTATTCCTGGTGGTTTTAACGTCCACTTTTTCTTAATCCTGATGCAGGTCTGATATCTAATATTTTAAGCTTTCCCAGACATTTCTAAACTTTAATACAAACAACTTTAGGAATGTAAACTTTAATTATGTTTCTTTAATTATTTTAAATGATTTAAAAATTAGATGGTATAATGTGTAATGGACATTATATAGAATATAAAACTGTTAATATTTTACAATGAAAATATTCATCAATTTGCAAAATTGGCAGCATGCTGGCTCAGTGGTTAGAACTGTTGCCTTGCACCTCCAGGGTCCAGGTTTTATTCCCACCTCAGGGTCTGTGTGCATCTCTCTGTGTTCTGTGGGTTTCCTCTTGTTTCCTCCCACAGTCCAAAAAATTTACCATTTCCCAAAATTCCCATAGTGTGTGATTGTTGACTCGAAATTCTACCTCCATCGTAAAACAGGAATAAATACGGTGGTAATCACCCTTGGCCTCCATAGTCTCTAGTTGGACTACAGATATTCCTAGATGGATGGGTGGGATTTGTAAATAAATAAATAAATAAATAAATAAGCGATTGCTTAATTATGCTTCCCAATTACTGTAATTATCAAATGGTATTTGATTCATTTATTTTATTATAATGTTCAATAAAATTGTTGGAGTATTCAGCTGAATATATGCCTCCTAATATGGAGCAGAAAGCTTTGCAGTATATCAAAGCTATGTGATAAAAAAATATTTATCAAATAATTTTAAGAGTGCACTGAGATTACTATTAAGAGTGTGGTATTTGTATTGGTGTGGACATTTAAAAAAATACCCTTCTAATTATTATTATTATTATTACTAGCTGTTATTTTTTTTTTTTAAAAAACTCATGTGAGTGACAGGCAAATCTTAACAACAATCAAATCAGTGTGAATCTTATTTTCGCCTTCGCCACGCCTACATTCCTGTTTTATTCTCCGCTTCACCTCATGATGGCGCTGTCTGACCTGGAGTTCGGTTTATATTCTGGAAATAACATATGAAGACTATCATTTATGACGCATTCGCTGGTCATTCTGCTATAAATGCTCAGTTGTAGTCAGTTGTAATCTGTATTGATTGATCTGGTTTCTCGTGCTCATGAGGAGGCGTCTGGCTCTGCGCGGACAGGTCCAGTGAATACGAAGCTCCAGTAGAGGGGGAGAGAGAGAGAGAGAGAGAGAGAGACTCTGCAGGCTCTCCGCCGCGCTGCTCTTTTAAATCCCGGTGGCCCTTTAATCTACCGATCACCACGCTGACGTCAACTAAACCTGAGCCTTGGCTTCCTATTGGCTGAAAGTGACGTCAGCTACATTTTTCCCCCTCCTGAACCATGACCTCATCCTTAGTTAATTTCTAGTGCCAAAGTGTACCTTCTGTTTGTGTGTATGTGTATGTTTTATTTTTTACCGAATGGCTAATACATTGTAATTTACAGATTGCTTTTACCTGATCAGTCACTAGTCATAGTCGCCGAGCTGAATACACGGGACGAGAATGAAATGCACTACAGGAGTCGGTCGTGTTGTGTGCGTGTGTATGTTGTTTTTTATCCGCATGTCCAATGCTGCTCAGTGACACTAGTGTCCACGAGCTGTGTGGATTAGTTAACACTGCGTGTTAATGGCGAGAGGCTTCAGTGTGTTATGGAGACGAGCTGAAGAGAAAAACGCGCTTTTTGGGGAGACCGGGGACTGTATGGTACGTATAATCCAACTACTGCTCTAATGCGCATGCGGCATATCGTACAATTAGCTGAGAATGGGCTCGCGCTGTTTCCACTGGGGCTGTTAATATAATGTGCTGTGTGTACTCTGAGAAATGAAAATGGACTGTGAGTGTCTGTGTGAGTGTGTGTGTGTGTGTGTCATCTTGGTGGTGAGAGCTTTTTCTCTACTGTTGTCGGGTATGTTTATTACCATTTATCAGTAGCAGATGTCAAAATCAGCACTGGCTGCATTGGGATGCGCACAATCACTCTCTTTCCATCATATGCATGCATTCATGCAATGTAATATAATGCTATAAATGAATATAAAATTAAATGCATCATTTATAATGCATTTATATCTAATAATAATGCAATTTATTCTAAGGTTGCTTTCACATCAGGGACCCGTATTCACTTGACCCCAAAGTCCATTTCATTTCATTAGTGTGAACACTGTAACTTATCCAGGGACGGCGTACAGATTGGCGGCACGGTGGCACAGCGGCTTAGTGGTAAGCACTGACGTCTTGCAACTCCAGAATCTGGGTTCGATTCCCGCCTCGCGGTCTATGTATATAGAGTTTGCATGTTCTCCCTGTGCTTGGTGGGTTTCCTCTGGGTTCTCTGGATTCCTCCCACAGTCCAAAGACATGCTGATTGTGCTAATTGGCATTTCCAAATGTGAACAAACATGTGAATGTTGACCAGAGGTTTTACCATAGTCGTGCAAAGGGAATAAATAATGGTGGTAATCGCCATTGGCCTCCACGATTCCTAGTTGGACAACAGAGTTGTTTCTAGATAGAAGGATGGATGGTACACAGATCACTGTTCGTGTACATGGATACAGTTTACATCTGGTGTGAAAGCTCACTGTTCTAGAACATGGTAGTGGAGTGCTATTTAGAGTGTGATTGTCCTGTTTAAAAATAGCCAGGAGAGGATCTCTCTGGTTTAATAGGAAAATATAGGTATGTTTGTCTTCTTGCTAATAAATGCAAGTAGCAGTCAGTAAATACTGTAGATATTTCTTTGCGCTGCTTATCCTGTCCAAAATGTGTGTTTTTGTGATTGGCGCGCTTTTCTGTACTGGAGTGACAAAATAAATTGTCAAATTGTCAATCATGTAGTTTTTAAGGCATGCGTATACGTCAACTTCTTTATATTTATTGGCAGATCAGGAACCAGTCAGGTGCATGCTACCATCTTCTATATTGGAGTGTGTAGATATGCAAGGATGCTAGGGTACAGAGCATCACCAATATAAAAGCTGACTGGTGGGACTCAAGTGCCGTGCAAAGCAAGAGTACCTAATATGAAATGAGTTGTTTTAGGTGAAGTCAGTAGATGTTGAAAATGAGAGTTCAGATAATCTTTCTGATGGTACAAAGGTGCTTGACAAAAGTACCTGATTTCTTATACAATATACAGTACTGTGATTATGCTTAAAGAGAGATCAGTGACAAAAAATATTTTCTAGTCTAGTCTTAATGCATGGTACATAATACAGATATAGTATGTTAAAATCGGTCTGCTGAGTGTCTGCATACAAAGGGATAGCATTCACCAGGATTCAGCTGACTACATTCTTAACTGCCTACTACTATTGCCTAATACCTTACTGAAAAAGTGTGTTAATAATAAGCCTATGAAGTCTCTATCCAGTTCCTCACCTCAGTGCATGACTTTGAGAAAGCCTTGATCATAAACTCTGTGCTGTTTGCCAATACAGCAATTTTCCTGGGTCACCTGCTTCTATAATCCAATATAATGTTATATAATAGTCATTATGGTGTTTGTGTATCTGGCCTTTTAGACACGAGTGGTTAAATTTGTGGAATGCATAACCATGTTCGTGTTCCCACTTGGCCTGTGGGAAGATATTGCCTTCACTGCTTCAGAGGAGAATGTTTTTACTTTAGCTTATATTTCTGAGTGAAAAAAAAAACAAGGTCAAACATCTTTAGGTATGTCTAAAGACATAAAAGGATAACCATCAGGGATATTGTGTCAGGTTATAGCGTGTTGTTGCATAGCTGGAATAAAATTGTGTGAACAAGGGATAAGCCTGATTGTAATATTAGTTGTATGAAATGGCAGAATGTGTTAGTGTAACTGGTTACACAGAATGCAATGTAAGATCTTGCAGTTACAAATTGATTATTTCTTTTATTTGGTATAACAGGCATGATATTTCTGTTTTGCTTTAATTGACTTAGTTGCATGGTCGCTGTCTGTTTGGTGCATAGTTTAGTTTCCAGGTTTAGTTTTTACATTCAGAAAGCATGGTGATGCAGTACTTGGAGTCAGCAGTAACAATGTAAGTAAGAAGTGTATAACATTCACATCCTAAGGGACTGGGAATCTGAGTAACTTTATAAGACTTTAGTCCTTAGGTTGATGACTGATTATTATTCAATGGATGGTTATTCCTCATACTACTACAGGGATGATTATTCTGGTTTTCACAAAATTCTCTGTCTTTCTGTCTGTCTGTCTGCTGATGTTTCCACTCTAACCTTAGACTTTGACATACTCAAGTGACTTTAAGGCCAGTTGTTGTAAGAAAAACATTCAAGTGCATTCATCTTAATATAAGTTTTGTACCATGATTTATCACTGCTTTAAATATTAACAGAGACATGCATTACCCACTGAGCTATAATAATGATCATTAAAAACATGTATATCTAACATAGGAATCACAAAGGCATAGTAAGTCTAAAAAATAATAGGAACATTATCACAATGTTTATATGAATATTTGCTCTTATTCGCAGATGTATGCAATTCGTCACTTCTGAACTGCTAACGTCTTAAACGCAGACTATCTCCAAATGGTGTTTTTATTGCGAACCCTGCAAGAGCTCGTCTTTGTTTTGCTTTTTGTGCTCAGGGCTCAGGATGTGATTAGTGTCTTCTACGATGATCCTTGGCATAGGCAAAGTCTTCATAAATATCTGTAAATTCCGAATGATCAATAAAACAGCAGCTCAGGGCGCTTTGTTGCTTTTTGTGATGCCAGTGTAAGCTGCACCTTTGCTCCATGCCCAGTCACTGTTTTGAGTTCGCTCTGTTGCCATAGCAATGGGAAATTCTCAACCAATCAGTATCTCAGCATCTGCACCAGCTTTTACGCAAGTCTTTCAGCAGCAGCATTGATGCTATGAACATTAGAAGTTATTTCTTGGCCATCATTCGCAGCTTGCAGATGTGACGCCGATGATGCCAAATTACGAAGTTTGTCTGGTTAAAGATGCAGTCCATGAGCTGTGTGTGAGAGAAGGCATCTCTCTTCCTGCTCTCCCTCACATCCTGAACTGCAGTGCACAGCCCTGCCTAGAGCCGAGCCCCCCCCTTCACTCTTTTCCCTCCTCACACCGGCTGTGTTGTCAAGCAGAGGCATCGCCATTTGACGCAAGCAACGGCAGCTCCTTCACATCCTGCCAGGCTCTAGCATGTATTAACAGACAGACAAATACGCTGCAGGTGTGCTCGTCTACGCATTGATCCAATGAACGGAAAGCCAAGCTGTGCCAGAATGGACTATAGGCTGGAGCGAGGATGCGCATCATCCGTGTAATGACAAGAGGAAGACTGGTGCGATTTGCTCTCCTTATGGCTTGCCATTTATACGTAAATATCGCTTTGTATCTGAAGAATTGATCTCTGTGTATGTGTATGTGGCTCATTTGTTTGAATCAGACGCAGCAGATGGCTGATCGATGTGAGTGGCGCAGCGTGTGCATCCATATTGATGCTGTTTTTGTGAGTCTGGTTACTAGGCAGTTCTGTGTGCTGCTGCTGCAGATCGGGGAAGAGGAGACAGGCCTTATAGCATGGCACTTGTTTACAGTAATCTGAAGCAGAACTTACTATGCAGTGCTTTTATGATTAGGATAAAGAGAATAATTATTGAGAGCTATGCACATTTATAGAAAGGTTTAAAGGTACTGGAACTGATATTAACAAGAAAAAAAATTCTGCTTCTATTGATTGTGCTCATGTTTTTTTTTTCAAGTGTATAGGCATCCTGGTAGCGGCATAATCTTATATTTGTACATGCTGTCTCTATGCGGCATTGAATTATCAAAGCAATCGTTTCTCTTTTGTACTCTGTCACACTACAGATATTCTTGTTGCAACATCCAATCATACATTCTGTAGATAGAGAGTGAGAGAAAGAGAGCGAGTTTATATTTTGCACGGTCGACTGCTACGATGTTGTTGCTCTGGACATGACGTCCCTCATATTGTTCACAGCGTATTGCTTAGCCAGCAGCTCAGTTCGTGCTCAAGTGTTTGTTTTTGTCAGACATGCCTGCCTTGTCCTGCTGCTCAACAAGACTCAAAAACACACATTGCTCTAAAGTGTGAAGAAATCAGCAGTAGTTGTTGGTAATTATTTTAGTTCCATTCAGGCTTTCGTGTCTGTGTGTGCGTGCGTGTACACGCTAGTGTGAAATTTACGCCTGATGCCAATGAAAGTTTACCTCTTTCCACTTTCTCTCTACCTGTGTTTAAGTCTCTGTTCGGAAGGGAGAGACAGGCAGAGCTAGCCAAAAGCATGTATTTTTCATGACTGGTATGCTAGAGGAGAAATGAGAGCAGCATGGCAGGCAAGTGCTTTTTCTGAGTGAAGGCCACATTGGGTGGCAGGACGGGCTTCCTCTGGGATTTACAAGGTGGGAAAGATTGACTTCTCTCAGCACTACTAAAAATGTGAGATCAGTAAGGTTTAATTGGAAATATAT
>JAQMYJ010000012.1:14254717-14268434 GCA_030014305.1 Clarias laeviceps
TTTAACAACATTTTTACAGCCTGTAAAATATGTACTTCTATTAAAGGTATCGTTTAACTCCATACAGTTGGGTGGCCTGGCCCTAAGTATTCCTTAAAACCCCAGGAAACATATTTTCTCAGTTATATTAGTTATAATTTATATTAGTTGCATGATGGATTTACCATGACCTCCAAAAGAAAGAACAATTTTAGTTATTTTTGTACTGCATTTTTTCACATTTGAGTTGGGTGGGATTATATTTGATATAGGTCTGCCAAAGTGCCAACTAGAATTGGCCATTTACTAATTTACTTCAACCTCAGAAAATAAAACTCCAGTTATCTAGCTTAATGTCAAGTCCAATTACGGAAACTTAATCAATTTTGTAAGTTGCTCTAGATAAGAACATCTGCCAAATACCTAAATGTAAATGTAGTTCTTGGACACACATACACCATCATAAAACTCACCCATATATCATATATTTGTGCTCATTATACTTCTAAGTAATAGCCACATAATGACTTTGAGGCAACTTTTTTACCATGTATCTTGGGAATCAGACAGGATAGCTCATATTACACAGCAAGATGTAAGTGCACTTGTGTCCCCCTCTTTCTGGATGGCTCGGTGAAGTGAAGTGGCGTCATGAAGAGTGGGTTAGAGTGTTGGCAAATCCTCCAGGAGAGCGAAACATGATTATACTTGGTGAAGTGATCAGACAGCATGACCGCAGACAAGTGGTGGGTTTGCATACAGGCTACTGCAGCCATTGGGTTAGGACTAGAGTTGCTCATTTTACATAGAGCAAATCAACATACATATTTTGAGAGTGTGAGCTGTGAGACTCAAAAAGTAAGTGAATTAGCTAGCCACAGTCATGTTTGTCCAGAAGAATAAAAAAAAAAAATTTCTGTCGTGTCTAGCCAAGATTATTAACACTGTTCCCATTGGCTTTTCAATTAATCATTTTTAACCCTCCAATTTAGCATTAAATGATTTCTTCTGGGTTGATATTTTGGAAATTAGTCTGGTCTGGTTGTGATCTGTATGGGATTATTATTTTTTTTAATTAGAGGCAAATTTTTCATTGCTGACAGCCAACTTCAGTCTGTTTGAAGATGGTTTTGTTTTATTCTAGCGTCAGGAAAATAATTTATTGTCTAAAATAATCTTTATTAATTTTTCTTTTTTTTTTCATTTTTGTGAAGCTGATTTGAGACAATGACCATTGTTAAAAGCGCTTTAGAAATAAAATAAAATAAAACTGAATTATTGTATTAAAAATAATAATTAAAAAAACCTTGATACACATTTCTGAGTATTCTGGCTATGATGATTTTAATATTGTACCCCAGACATAAGCATAACTACCTCATAAGTGTCTGTGATGTCAGATGTTTACTGACAACAATGAGGTCCAGTGGTAAACAAAGTACTGTCATGTTACAGCCCAGTAAATGACTGATAACTTAATCTCTGGTGGGTTGTAATTGATAAATCTATAACATTTTATATTCAGCCCAATAATGTGTGTGTGTGTGTGGTTTCTATGCAAGGACTGCTGTGGTATTGATGATAAGCATCAATATAGGAGATAAGAAATGAGCAGATGCACTTGATGAAGCTGGTGATCCTGTTAAAGTAACAGCAGCCGCACAGCATGCTCATCATAGAGTGTGCCAGCTTTAAAATTCCCTGAGCTTAATTTAGACCACCTCGGCCTGGTTCCTGTTTCATGAGTGAACAAAAGCTATTCTAAATCTGACAGCGAACATCTCACTGACAGCACTACAGAGTAAAATCTCTCACTTGATAAGTACTCTTGTATGGCAGAGCACGCCGCATGATGACAGCGTTGTCAACATGGTCTGATGACAAGCAAAATTGTTCATGCAACCAGTAACCAGCGGGCCATGTAGCGTTGCTTAAATCTCTTTTCATTTTACTAATTAAAATTTCCCTCCTCTCTCCTCAGGAAACATGGCAGTCATGAGGTCTGTCTTGAAGCTACTTGGCTGATCTGAGCACTTCAACCCATACCTAGTGTGCACCTGTGAAGTGGTCCTCCTTTGGGCAAGTGAGCCCTATTTGAAGTGGCTCCTTCATGGCAGGGGAGAAGAGCCGTCGCAGCGTCATGGACATTAAGCGCCTGGCGAGTCTTCTGCAGCGTGGGGCCGGCCGCCTGCTTGTCATCGACAGCCGCACCTTCTCTGAGTACAATGCTTCGCACGTGCATGGAGCTGTCAATGTCTGCTGTTCTAAACTTGTCAAGAGGAGACTGCAGCAGGACAAGGTTTCCATCACGGAGCTCCTACAACCCAACGGCAAAGTCAAGGTACACTGCAATGCTTCTAATTATAATTTTGGGAAGGCAAGGGTCAAAGGTTTTGTCGAATAGGTTTATTATAAGATTAATTTATCAGTTCTTTTTGAAGACTACACTGATGGTTTTATTTGATGAGCTGCGCTTTATTTATTTTACATTATTACATTGATTTAGTACTTACATGTGAACAGCCATTAAAGAGCCACCATTGTGACACCCGCTTGCAATGCGGCATGGCCAAGTTCTTATGCACATACAGTATGTGACACTCCCTCTTGTGAGAAGTGTGGCGAATTAAGCTTAATACTCAACAAGCAATTTGCGATGTGAAAGGAGAGGTGATGAAAGGATTAGTTGTCTGCCCAAAGGCTTGATCTACCAAGTAGACTATATTTGGAAGGTAGTTTACTGGAAGTTTATTGCTCATAGGTTATTCCAAATTTGGATGCTTGCACTTTCCGTGACATCTTCATTGAATATCACATATTTTTTCCATCAAACTAGCATGACTTATTCTTAGGCATGTGGTAAAACTGAAAGAAGTATGTAGGGAACCCCACATGAAGCACATTAAATAGACTGTCCAATTTACAGTATAATTGTGTATACAGTATAATCAGCTTTCTCCACCGCAAATATGTGTATGTGTATTGATTAATCATGCAGTTAGTAGTATGATAGAAAAACCTTTTCCTCCAGAGATTATTGTGTGTAGTAATGTCCAGTGGTCTCACCCGTAACTACAATATTAACCCTGTATGACTTAGACCATAAGAAGGTGGAGATATTAAATTTTGGGCATGAATGTCTGACCTGCAATGCATGTAGTCATTTTCATTAATTAATTGATTTATTTCTTTTTGTGCTTCCTCTTGCTGACTGATGCAGACAGATAGATTACCAAAGATTTCAGAGTCTTTTCTCGACTACATGTTGGGTGAACTGCACCAAATGTATTCCTCCTTTATTATTCATTGCTAAATATTATGAGGGGTGTTACTGTCAAACCAGGATTTTAGATTGTGCAGAATATCAGAAGACAGTTGAGAGAGTAAAAACACACTAGAGCTGTTTCACATCTGTAACGCTGGCCTCCCAGGAACTCCTTTAATGGCCCAAACATATGGAAATATCTGAGAGTTAAGTCAGGACTGTACAGGGTTGTGTCAATAACTCCCAGCTGACTTTCTGTAGTGTGGAAGTGGGGAGCATCTTCCGCAAGTTGAGACAAGTTATCCATTGATTTTTAAGCATCAGGCTTTCCAATTGCTGAATGTTAACGGGAACGACTGCAATGAGCTTCGAGCCACCGCGGCTGGCATATTGTCATTCATGGACATACAGCTTTCTTTAAAATGTTTGCAAATGTGCAGAAAGAGTCTCATCACTATACTGTGCTACTGTATGGTGATGAATAATGTGCTACTGTGCTGCTGTCTTCTGTTAATGTAAATCAGCTTCATGACTTCATTCATGAGAAATTTCAACACAAGTACAGGTTTGACTTGAACGGCCCTTGTATAATACCACATTCACTTTGTGAGCTGTCATATTTTGAACATAACATGATTTAGATCAGGAATCTGATTTGGTACATGATTTTATCATGCTGCAATGGCATTTTGTTTGACATTTGGTTCCCTAAATAGGAGAAAACAGTCTTTAGACCAGATCTCCTGATAGAACATACAGTACATTAATATGAAAAGTCAACATAGTCCTTCTCCTGCGTCTTTGGCTTTCTCTCTTTCTCTGGAAATGCACTGGAGTTGTATTATGTCCCTCAATAAAGAGGATAATGCCAGTGATTAAGGCATAGTCTGGATAAAGATGCAGCAAAGCGGGTGTAGCGGGAGAGGCAGGACCGGGTGGACACTAGAGACTCTTTGTTATTGGCTAAGCATGACCTCATCCTCTTTTGTGTAGCCACTGACAAAGCGCAGGCTAGGCACATGCAGTGTGTTTGTACAGTCAGCTCAGCCTCCTGATCAAGCCTTCCCTACACTTAAACACTGCTCAAGACCAGGCCTGGGGCAGTGGCCTTAATGTGAAAGCAAAGTAAGAGAAGGCCACCACTGTAGTTCATTATAAGTGTGCATAAAGGAAGAAGTTGAAAGAGAGCATTAATGGATGAGCTGTATTCATCTACACACAGATAGTAGTGATGGCCCTCTATGTGCAATGCTGGGTCCACTTGGATTTTATCTGTGGCTAGTAGATATTCCTTCATTATTAGGTCATTCCTGGCCCTCTTAGTGATTTGCTACAGCAAGCCTATAGGCAAATTATCACTAGAGCATTGGTTCTCAAATTAGCACTAATGGATGCAGATAGCTTTAGTCATCAGTTTGTCCTTCAAACTAATTGAAGAACCACATGGATTCTAGATATTGTAGATGCATTTTGTAAGAGTGCAAAAAAACATCAGAACTATTGTTTAAAAAAATCACTTTGAATACTATTTAGTGGAATAACTAAAACTGTTCAGATGGCTGGTTGGTACCTTTTGGGACAATGCATGATGCCAGGACTAGGAAGAGATCATCTGTTAAAGTTTCTTCAGAAAAGAGATTTCAAGAAATAAATTTCTTTCATACCACCAGGATAGCTCTTTACCCGCAGGGATGTTTCAGCAGAACAAGCCAAGAAGTGCTCCCCGAATACAACATTCCTCGTGATTTGTTCCCATAGCCTATAAATAAAATGATGAGTAAGAATTTCTGACCAACTGGACCAGGTATTTATGTTCTATATGCTTATTTGCAATGTACTTTTCTTTTTGTAATTTGTTGCATTATGGTGTTTAACAGATTACAGTGTGCAACAGGCCCAGCATTACACCTGGTATAATACACATTACGCATACTATTTTGCTATCACTTGGTTTAGCTAGTTATCGTTCATTAGACAATATGTGTATGGGTTGTATACTGTTGGATAGTGTTAAATATTCTGACTCTCATTTAGCTGATTAGTATTGTCTATACATTTATCAAATAAAAGTGTTTCTTATTTTTGACTGGGGTGAGTACAGTAGCTAGAACAGGCAAGTAGCCGAGGGCAATAATAGGACTTTATATGCAGTGACAAACGAGGCCATTTCTAGGCTTATGCTAATCCCTGCTGCCAAATGTTCCATTGAGTTGCTATTGACAGATGGTTCAGTTGTTGCCCATGGTGAGGACAGACTGAAAGAATGGCCTGGAGGAGACAGTGACTACAGCGTATACGGGAAAGGCTTTTGGCTAAGGAATGGATACAAGAGAGTAATGAGTAGGAACGTGCATCATTATTGCATGCAAATTAATATCTCTGGGACAAAAATGCTTGTTTTTTGTTTTTTTAGAAAAAGGCAGTACGTACCTTGCTCTGTTTTGTTTAATACCATAGTGATTATTATAACCTTCTCCCACCCTATGTCTAAAAGCAAATATGGTTCCAGCCATCAAAAA
Source organism: Clarias laeviceps (assembly GCA_030014305.1). Classification (NCBI taxonomy): domain Eukaryota; kingdom Metazoa; phylum Chordata; class Actinopteri; order Siluriformes; family Clariidae; genus Clarias; species Clarias laeviceps. Next base: position 14,260,481 of record JAQMYJ010000012.1, read on the forward strand.
TGTAAAAAATTGGAATACCAAGACGATGTTGTTCAGCAGAGAATTATAGAGAGATGGTATAAGAAAAAATCACAAATTGGATGTTTTCACCAATTAAGCGTTTACTGCGTTGGACGTGTGTGTTTTTTTTGGGGGCCTGGAGAGAACACCACAACTGTGCTTGAGTGCGGACCAAAGCGACTGATAAAAGACTGTATACGTTTAAGCAGCCTGGTCCTGGCCTGGTTCTAAATTCGATCTGAAAGCGATTTGGCTGAATCGACAGTCACAAACCTGCTAAACTGAACCACAGGGTGCAAACTGAGTCAAGGATCTGAGACATAGTGCTGCAGAAATACCATCTGCTCTGCATATTTGCACTGATAAAATAGATACGAAAAAAATATTTTAAGCTTATTATTTAAGCAAATTCTTTAAAAATTATTGAAAGATAATTATGGATTTTTATGGACTTGTACTTGAACGTTCATTTTGAATTGCATGCCTTTCAGTCAACTTTTTTTTCTATTATATTATGGATCATTTATTTCTGTGCCGTGTGAACCAAACCAAATGGTAAATGGACCAAAAATATCCATTTTTACTTTGATTTGGACTCAGCAAATGGACTGTGAAAGCTCCCTTGAAAATGAAAATGAAAAATCTTTATTATGCTATTGACAGTGTCTTCCGGACAAAACTACATTAAATTCCTATTATTTAAAAAAAAATTATAAAAATATTGTCAAAATGTCACCATGACTTGTTTTTAACTGTCACATTGTTGCAGAATTAAAAACAGAAAGCAATGTGAAAATGAGCATAGATTTTATTATATGTATTATTATTATATTTATTATTATTATTATTATTATTATTATTATAATTATTATTATTAACTGACTTAGGTCATTCAAATTGCACATGTTGGTAGAATAACTCTTCATCTATACAATTGTAGTACTAACATAGTACCCAACTCTCCAATTCTCTTTGGAAATCCCTTTTGTCACAGTTGATGGTCTCCTACTGCGTTACAGAATGTTTACAGAGATGGCATCATTGACAAGAGCAATGTGCACAGATGGATAGAGAAATTTAAAGAAGAATTAACCAGCATTGAAGACAAACCAGTGGGAGACCATGAACTACGACAAAGAGGATACAAGAGTTGGGCTCTAGTAATGGCTTGTGACTATGTTGAGTAGTACTTTTGTATAAAGGAACACATGTTCTACCAACATGCATAATTTGAATGACCTATATCAGGTAACAAAAAAACATTATGCCCACATTTGCATTACTTTCGGTATAGCCCTCATATACAGGATATATGTTTTTTCCTGAGTTCTGCAACAGAGTGACTGCTAAAAATAAGTAAAGTCCTGGTATGATTATTTGAACAATATTTTTGTATATCTTACATAGTATGAAGTTAATACTTTTGCCACGGGTCATTTGTGTATATGTATATTCCGATATTCCGATATTCCAAATATTCCAAACTGCGCATTTTGTGTGTGCTGCCTAACTGACAACATGCTGTCATGTATCTTAGTAGTGCTGTAGTACTTAAATAAAATGGATTGTATTGCTGTCCTTGTGGTTTTCACAAAGCAAAAACAACCAGCCAGTTTCCACTTTTGCTTACCAGCAGCATGCTGCCTACTCATTCCATGTTTTACGTTGTTATCTGTACACGGGTTCTGGATGACTTGAAATCATATTTGTAGATACAACATTCATTGATGTGTTGATACTCACGTTCTATTTATTTAATTTATCTCCAGTGCTACCAGTGAGCAGTGTGTGTCCCAATGAATGGTACCATTGAGAAGTTTGTGTTGTACTCCTGCGTCTTGCTGCACAGCTGATGGTCAGGGTTGATAGCAGTGGAATGCCAGAGGCCACAACCTGTGTGATGTGAGCTTGTTTTAGGGGAGACTCTCTGAATAATGCACACATCTCTCCTGCAGAGTGAGGCCATTTTTTTGGACCTGAGTGCTGAACGAGCAAGAGCCTCAGAAAGTCTCCTCACGTCACGTCATTTTGACGGCAGTTGCCAGTTGTAATAAATTTAGGGATTAGCAGCGTGTGGAATTGGTAAGATTTATTATGAACAAACAGTGCTAATGTCAATAAGCTGCTCTTTGTGAGGACGCAGCATTAGTGGGTGTGTCATAAGGAAGAAGTGAGCTATTTAATTGCTGGGAATGCCAAATTAAATACAGAGACATCATTATTTGCAATGCCATAGTTCTCAGTATGTGAAACACTGGCGTTATTCATATTTATTGTGGTATGATAAAAATTTTAGATAAGTTTTATACTTTTTAGATATGCATTTCAGGCAGGGTTTAAATACAACATTTTATATAATTACAAGTTTTACAAGCTTATGTAAACCAGGATCAGGCAGGAAGCCAAGCCACACAGGCAGCCTGTAATCCCCCAGGTGATGATGTCACACAGTTGATTTAGCTCTCATCCTATTATTATTCAGCCAAAGGGGAGGTGCGAGGAAGTGTGAAGAGACGACAAATAGGCATAGAGTACCGCCTTCAAGTCTTTTAATATCACACCATTATTATTGGAAAACCTGTTCCAGTTAATCCACAGATGATATCTTACTAATTTACATAGTACATAGTTCATATTGATGAGGGATACGAAGGCTAAACTAGGTTATTTAACCCAGTACAGTACGTTATTATGCTGGCTGTGTTGTTAAGCAATGGTGAATCTGGCACCTGTACCTGACCTTGGGCTGATGATTTCACCTGGGGGCGCTCTGCCAGTCTGCAGCTAGTAAATGCTGCTGCGTAAGCACAAAAACACACTCCATTCTAATTTGCTATTCAGACTCACCCTCGCAGTGATCTGTTAGTGAATGTGATTGGGTGTAGGTTCATTGTTACAGCTATGCTGAAGCCGAGGAAACATGAACAGGGGAGACACTCATGCAAAGTGTTTTTTTTTCTGGCTTACTTATTTGTAATCTGTCTCTCTTCCACCCTGTGTGTGTTTTTTTTTTTATTTTTTTTTTATCATTTATTCACGTTTTCCGTGTTTATTTTATAAAATAGTGGCGTTGAGCTTGGTAAAGATACGATATAAATGTATTATTATTATTATTTCTCTACACCTCTCTCCTCTCTTCTCCACTGCGCTCCTCTCCTCTGCCTGTCTTATACTGAGTCACTGTACAGCAGCGCTGCTTGACGGTCACGTGATTAAAAACTGCCTGACAACATCGAAGCAGTCGGGTTAGCATGCAGCAACACACAGCCTAGTCCTAGCAATGCACCACACACATACATACCAAACGCACAAGCGCATGCAATGTGTATTTGTGCATGCGCCATATATTACATAGTTACCACAATTTCATCACAGCAATCAGATTTAATAGTCACGCGCTACACCCAGGCTATTGCCTTCTAATTATCATTATGTTCAATATTTGCATTAAAACCTATAATTATATATCATTTTACAAACTTGCGCTGCAGGATGTGGCTATAAATAGGACAGTGAAACAGTACACCTGTGCAGTATAATAAATTAGAAGCAACTGAAGGACATGTGACGTCATAGTTAAATATTGACTTACATTAATTTGACCCTTCATTATTAATATTGTCAATATTTTATTAATTCACCCAGTCTTATTTGAAACATTGGCATGCTCACAGAATGCAATCCTGTGGATTGTTAGAGCTGCCATTGGCGTCACTATCGCGACAGCAAATACCAATCAATATTGTACCACAGATGAAGGTTGCTTTACTTCTTTTCAGCTACTTCTGTTTTTCTTTCTTCTCGTTTTAGAGTGTGGCACTTCTCTTTAATACCATTTGTATGTGTCCGTGTGTACAGGTCGATCTGAGCAGGAGACATGAGGTGGTGGTGTACGACCAGAGCACTAAGGACGCTGGGCAACTTTCCAAAGATGGCTTTGTCCACATTCTACTGAACAAGCTGGATGGGACATTCCACAAAGTGTCTCTGCTTACAGGTTATAATGCAGCTATGCATATTTTTATTTACCAGTACATGTGCTGTTTGTATTTACCTGATTGAAAACAGTATAGGGCTACATTACCAACAGAGGGTGCTACTTTCAGCTTGTACACTCTGACATTTCTTTTCCCTTAAAGATCTTTGTTTTATTTATTTATTTGTTTGTTTGTTAGTTTTTTTTGCTTTCAATCATGTATTTATTTTTTTTAAAGACATTATCACTTCCCGTAGCTCTCTGCACTTTGGCTATCCATCTTTACCCTCCCCGCACTGTTCTCTTGCATGCTGCCTTCACACGTTGGTGACTGATTTGAGGCCTTGGTAATTATTCCTAACATGTATTTGATAGAAAGAGGTGCCCTTGCTTTTACCTTTTGAACTTTCTGTGGTTCATCTAGTAACACTAGCATGACATGACAGTTCTGATGTCAGCTCTATCTAAGAATACACACTGACCCAGAGGCCTGCTCTTGGTACCTCATGTATGTCGTGTCAAATAAAGTCACTACAGCAAAAAAAAAAAAAAAGGCTCCACAGACAGGCTTCAGACTAGCGCCTGTGATAGCAATGTATGATTAGAATTATTAATTAAACTGCAGCAATTAAACTGCAACTGCAACATAATTTATTGAACTTTCCAAATAGCATAATTTGTTATGGTGCTATTAGTTTAGACATAATAAAACACCATCACAACAGCACCCGTTTATCTGCAAATGAGTACTTCTAGTCAACAGCAAAATATTGGCACGCCTAGTAAAAATTATTTAAAAGTGGTATAAAGAAATATCTTTAAATAATTAATAAATTACCTTATGCATACCTTAATTAAAATATTTAAGAGAAACATACCCTTTAATTAAAATACATTTATTACAATTATCCAGGCATATTTGTTTTAACCATATATAATAGAGTATATACAATTATTGGCACCTTTTGCTTTCAGCACATTGTGCACCCTCCTTTTACCAGCATTAATCTTCTAGTATAACAGATATTATATTGACTATTTGTTAAATTCAACAATAACTTTAAAATCAGACTCACAAAAAGTTCATTGATTACATCGATAGTGAATTATTATTATTATCTGAGAAAATGTATCACATTATGATATTTGGCATCAAGTAAGTTGCCAGCAAAGTCGTAGCAAGCTGGTAACTGAATTATAACTGATCATGTTCTTGGGCATTGGCATGAACAAGCTTGCTTGCCACACAGAATATTTCTGCCAGTCAATACCGTCCAAAGATGGACAGTGCTGAATGATCACTGTTCATTGTAGTTTGGCAGTTTCCCACTCTGAGACTCTTACCAGTTAATTTTCATGTTTAGTATCAACAAATCATTAGTCTGTGCTGGATTCTGGCCAGCCAAGACTAAAAAAAAAAAAAAAATCTACCCATATTCTGCTTTAATTACGTTTGCTGTGAGCAACATGGTAATGCATTTTGTCAAAGTTATGAATTTCAAGATCTACTGACCTGTATAAAACATATCCCATCATAACCATAATAATCAGTTTTCTTTCTAAATCATAATGGCCTTTGCTTTCTCCAAACCCCCCTGTTCAAAATATTTCAACATTGAATAGTAACCCAAATCTGTCTCAGTGCAGATTTGAAGAACTTTTTAAAATTGCAAAGCTGCTCCTACATTAATCTATGATTGTGTGCTCACCCCTGCCCTGTTGTGCTCAGTTTGGGGATTAACTCTCAGAAATCAGTCGCCCATAATGATGCGCATGCATTACTTTTCACAAAGCTCCCTTGAAACTTGCCGATTCTTAATTTGCCATGCTTAATACTCTAAGCCTGCACTTTCTCACTCTCTGTCCTGTTTTATTCCCATGCTGTGTGTCTCTGGTCTACAGTAAGACACTACAGCGTGGAATCACACTTATTCCATTCCAATGGCTGCTGTTTCCATGCCAACATAGAACGATAATCTCCAGAAGTGGGAGCCAGCGGGACTGGGCGCCACGGAAGCCTCCGGAAAAAATGAGGTCAATGGAAGTTAATGGGAGACTTGGTTGGCTTACAGATGTGGGCATTTTTGGGGGAGTATGGAATGGAGGGGAGCCCTGTAACCACTTTAAATTGCCTGGGTTTTGTATATGATGGCTTGCTCATGAGGAGGGAAGCCCCTGGCCTGGACTGAACAGCATGTGCCCCGGTTATTGGCTGTTTATCTGCTTCAAAGCCCCCGACCCTCCCAACACTGTTAAAAGCTAGACTCAGCGGGAGCATGCTGATTTCATTAGGGCCATGTTAAGGCCGCACGCATCACGAACACCTCTTGATCATCTTTGATGTGAGCTTGAAAGAAAAGATGATGTAATCCTAGGGAATGGGTTCAGTCCACTTTTTGTGGGCTTGTGTATGCTCCGTATTAATATTATGGAAACAACGCGCCTGGTTCTCATAGAGCTGGCAGCCATGTTGTTTTTACCCATTGTCTCTTCCTTCAGACTGGGCTGTGCTTCAACACTCGAGGAATAGGTCATGACTCTTGTAATTCTTGCTGTTATGAACCAAAAGACCACAAATTCATGATTTATTCCACAAATATGCTACTGCTTTGTTAATTTACAAAGCACTCACTATGTCTATTGCCCGTACCTAGTTTGGCTAGTACATTGGCCTGTTTCTGAACCACAGCTTCAGACACACACCTGCTGGAATGAACTCACGTCATAGAACACACACGAGTGTGTAAAGACAGCACAGTCTCGCTGCCTTCTTCTGTTGCCAGCACCGTAGTTCGCATAGGCCTGTTAGATGATGAATTATCCAGCGTGGAGCTGAGTCTGGGGAGAATCTATCTCTCGCTAAACTGTTCATGATCTTCATTAGTACATTAAGATAAAGGGAAGGTGGTGAGTAGGCAAAGTGACATAGGCGCATTATCCGTTCGAATAGAATCATTAATATACAGTGGTGGCCAAATATAATAAGAGAACATGTGCCATGTATTATAGTTCTCCCTGTGCACAAAACAGGTGATGTCACTGATTACTGACTGAAGAGTTGTGCAAATTAGAATCAGCTGGTTTAGTGATTCTGTTGTGAATTTCTCTACATGATCTTCAGGAAGCAATTGAGCAGCCAGGGATTGAGCAACTGACACCAGAGTACTTCAGATGTATTTTTAACCATATACCCAGCCAGATCCATCAGGTTTTGAAAAAACAATGTATTTCATAAATTGCATAAAAGAACAGATTATTTTTATTGTCTTGTTATTATTTACAGTTTTTTCTGATGGCTTAAGCACATTTTTCAAATAAGAAAACCCTTCACCAAATCAGCAAAACATTGTAGTTTTCTTGCAAAAGCTAATAAACCTTGCTTAACTCTTCAAACCTTCGTAAAAGTGGTATTTTCATATCAAACAGTTAACACAAGCCATCACATTAATAAGCACACAATGCACCAACTACACACTGATAGTATGAATAAAAAACACATCTGGCTTTTGCTTCCTCTGTGCACAAGGTAGGCTATGTCAGTTTGAGCTCATACTTTTGTCATAGTTCTGTAAACATAGAGGGATCCAAACTTCAAGTACTGGTGTTTATTTAAACACATCAAAACAAACACAAGTGTTTTTTTCCAAGTGAAAACAAAATAGTAATTTCACGGAGGAAAAAAAAGAAATCAGTCTACATCGTGTTGTCTCTCTGGCTCCGGCCACAAAATTTCGTCTACATCACATGCAATGTCCTCTAGTCCAAGGCACCGGTTAAATATCTTCTGGAATGGCGTATCCAGGCCTGACATGGCCTCCATTGCCTGTAAAAGGGCTATGCGTTGATGGGGAAGACGGTCATAGACCTTCCAGCGCCAGGCAGAGGAGGTTGAGTACAGTGTAGAGTGGGTGATCTGTAAACCAGTTGCGGACCAAAGCAGCCCTATGGAAACTAACATTGTCCCATATGATGACGTAT
>JAQMYJ010000012.1:14268534-14278957 GCA_030014305.1 Clarias laeviceps
TAACTTCACCTCCTTGTCCTTGTCGTCCTCTTCCTCCTACTTCTTCACCTCCACGTCCTCTTCCTCGGCCTCCTCTAATTCTCACTCTTCTCACTCTTCCTGCTCCCTCCATTGTACTGCACATGGACAGTTTACCTGTAGCTCATTTATAGTGCTTAGGCTGATTGCAAAGTGAACTAATTATCTAAAATAGTTTTGCTAGGAGTGTGTTGAACATTTGGAAATTGAGAGTAAAGCAGTGAGTTGTGTTTACAGTTCTGCAAAAAGAGTGCTGTGCAGTGGATTCTACCTACAGTTTTGCAAAGTGTGTGTTACAAAATTGCAAACTGAGTGCAAAGCAGTGTTTGTGCTTTTAGTTTTGCAAACTCAGTGAGTGGTTTTGCTTTAAGTATTAATAGTTTTAGAAATTGTGCTATAAGAATCACAGTTAGGATTTAAGCATTCAGAAAAAACTGTAAAACAACATAAAAAGTTTCACTTTTGTCTCAATACTGTTGGCCACCACTGTATATTCAGATTCATATTTGCCTTCCTGGTGTACATGTGTAAAAAAAAAAAAAAATAGCATTAAAACACAAACCCTCTTACGTGCGAGTGTTGGACACACTGAATATGTGTAGGTGTAATAAGAAAATGACCAGAGAAGACATTATGGGAGCTAATTAACAACAAGCCTCATCAGAAGCATTAAACGGGTAAACATAAAAATTTTAAGGTAAAAAAGGGGTGCGAGGGTGCGCGCGAGGGTGCGCGCGAGGGTGCGCGCGAGAGTGTGTGTGTGTGCGAGAGTGTGTGCGCGCGAGAGAGTGTGTGACTGTGTGTGACTGTGTGTGACTGTGTGTGACTGTGTGTGAGCGTGAGCATGTGAGAGAGAGAGTGAGCGTGAGAGTGAGCGGAACCCTGTCCAGGGTGTACCCTGCCTTGTACCCCAAGTCTTCTTGAATAGGCTCCAGGCCCTGTACAGGATAAGCAGTATAGAAGATGAATGAATAAATAAAAAAAATACATTTGGTTCAGAATTGCTAATTGCTACACACAATTCATTCAAAATACAGCGGATCAGTATAACATGCATGCATGTAATTGCAGTGTAATTTGACTTGTGTCCAGTTTACATTTCAGTTTTGACTTCAAGGTGATAAATTGCAAAATAAATACTACCATAATATTTTTTGACAGCACTGACATTTTCCAGTTGTGCTCTTTGGCTACAGTTGAGGCCTTGAAAAGCACGAGTAGCTGAACTCTCCTCTCAGCCTGGTAATTAGGCAGGTAATTAAACCTGAATGTGTATTTGTCCTTGCTTCCCCAAGGGGAATCGACATGTTATTTCCTCTCGAAGATAAAACTGCTGATAAAACTGGTCATTTTTAAAAACCCGCTGCTGTTGGAATGTATCTCCCATGTTGCTCTTTTTTGTCTGTTTGTTTTTGCAGAGTAGTATTAATGACCACACACGGACGCAAACACGGACGCAAACACGGACGCACACACGGACACACACACGGACACACACACGGACACACACACACACAGTTTCCATATTCACGCTGTGAACACTGGAGATCACAGTCCTCCACTTTCACACCTTGCTCAGGAGGAATTTAATTAAATCGTGACCTTCCATAGATGTCCTGTGTGTGTTTATATGCACGTGTGTAGTTCTGTGTGTCTCTGTGAATGTAGGTGTCTCTATCCTACAGATGTGCTGTGACTGTTTTTAATCTCCTCCAATCCACTGTTAGCATCTGCCTGTGATATGGTCCCTGGACAGCAGAAGCTGGATTCTTCTTCAGTGCCTAATTGTGTTTAAATGTATGTCTCACATGAACTAAGCTTTGGCGATATCATTGTATATGGAGTTGTATGGCTACTGTTTCTGGCCCATATGCCTGCGTTGCCTTCACACCGCAGCAGGGTTTATAGTGTTTCTGTAATACAGCAGTTGCTCATGCTGTCACTCCCATTTAATGGTGAACAGAAGGAAGCTGATGACATGGAGCAATGCCTGAAGGTTGATTGAAGTCGAAATCAGATTTTCAACGGAATCTGATTTTCCGTTTTACATCTTCATCTCTGTCTTTCGTTGTGTGTGTTTTTTTTTATTATTTTATTATTATTTTTTTTTTAATGCATTCTTTTTAGTTTAAGTGTGAGAAGGTGACTAAGTGCAAATTCGAAAAGACTTTTTAGGCCACAGAATTCTGGGCAATGTTCGGATTGAGGTGTTACAGCACAGCACAATCAAAAACAAGAACAGGCCCAAACAGGAACCAACAGATCACGGGGTTGTTTATTTCCCACCAACTTGAGAAACAACTAGATCGCTGACAACAACACCTAACCCTGAGTTCACACAAGCAAGCGACAAAGCAACAAGCAACTCCTGTGTAAGTGTGACACAGGGACGGTGGCGAGTGACGGGTGACATTTAGACAGAGATTACTCGATTCTATGCAAATTAGGAATGACATTGGAAGAGCGACTAATCCATGTGATTGCCTCTAGAGAACTTATCAGACCAGTCCTACGAAGCGGGTTGTTTATTACCAGAAAATTTAGTTCCTATGTGTTTTTAGCCACCATTCAAATAACGAAAAAACTAAAAATTTCAGGGGGTATAATAAGACAAATAATCTACACATGGACAAAAGAAACATTGCACTATAAATAAAAATACAAATACAAATGTGCTGGTGTGAAAATTCAAAATTTTTATTCATAATTTTGTTAGCCTTGGTACATTAACAACAGAGGTAAGCAACCTCGCATCTACTTAAGGGACAAAAAATTTGCCATGCGATTGTCCAGCTGGCATGTCTTGGTACCGAAAGTAATTAAACATTCTGATTTTACCATGGACTGTTTAGACAAACAGTTAATACTTCAACTAGGTGCAACGTAAGCAGACATCGTCAGACAGTTTGGAGTTGCCAGGAATACCATTTCCAGGCTGGTTCTACTGCTGATCCCCCTACTGTAGGTCTGGAAGGCCAAAAGTGATGATGCCAAGACAAGACAGCAATAAGTTTATATCATTATTTGAGAAATCACACAGAAAATGGCGCCACTATTTCTGCTGGTATTTCAGATTTTTATATAAAATTGAACTTTTTGATTTAACAGAAAAACATTTCGTAAGGAATTTATATGTGCAACATTTTTTTTTGTCCATGTGTATTCATAATAAAAATGTGTATAAAAATCTTTATGCGTTTGTGCTTCCTAAAAACATGAGATGCAAACATTGAGAGTTTGAATGACAAAATTATACAGATAAGCGTTTCTTTTTCCTAACCCCCCTTTTTTTTTTTTTTTTTTTTGTAATTCTTGTGCTTGTTTGTGTATGGTGTTGCTTGGTTAGCGATGCTGAATCACTATTAGCAGGAAGCACTGCTGCTAGCCCCTGCATACAAGTGCATTCATTTCTGTTGGTGGCCAAATAGAAAATAAAGGGTTCCACTGACTGGTGCCAGAGATTCTGGTAATTTTGCAGTAAAAAAATAAAAGAAGCTTTTTTTTTAGGCATTAATCTGTGTCTTTTAGTTATTTTAGGCCGTCTTGAAGAAGTCAGAACTGAATCGGGCATTATTTTAACAATAACGTAATTTTATTTAGTTTAGAGGGAACTGCATTATCACTCTATATGGTTCCCTGATCCAGTTTGTGCTTCAGAGCTTTGCTCAAGGGCTAGATGGGCTAGATGTTGGAAGGGAAGCTGCAAGACTTCTTCCTGTGTCTACGTAAGCCACTATCCATTTCTGCCCCAGTGCTGTGTGGTCCGTTCAATGATTTCATTGAGAAGGAGCCACTGGTGCCATTAGGGTGGTGAGGTAAGCTCCCGAGAGAAGCTCATGCTGTGTTATTGTGAACACACACACACACACCAGCACACACACACACACTCACTCTCTCTTTCTCTGCTGAAAACACTGCTCTATTTTTAGTCCAGACCTCTGTGGTCATCACATCTGGCGCCTGACGGCTAGTTTATGCACCAAAGTGTTCTCAATTGGTTTTCTCTACATGCTTTCACTCATCCTGTCTAAAGGTCTGCAAAGGTCAAAGGGTATATGACCTTCCAATCGGTTTCTATGCTGAGCTTCTTACCTTCATGCACACATTTACACGTGCATGCTAAAACGCATTCGCGATGCACTCAGTTAGTGCTATCCATTCCTCGCTCTATATTTGCCCTCCTGTTTTCTTGTTTTTTTTTTTTTTTGGTTTTTTTTCTCTGCATGCTCATTGGCCTCAAATTATATGTCTTATGTCAATTCCCAGAAACTAAATAAAGAACTAAATAAATGTCTGAGCAGATGGTTCTGCCAAATTCTTTCAGCATGACGTGAACCCGCCGCACTCCTCTCTTTTCCACTGCTTTCTTCTGTTACGTTCTAGAGCTTTTCTATTTTTCTCCATTTTGCCAAATTCAGCTCTTCTTTTCCTGTGAGATTTGCCTTTTATGAGATTCCAGCAGGTACCGAGCTGCATACGCATGCACTGGCCATTTTCCACTTTCTAGGACATATAGAGGAGTGAAATTACTGCGTTTACAAGCCTCTTACTTTACTTCTGCAGAAGGAAACTTGGCTCAGTTTCGGTATAGCAGGAAGCGGTCCTGGCTTCCCTGAAAAATTCATTCACGTCTTGTATAAAAGAGCTTACTTCTTCTGTGTTTAAAAGCCTTTGCACTGGTCATGTTTAGGTTTTATACATGTCTTTATGCAACAAAAAAAGTTATCTCAGTAGATACATTTTAGGGCTGTTAAAATGTTAATAAGAATATGTATGACTTAAAACTGTAATGTGATCACTTATTTTTTTTTAAAGATACAGAGGTTCCATGTTTTGCAACCTCCTGTTTATCTGTGTCTCCTAAAGCTGCCGTGGTATCACAGTAACATTTTTAGGAAGTCAAACAACTCTTCAAACACTTTGTGAATTCCAGGAAAAGTACAGCAAAACACAGGAATACACACTTGTGCACACATACATGCATTAGCTGACACCGACGCACACTGCACTGTTGATGTAACCCCGCACTCATTTCCTGATAAGAGATCTTTCCATTCCATTCTCTGCTAAATTTGGACTTTCCACTCGGGCCCAAGGCCCCTGTGTGAAGAATGCAGACTTTGTCATCATTTAGACTCTTCCCGATAGTATTCCTCCTCCTGTCAGCTCGCACATCCTCCCAGTTGTGTAATGCTCTGGAGATTTGTCTTCTGCTCCACATGACATCATGGCTCTGTAGTGGTAGCAGCAGCATCTCGCTTTTCTTCCTGCTTGACTTCAACTTAAAACCAACAAATGTGCCCAGCTGAAAAACAAGTGTGCATACATTTTTAGCGAAGTCATAGCATGTACAAATGTATAACATATTTCTCTTGCTGACTGGATCATTGGCAGCTTTGCGCAATCCTGTCATGTGACAAGTGTGGAAAGTTCACCTCTCAGTGATGTCATCATCACCTTTGTGCTCCAGTTCAGACCACTCTGTTTGTCCCTAGTGATTCAACTCCTAGGGGCTGTTAGGAACAGATTTCATGTTTTTAATTTTTAACACCTTGGCTGTCGTCACTGAATATGAAATTAAATATTTTGCTAAGTTTAATTGATAACTGTAAGTTAAGTGAAGTACATCAGAGGCGAAGGTGTTTGAACATTAGGTTTGAACCCTTCCTAATAAATGTTATGAGGGTTGCTTGTACTAGTTACCGTGCAGCTGATTATCCAGGTCTCAAATGGCATAGTTTTGCGCAGTGATTGCACTATAATAAGTTCAAAGTCAGCAACATCAATATTATATTTCCTCCGATTTGGTTACCAGTTTCTATGCTGAGAAACAGGATTCAGCAGTATGGAGCAGGCATTTATCCTGTTTCATTTTGGAAGATACTAGATAGACGAATATACTCTGAGCATTTCTGATGAAGAAAGTTTATTTGTTATACAAGAGGTTATATAAATCAATTTCAGTGGAATTGTCATTAATGTATTTTATGGCAAATTTCTTGATGGAATTAGATAAGATGCTTTGGATTATGGGCAAATTTATGCATCACTACTTATCACATACTGTCTGATATTCCCAAAATGCAAAGCACATGTTGCAGTTGTCAAATTAATCACACAACATGCTGTGATTTTGTTTTATTGCAATTCCTATTTTTTCATCTTCCATTGTAAATAAATTCTTGCCTATTTTTTAGAACTTTGGAGGGAAGTTCTAAAAGTTCACACACACACACACACAAAAAAACAAAAATGACTTTTTATTAATCAACAACTTGATTAATGTTAGTCTAGCACTCCGTTGTCGAGTCTGCCATCAATACCAATATTAATTTTTTATTAGCCTCCAAAGATCACATGTCACAAGCAATGACAAGGTTCTTGTAGCTTCAGCATTCATTGCTAGCAGCCTCTATGTTTTATTCAGCATGTCAAGGGTCAAACTAATAAAAATGTTAATCTTCAAGAATTACTGAAATATGAAAAAAGTAAAAAAATTTATTTTACCATCACTTGTCTTTGTCAGTAATAACATGACACATTTGTTTGGAATCCCCCCCCATGCACACACATACTATATATATAGAGAGATGTCTGCTACTTATGCCCTGTAAAGCCTTCAACGTCTCTAATCTGAGGTGCTGTTAATTGATGATTTTTGAGACTGGTAACTGTAAATGAACTTAATACTGTTCTTGCAGCTATTCCAAACTGTTGTTGTTGTCATTTACTTAATTACCTAATTATATATGGTTAATTTATAGTTTTGAAATCAGTATTGTTCTGGAATATAGAAAATAAATCAAAACTTGGGTGTGTGTACAGTATATGAAGTGTGTGTGTGTGTGAGTGCCACAGAATCCTTATAAACTGTACTGCTGTCTATTTAAAAAGCTACTGCTAAATGTAGTTTTGTGCAAATAAAACAGCCAACTGTGTGTTAAATCTCATAATTAATTCCACTATTTGTTTGATACGTAATTTACTGGATTCAGCAGAACAGATTCACTCGCCAAATACAAATACAGTAGACTGTTGTCTTTAAGAAAACACCTTCAATGTTGTGAGCATAACGATCAAATATAACGTAAGACAGAATTTTACTCCAGTTCGAAGTTCCTGGTAAATTTTTTTGCATATAACAAACGGATAAACAGTATTTTGCCCTTAGTGGAGATGTACTGTAAATGCAAAAACAAGACTTTTTTGGAGTAGCTCAAGACTCCATGTTTGGACAGCTTTTATTTTCCTTATATTTGCTTCTTATTATTGAACATGGGGTCAACTTTTATTACAAGACTCAGCTTTAGATTTGTTGCATTTGATTTACTGAGTATTGTTGAAAGCATGGCAGCACGGTGGTGTAATGGTTAGCACTGTCACCTTGCACCACCAGGGTCCGGGTTCGATTCCCTCTGTGTGCATGGAGTTTGCATGTTCTCCCTGTGCTTGGTTTGTTTCCTCCCACAGTCCAAAGATCTGCAGATTAGGCTAATTGGTGTTCCATGGTGTGTGAGTGAGTGTATGTGTGTGTGCCTTGCAATGGATTGGTACCCTGTCCACGGTGTACCCCGCCTCGTCGCCTGAGACTCCAGGCTCCCCGCGACCATGAATACAGGATAAAGCGGTATAGACGGTGAGTGTTGAAAGCATCATTATTAGACACATCATTTTCTAGAAATAATAGAGGGCACAATTAACTTTAAAAAAAAAAAAAAAAAAAAAAAACAGGAACAATTACGAAACTAGAAACATTAAAACTGTATATTTAGTCTGAACTGCAAAAGCCTGTCTGGTATTCATGGTTTTGACCTCAGTTATGAATTTCATATAGACAGCGTTACTAAACAGCGTTTTCTTTGTCTTTAGAAACATTGTGAGCTACAGACCTTACCTCATGCTGCACAATGCCAAGAAGTTGATCTATGTTTTTGTTTTCTCTCATCTGGGTTTTTGTAATGCTCACTGTTCACTGTCTTACTCAAAAATAGCTAAGACAAGTTACAGCCAGTTTACAAAAAAAAAAGTTCTCACTGCAGCACAGAAGTAGATTTTCATAGTTTTTTTGTTTATTTGTTTTACATTGGTTAAATCTTTGGAGATGCAAACTTAATCATTTAGTTATATAACCAAGTGATTTTAAACAGCGATTTTAAAAATTACATTTTTAAATGTAAAACACGGTGGTGTAGTGGTTAGCACTGTCGCCTTGCATCTCCAGGTTCCGGGTTCGATTCCCGTCCAGGTTTGATTCTCATCTGTGTGTGCATGGAGTTTGCATGTTCTCCTGGGTTGCTTGGTGGGTTTCCTCCGGGTACTCCGGTTTCCTCCCACAGTCCAAAGACTAATTGACAGATTAGGCTAATTGGCGTTCCCAAAATTGCCTGTGTGTGTGCCCCATCTCCTGGGATAGGCTCCAGGCCCCCCGCATCAAATTACTTTTCTAGGGTATTGCCTTTTTACATATTTTTTTTGGAAAGAAATGGTTTAAATGTATAGAATGAGTTACTGTTTTAGGTGTTTCTAAATGAAAATGAGGAACTTGTTTATGACTCACACCACAGACGTTACTGAATGACACATTGGCGTGCTGATGTGTAACAGTGACTATTAGTCACAGGTACAGCTTGTCTGGGACTTTACCAATCAGGGAACTATATGGCAGCTTGTGCTGTGAACGCTCATATTCTTTATTTAGAGAGATAGAGAGATAACTTAAAGCAGTCTGAGCTGAACTGGGAACTTGGATATTTTTTCAACCCTGTTTTTTTCTTTCTTTTTTTTTTTTTTAGAACTATCCTAAAATATACGGAAGGGTTAGTAATTCAGTTAAAAATGGCAGCTGCTATAAATAGTAAAGGCTTTGGAGATAGACAGATAAGAAGTATACAGCTAATGTGTGACTAATGGGTCATGTTTTGCGTAAACAGGACAGCCCATGCACAAATCATAACACCAATTCTGTTTTTGTTAAACACAAGACATTCTGTCTGCATCCAGATTTAGAAATAAACAATTAATTTTCATTTTGTTAAATGTATGTCATAATGTATAATATTTCAGAAATACTTAGTTTTTACCTTCCTATCTTTTTCTTTCTCTTAACCTCAGTTTTTCACCTCCAAGACTGCTACTATTTCTGTTCTCTTTCATAACAGCTTTTTACTGTTACTGCAGACTTTTAATATCGCAGCTGATCTTTGCTCAAGAGACCCAAACTAGGGGCCACTAATTCACAAGGGGTTGTTTATGTACAAAAGGGGTCATAAGCTTCACTTTTGTTTCAATCATTTATTTTTTACAAATTTAGATTAGAAATATGAAAAATATATATATATTTTTATGTTAAAATATTTGAAATGTTACAAGGAGTCACAAGTAAATTAGTAGAGGAATTTGAGACCAGCCTGTCATTACTATCACAGCAGTGATGAAAATTCTTGAAGAGAAACACAGCTCGTCAATGTGTTTAACATCGCTGGGCATGAAATCAACGAACATTTCACAGTTTGACTTGGAAACATGACGGACGATTGTTTTGGCTTTGATGTGCTATCTAGTTGTGTTTAGACTTCAGATTTTAATCACTTACACATACTGACCTAATATAATGTTCATAGTAGCATGTATGATATAATGTAACAGGTAGTCCTTAATTAAGAGTTTCTGGATTAATGAAAATTCATGATTCCTGTTTCAGTTTGTCTGCATAAAAAGTACCATTGTATAAACTGCATGATAAATTTTTTTGTTGTTGGTGTTCCTCCCATGCTGTGTGACTCATCTGGTGATGAGTTCTATCATTTATATAGCAATGATGTTTTTTATGGGGCTGGGTTGCTAACCCTTCTCTTTTCTCATCCAGGCTTTGGGAAAGGCAATGGCAGAGTGATTTTGTATGGGGCATAGTGTTAAGGGCCTTGCCCAAGGGCTCAGCTGTGGCATCCTGGCGTGGCAGGGCTCAAACCCCTGCCCTTCTGATCAGCATCAAAGTCTCTCAAGCACCTAAGTCACCACTGTCCCGACATGATAACCTAAATAAAATGTATGAGAAGGAAATATTTATTAAATCTGAAATGCACCTGGATCCTCTTCTCTGATCTCATATAGACAGTCACTCGGACCATTCAAGACCTTCTTATCTGTAGAAAGCTCACAGTATGTAATTATGCTAAATACTTAACAATAAGTCTTCATAGACACTACACTGTCACTTTATAGTCACTAAGACACTTTATGCACTTCATACTGCACATAACGGCCTTTTGCACTACATTCATTGCGGACATTCTTTTACATTATATATAAGTAGACACATTCTCACAAACGTGTGTGTGTATGTGTATACTGTATACATATGTGTGTATGTGGATATGTGGATATATGTATGTGTGTGTGTGTGTAT
>JAQMYJ010000012.1:14279057-14297326 GCA_030014305.1 Clarias laeviceps
TATATATAATCTCTTAGTCGAATCCTTATGATACTGGAAAGGGTGAACAATTGGCCATGATGACTGGGTGGAAGTGATGGCATATTGTTTTTTCCCCTCTGTCAATCACGTGTCACTACCCAATCATGGCGATTTGTGAGTTAATATGTGTGGAAAGATGGCATCTAGATGTTTCCTTTGTGTGTCTGTGTTAAGCATGTTACCCTCCCTGGCTGGTAGCTGTTCAGTAACGGGAGAGATAGTTAGTGGGTGGGAATTGGTGACCAAGTGGGAATGGTGGAAAATGGTGGGAAAAGCTATGGAAGTAAATGAATTAAAAAAAAAAAAAAAAAAATGATTTGGGACCATAGCACTGGTCTTAGCAGCGGGCTGGCATCTGAGCAAGAACAGAGTGACGGGTGGCTAATTAACAAGGAGCTGATAGCAGACGAGGAAGCAGGGAGTAATTCTGCTGTCAGCTTCAGTTTGCCTGAGCAGTGTTCTTCAGGTCATTACGATGTAACATGACAGACAGGCCATCTGTCTGAGAGACATTTCAGCATCACTTTTACAACGTGAGGAAAATCAGGATCAAATTTGAGATCTAGTTTTAAGCGTTCTGAAATCGAGCAGCTTGGCATTTCAGCAGTTGTCTTTTGTTGTCATGATTTTGGTCTTTGTCTAGTATGTAATCAATTAGAAGCATGTGTTGAAGGTTTGTAAAATGCAATCCTAATGTCAAACATAAGCGGTGACCTCATGCTTTTGCTAATATGAGTGGTATGAGTATTGTTTGCACTGAGAGGGTCTGACTGGCATTTTTAATGATGCAGAGTATCATGTGGAAGATGAGCATGATGATGATGAAAGATTTGGCACATAAATAGTGCATTTGTTCAGGCAGATGTCCTGGATTTAATGCTGTTAGCAGGTGGTCGCCTGGACAGCTTCGGGATGTTGATTTTAAACTGCCATTTTTGTTTAAAAAAGGAACTGTGCACCAATGGCCTTTTTTTCTTTTAAATCTAATAGCTCTGTCATGCACTGAATCTCTACGTCAGTTTGGAGGAAGAAAAATGATAGCCCTCTGTCTACTACACACACACAAAGCTCCTGTTTCTTTCTTTCCATGACTTCATCTGGCAGCCCGCTCATGTCTTTGTGTACATAAGGCTGCCAGACGTAGAAGTGTAGTTCCACGGTGTGTTATTGGTTTGAGCTGTAATCCTCGGTGGTGGACCTACTGAAAAATTACAGTATTCTTGCCCCACCAAGATTCAGGTTGTATAGATGACTATTTAAGTGTATGTTTCAATCCAGTAAGTGATGCTCACTTGCAGTGCTCATACCAATGAGGAAAATTATGGACATGCCTAATGAGGTTGGAAAGTCAATCCTAAACAATATGTTGGGAGAAGATTATTTTGCTTTGATGAAAAAGCGTGCTATGCAAGATGATAGAATTTTTTTAAAACCGTTTGTACTCTACCGGTTATATATGCTGTTATACACACTTTATTCCAGTAATGTATGCATATACAGTGATTTATAAACCGTATCCACATGAGGTAATCCTCTTAACAAAATACAAATATAACTAAATTGGAAAATGGAAAATTACTCTGCACATGAAAGCACTGTTGACTTTTTAAAAAATGTCATTTTTTTGTAGTATATATACTTAAACATAGTGGCTGTTGACTTTCAACTTGGCTTGCGTTCAAGATATCAATGGACATTACATTACGTTTGTGTTGGTTCTTATTTCTTGCTCTTGGTATGATATTTCCATGCAACATACATGAGCACAGACATATAGAGAAACAGGTGCACACACCCCTGTTACACACCCCGTGAGCCTCATGTTGAGTGATGGGAGCCGCTAGGCCGACATGAGATTCTGCTCCCCCGCTGGAGACTAGCTCACACCTCAGGCATGACAGCTGGGGCCTCCTCTGCCATTACGTCATCCTCCAATCCGCCTGCCAATCACATATGGGATGTGCTCACAACTGGCAGACACACACACACACACACACACACACACACACACACACTAACAAAGACATCTCTAAAGCAGGCAATCACAATGCGTTACCATGCGCCATAACATCTATTGCAGTGAGCCAACCACACACACCAACCAGCAGAAGGTGCAGGTTTGCAGCCAAGAATCATTTAATGCTTTTTAAAATGCTGTTGTGGTTCAATGTGGCTTCCAAACCTCAACACATCATTCCTTTTCTTATAATGCATGTAAGTAGTATGAACAAAGGAAAGCACATCAGAGGGCATGATGTTCTACTGATGACTATCCAGGAGGGGCAATAAAGCGTTCCATGGGAAGAATCAGAAAATGCATATGCGATGCACGTTCATTTAGTACCTCGCATACCGAAGCGGTGATAGTCAGTGCTGCGACTGTGGATAATTGAGAGGCGTGTGGGGGGCCGGAAATGATCCAAGGAAGCTTGCGGCATTGTGTCTGCCTCAGCACACTGCCATATGCTTCCATCATTCTTTTATTGGCCAACTTGCAAGGCTGATGTCAGACAACACACAGATTAGCTGCATGTTGTTAATGGTGTTGCCTCCTTCACTCCCTTCCTCGCTCGAATTGAAAGGAAGGTTTCTTGCAGAAGTGCGCTGACGCACGACGGCCGTTCTTGAAAGCGCACTGCACGGATTGCGGCTGTTTCTGCAAATTGGCCACATGGAAAGAATGACTAGCCTCCCTATTTAAAGTGTTTGCCAAGAACAAATGATAGCATCTCTCTGGGCAATTTTTAGTGGTTTGTAATGCATTCCAGTTGCAAATAAGCGTTTATAACTTCGTCCAAGCAGGCTAAGACAACGAAGATCAACCTTAATCAGCATATAAACTAGAGCTCCCACGATGCTAAATTTAACTGGTGGGATAGCAGGGTCTAGCTAATATACTGTAATAGTTTCTTGGAAATGAGCAAGGGCAGCGGAAACAACACTCATTCTGGCCAAAAGAAAATAAGGAAATGTCATTTTTCTGGTGTGAATGAAATGGATGAGAGCAGGCTGTAGCTTGGGAGTATGTCCCTTAAATCAGTACAGCCCTAACATCGCATTTTATGCAAGCCAGACGACTAGCATGACTCTGGTGCCATTAAATAAATAAATAAATAAATTAAAAAAATGTGACTTCTCTTGTGCTCCAAAATTTGAACGTGACTAGCACAGCTTGGTGGTCTGCGACGAGAAGTGAGTTTTTCTTAAAGGGGGCCTCTAAGGTGGCTGCATATTTGCTGGGTGAGTAAGGAATGCGGTTTGCATGCCTCACGCATGAGCCAGGAGAGAGAGATAGAGAGAGAGAGAGAGAGAGAGAGAGCTATGCTCATAGCACATGAGCTCATTCAGTCTTAGGTCACAGGGAGGAGAGAGAGAGAGAGAAGGAGGGGAAAGTCAGTTGATGAGAGTGAGTGAGCGATTGAGTGAGAGAGCGCAGGCTGTACAACAATAGGGAGCTCCACTTTCAGTTGCCACACAGAGGACGGTTGCTGAAGGATCCGCTGTGTGTGTCAACACTGAGGACCCGCTGTCAGAAGCCCAGTTCTCTCCAGCTGTTACTTTCTTCTCCTCCATCTACCGACTAAGTCAGCACACAAAGCTGCTTTGCAACTTTAGTTTTTTTTTGTTTTTTGCACGGATTTGGCGAAGAGTCTCCCGTTTCCCTTTCATGCCTTGTATGTGCTGAGCTGCAGTACTTTGGTGAGCTCGGTGCGTGGAGGTGTGCATGTCTCTGGAAGTGGTCATAACCTCTCCTGAGGAGTGTTTCTGCTGCCCTGCTCCTCACACAGGCATGAGGCTGAAGATCAGAGTGCGCAGGATGAAGGAGGCTCGGGAGTTGCGAGGTGTGTATGAGGCACACAGGAGCACGCCGGCTTTGCACCCGCTTGTCCAATCTTCTTAGATGTTTGTTTTCATTTTTATGTTGTTTCAATATTTATTACTACATATTTATTTTATTTGTCTTTATATATATTTTTTTTGCTTGCTTGCATGCTTTTTTCCATTTTACTTTATTCATTTTTCATTTTATTTTTACTATTTATGATTTTGTTTTATAATAGTGCTTTCTTTTATGTAATGCTTCATTGTTCTTTTTTTTTCCAATTTTTTTTATGGTCTCTTTTTACCTTGCAATATTTTGTTATACTTTTACTTTTTTATCTCTTCCTTCGTTTTTCTTTGTGAAAATACTTGCTTCAAAAAGCAATCAAAATCTTTGCTTCCATGCTTCAAAATCGTGAAAATAATTAATTGCATTTAATGCTTTGATGAACCGACAGTTTTCCAGGTTTTAATATTACACTGATAAAGTCGTATCCAGTGTGCAGTCTAGTTGGCCTTTAACCAAACAGCCTCAGTGGAGAAATTACGTATGCTGATAAACTATCACAAAGTGGATAAGGACACCTCGTGTAGTGTGATTTGCACTGTGACATAGTACAAATGTGTGTCTTTGAACAAACAGCAGCATGTATGCTTATATGACTCGCTGTATTTGCATTGTGCTTTGTCAAAGAGTGACGGTTAAATGGTTGCTGCTATAAAGTCATTCACTTTTGTTTGATGTATGGTACACATAAGGTGGTTGGATAGCTTTAAGGATGAACAGCCATAGTAGTAATTGAACTAACAGTTAATGATTTGGTTATATGGGGCCTTGGGGCTTTATACTCTCCTAATCTGTGAAGCATGACAGTGAACACCAGAGGCGAGCCCTGCTGCTCTTAATGTTCCTCATTGTGCGGCATGCATGTGTGCTATGATGTCATACAGGCCTCATTGAGATGGAAATTAAGAGTGTGCATGTGTGTGTGCGCACGCATGTGTGTGTGTGTGTGTGTGTGTGTGTGTGTGTGTGTGGAGATCGAGAGGGACAGATGGAGGCTGCTTCTTAATGGCGTCATGTCTTCTGCATCTGGAGGCTGAAGAGCCGGGGGTGGGGGTGAGTGTGTGTGTGTCTCTGTGAGCTCCATTCAGCTCCATCAATGCTTTTGGATTGGAGCTGGTGAATGGGAGTGTGTGTGAGGAAAGGCCTTTGGAGTTTGCCTGAAAAGATACACACTGAAAGGCTTCTAGTGTTGGAGGTCTTGTGCCGTGGGGTGAGTGGACTGATGTCAGGCACCGGGGTTAATGCACTGTGTGTGTAAATGCTTCCTTTACACACTCTATGTTATTTCAACAAAGGATAACATATATTTATGAGATAGGTATTAGCTATAGAACTGAGATTTATTCATATTTATATTTGCTGTTGTATTAAAACATACTTGGAGTTTGGACACGATGCTTAGAAAATGATAAATGTCGGAAATTTACCACACAGCAGGATAAAGCAGGATTTGTCTACCATTTTACTGTTGCAGTGTTATAGAAACCCCTGCACCTGCCTGTAATCAACACAGTACAGCCCGAAATGCCAAGGACTGATGGGCACTCGAGAGAGAAGTTGGCAGAGGCAGGCAGCGGGTGGAGAGGAAGTGTGTGTGAATGGCTCACAGCTCAGCTGGTCCAGTTCAGGCCCGGTGCTGGCATATATCACTCTACAGCACCCACCCCTGCCTTACACACAATTACATAGTGCATACGCATAACAAAAATGATGTCACTTGTGGTTGTATGGGTGGAATTAAGATAGTGAATTAAGATCATTTTTTTGGGTGGCATGTGTAATGTATTTATCTAATGTGTAATATGTGTATGATGACTTATTCATGGAATAAGCCACTCGCGGGACTGTTTGGGATTTTCCAGAATGACTAGTGGTGATATGGATAAACAAGTTAGGAACATCATCTCGTTCCTGAATGCACTACAAGGGAATTTTGATAAGGACATTCTGTGTACATTCAAGCTTTCCCACACACCTGCTGAAAAGGCGAACCAATTATCCACTTGGATTCCTTTGCATTGACAGTTGTGGCATTTTTTGTATGTCCCTATGGTAGGGTGAATTCTGAGACCATTGTACTCTGATGCCTTTTATTGCGACTGATAAATGTAGTCCAATCTCCATGTCACATTTGGGGTCCCTATAATCTCAAAAATCCCACTCCCTTTGCTTTCACCTCTTTGGAGACTTTTCCTTTGCTTGGGTTTCGAATAGCTGAAGTGTTTTTGTTGAATGTTTTTCAGGGTTTTTTTTTTTCTTTGTCCAGGAACATTTTGCTCTTTAGGTTGCTATATAAAGCTCATCTAGGAATGACTCAAAGCAGGAGATCAGACATGAACTGTAAAAGTGAGGAAGAAGGCCACTGGAGCCCTCTGTCGAAGAGATCCTTCCTGTTTCCTGCTGTTTCCCCATTTTGTGCTCTATGTTCCTGATCTGCATCATGGACTTACACATCCTGCTCTCAGACTGAAGGCTGTTTCTGTGTGTGGGAGGATGAGGAATGTTACATTCCTGCTTTGGAGGAACATCCTACATCCTTGCCTGGCTGTAGCAAATTCTGAGGTGATTGAAGCAGTTATTAGCTCGCTGGCGAGTATTTGCCAAATGTGAGAGGGATAAAAGGCCTAAAGCCCATGCTCATGGGTATTACTGACAAATGTTGACATAGCGACCAGTCCTTGCAAGCGATGATGTCATCGTGCCCTCCTGGCAAGTGAGGTTATGAACAGGAGCGAATGACTGGGGGAGGGACCAGACTGAGGACCAGAGGTGAACAGGAGGTTCAACACAAGGTGGGGGTCATGGAAAATTTGCGTAGCAGTCATTCAAGCCCTCAGCGGGGCTTTCAAGAGCAAATCGAGCCGCTAAGGCCCGCCTCATTCTGCCTGACATGTGAAACCCCCCCCTTCTCTTGCGCTGATGTCATTGCCACAGCAGTTGCCATTAATAGCTGGAAACAGACAGGCTGCCACTCAACGTCTTAAAGGGCCAGGTTTCAAAAACTATGTTTCAGAAACAAAGTCTGGCTGCAGATTAGGGGAGACAGGTGCACGGCATGGCCGTTAGCTGGAAATGCCCTGAGCTGTTGGCTGCTGTTTGTTGAACTTCGGTTAGTCAGTGGAGTGTGAAGGCTGGATGATGTCATACTCTGCCACTCCATGCTGACTCTTTGTTAAAAACCTGCTTATCAGCTCTGGCTTTATTTGCGTTGACTCATTTTACTTCTCTGTATTTCACTCCCTCCCCCCTTTCTCCCTCCTCCCTTCTCCTCTGTACTATGGCTTTTGCTCTTTGCTCTGTTTCCTGGCTGTGCAGACACAGTGATGTCATGGTTCTCTGGCTGACTGCTGTGCTCCGATTGTATATGTGTGTGCACAAATGTGCTTACACTCCCAGGGTTAACATGTCCCAGATTCTCATATACCTCCTCCGAGAATTAGGCTCATGCTTTCCTTTAATCACACAAATGCTTTCTTTTTATCCCTCCATCCAGTGCCAGAATGCATTACCCAAACTTTTATAAAACATGTGCATATGTATACAGCGTCTCTGCATATGCTGTATGTCAGGGGAACTGTAGCTGCAACTCCTTCTGAATCAGGGGCCTCAGTCATAGCCTACACCTGTAGCTTCCCTCATTCTCCAGGACTGACGTGATTGTTCAGTAGAGGATATTAGGTCATTCAGGAAACGGAGCTGCGAGAGACACAACTGGGACCGCCTGGCTCTTAAAGAGGCAGCACCCTTTTATATTCTGCTTCACATGCTTGGAACATTCAAGTGATCAGAGCACATGGTCCATTCTTTCATGTGAAGTGCATGACTTTATTCATAATGTGCTAGTTTTTTTATATTTCTTTTTTTTTTCTTCCCAGACAATAGATTGTTGTTTTTGGTTTAAATGTCGCTCTAAAAGTTGTCAGTGGTATTGCTGACCTTACATCGGTCACCTCTTACAGTATTTAGTGGAAGATTCAAAATATTCCAGCATTCTCAGATCCTTTTTATAGTTTTACATCTTTTTTCTGTCAGATCACTATGTTCCTGACGTGTATTTTCCCTCTTACTCTCTGTTTCTTGGCAGGTGGCTTTGCAGCATTCTCCTCCTGCTTCCCAGGTCTTTGTGAAGGGAAGCCAGTGGCCACCCTACCCATGAGCCTGTCTCAACCCTGCCTGCCTGTGGCTAATGTAGGCCCCACCCGCATTCTACCCCATCTCTATCTAGGCTCCCAGAAGGATGTACTTAACAAGGTGAGACAGAGCCATAGTGTCATGGGGAGTCTGTGGAAGGTTTCATCTATACAGATCATTGAACAGTCTTCTAGCAGTAGCTATCTAAGTTACCTAAATGTCTAACTTCAAGAGCAATTGTTTGGCGTTCCGGCTTGTCATTGATTAAAATGTATTTTTTGTCATTTTTAAGATCATATACTGTATTTAGAAATATTTTCCATTGTTCCAGGATCTGATGGCCCAGAATGGCATCACGTATGTGCTTAACGCCAGCAACACGTGTCCAAAACCTGAGTTCATCTCGGAGAGCCACTTCATGCGAATTCCTGTCAATGACAACTATTGTGAGAAACTCTTACCCTGGCTGGACAAAACGAATGAGTTCATCGGTAAGGTTCTGCACATAGTTGGGATATCTATGCCAAGGATTTATTTTATCTAGGGTTTGGGCACTCCAAGTAAAACTGATCCTGGATCAGATCTAAAAAAATATATCTTGTCTAGAATGTTTGGAGCTGGCCTGAAAATTGAGCAGCTTGCCCTGGGGACATACCCAGAAAAACACAATTGTTTTGCACAAGCTTTTCTGCAGATTAGATGTACTTTTCCTTTTGCCTGTCAGTATGGTGTTTGGTTGTCTTTTGTGTTTGTCACTCATGTATGTTTTCCTCCACCTTCTTAGACAAAGCCAAGGTTTCCAACTGCAGAGTCATTGTCCATTGTTTAGCTGGCATCTCCAGGTCTGCCACTATCGCTATTGCTTACATCATGAAGACAATGGGCTTGTCATCGGATGAGGCATACAGGTAAACTACCTCTGATACTCTGTAGCTTAGATTGCAAGTTATTTAAAAGATGGTGTAATATTAGATTTTTCCTTAGTCGGAAGAATGACTCACATAGAGATATGTAAACAGTAACACCTAGCCACCTTTAGCATTTGACTAAAGGATTGCACTTTATCCATGTACAAATGGGGATGGAAAAGTTTTTCTCTCTCTTGTACCAGGTTTGTTAAAGATCGCAGACCTTCAATATCACCAAACTTTAACTTCCTGGGCCAGCTGCTTGAGTTTGAAAAGGGTCTCCATCTGCTGAAGGCACTGTCTACAGGTCAGGAGAAGAATGAGCAGCCCAGCAAGGCAGAGGATCCAAAACATGAAACCACCTTCAAACCAGACAGAGCTCGTCTAGATGGTGAGTCAGAGATCTCGGAGACAGAGACAAAGATGTCTTCTCCCTCATCACTCCAGCAGGGCTTCAATGGTCTCAATCTGTCAGCTGAGCGCATCCTGGACACCAACCGCCTCAAGCGCTCCTTTTCGTTGGACATTAAGTCTGTCTACACACCCAACCAGTGTCCCCACCTCATGCCTATTCATGTTGGGGATGTCCCCAAGCTTTGTAAACTTGACAGCCCCAGTCCAGGGTCCTCAAATGGCGTGTGCCAATTGTCTCCATGTTCAGACAGCCCAAGCTCAGCTGATTCACCAAGCCCGGTGGCTGAGAACTGTGCAAAGGTTCGCTTGCGCAGGAAAAACAAGCACAGTGGAGCAAACTCACCTGTGCAGTCTCTGAACCTGAGCTTTGGTCATTCGCTGTCTGGGCACAAGAGTCCAAGTTTGGATGAGAACCTGAAGTCTGCAATGTTGCTTGGGCTGCCGGTAGCTGGCACTGGCCCCATGTGGACCAAACACCGAGACACTTCACAAGCTACCACACCAGTCACACCAACAGGTGATGCCCCTTGGTTTTATGAGTCACTGACTAGCACGGGGAGTGGGTCGGCATCAGTACATTTTGCTCCACTGGGCTGTAGTGCACTCCCAGGACCATGTGAGGCTGTCCGGTTACGTCAGAAGGCAGGAGAGGTACGAGAGTCCCGAGCTAGCTGGCATGAGGATACATCTGGCTCTGCTGCTGGGAGTGACAAACAGTTTAAACGACGCAGTTGTCAAATGGAGTTTGAAGACGGAATCTCAGATACACGTTCAAGGGAGGAGCTTGGCAAGATTGGTAAGCAGTCTAGCTTCTCAGGCAGTATGGAAATTATTGAGGTGTCCTGACAGATGCACTGTTCCATGGGACTGACGGGCATGGAGATGGACAGGTGCCACTTACAGGTGAGGGAGGACTGAGGGACAGAATGGCAATGGCTGACTGATTCCTGACTTTTTTTTAGGATCATTTTATTTTAGTGTGTAGGACTGTGAGAAATCGATTTTGGATTTTTATGTTTGTTTCTGAGACTCAAAGCCAGTTGAGCTGGATGCAGGCAGACTTCATGCTGTCTCTGTTTTTTTTTTTTTTTTTTTTTTTTATAAGCCATCACCATCCCTGAACAATTTGGGAGGAATAAGGACAAAACTGTTGTATTTGATTGCAGAATCCAACTCTCAGTGTACATGACATTTCCGTCTCCAAAAAAAAAAAAAAGCTTTACCAGCCTCACAGTGTATTGAGATTAAAGCATGGCTCAGTGTCCTCTGGTCACACTTGCATCTGGTATTACTCTCACACAGACTCGGTGAACTTACACATCCACAGCTCAAGAGCCTTTGCTGGCACATCTGAAGCCCTGGTATAGACTTGTGCTGAACAGATGAAGGCTTCTTTGTGCATTTCTTTTGTTCCCCCCAGCTCCTGTATGCCAGTAAATAATCCTGGAGGAGGATGCAGGAACGTTATGAAAAAAAAGCATTGTGGAAGTTTTCCTGCAGTGCCTACTGTAATTTTTCCTCTGTGTTTGTTCTTTACCTTTTCCCTGATTTCAGCCCCCTCACACTGTACAACGGGTGGGCACTAAAGGAACTACAACCCACCTTTCTTACACTGAGCATGCTGCCGTTTCTGAGGCTGCTGGTTTCCCTACAGATGAATATTATACACATCATGCATAGCTCTCTTAATGGACGTTTCAAATTTTTGGGGTTCTCTATTGTAGTTTAATTTATTTTATCTGTTCATTCTGGTAATGAGAAATAATATAATGATTGTCGATCCTTTTTTTTTTTGGTGTTGACCTCAGTTTTTGACTATAAGGTATTTATGAACTCATTCACAAAACTGATGTACAACTGCAAGCAATATATCCTTTTTTCTTCATCCTTTTTTTTATTTTCAACTCTAAGGGAGAGTGATTGTTGAAATGAATTTATCTGGTATTTTGTAATGCACTTTCTGTTGCGTTAAGAAAGAGACGATGAAGAAAATCTCATCATAAGGGTACCACAAATCTTTTACAAACCCTGATGCATTAGACTACACCTGTTCTGAACTTTCACATGCTGGGATTGTTCGAGGATCTGTTAAACTTTTTAGCTCCAAAATAAAATAAGCCTGTAAGCATGTATAATCTAAACTAATAGGAATATCCATATGAAATCCTGGCATTGAGCTTTTTATCTATAAGCACATACGTGAAAATGTTGAGAGACTCTGAAGGAGTAATGTTTGTCCCCCCCTTTTTTTTTATTATTAATATTTATGTTATTTATTGTGAGCTTGGGCCTGTTTATGGATGGAGTGTGAATGACTAACGACAGTGGACCTTTTTGAACCCAAACCATCAAACAGATGACTATTTTTGATTGAGGCTGATCTTGATTTCTCTTTTATCTGCATGGGATATTAAAAGTAAAATTAAAAGTATAATTTGTTCCAAATTATGATCATAGCTCAATTTATTAGCTGTGCTTACCAGTCATATAAATTAATTCAACTCACTTATCTCTATTTTTACGAAGGTTTGTGTTAGGTTAGATGAAGGCAACATTGATGTAGTGTGGTAGAATGATGGCACATGATGCTCCAGTTCAGCTCAGGGGAAGTGCGCACAAGTCCCATCTCTGAGCTTTGGATACCTGCACAACTGTCATCCTCTTTCTCTCTATTTCTCTTATTATCTCTGTTACTTTTGGGTTTTCTTTCTCACACTCATTTTTTCTACACCCACATGGCTTTTTTTTTCTTTGTAATTAACTCTTATATCTCTTATTTCTTATATGTTCCAAAGGTTTATGGAAATCCCACTGAAAGGGTCTCTCATGTCTGTACATGTGCATGATGTTGCCCCTTTGCTGTGGGGTGATTGGTTATTTATTTATGGATGTATTCTCAGTTAGCTAGTCTGTATGGCAAACCCTTCTCCTTGTACTTGTGCTGCTGTTTGTTCTTTTTCTTTCCTTGTGTGACACATTACCTGTATTTCCTTTCATTTCATCACCTCTATATTTTTAAACATATTGTTATCATTATTTAAGATATGTAATGAAAAGATGCAGGCTGTCCTTTTGCTGAAACTGTTTAATTGTTGGCAACTTTATTATTATTATTATTATTATTATTATTATTAATGTTGTGTAAATAGCAACGTATCTAGAAGAATAATTGAAATAGGGAACTTTTTTTTTCTTTCAGAAAAAATCCTAATACCTTAGGCTGCTTGACGCAAAATACCTCAGGTTCTATTCAATGGCTTTTTCCTCCCCTGTACCTGTTTTGTGAAGATGAAACAAAAATACAAACATCATAAAATAAGAGATGGTGTGTGTGCCTCCTTTATCTATACTTAACTCTACTGTACTATACTGTACTGTACATCTCAGTGGTGTCTGATAATATACCAATTCAAGCTTAAAAGGTGTAAAAGTGACTGGAACGTAATAGTCATTAATCATATTTTTTATTTTTTAATAAAAAATAATTTAATAGATTTGTCTCTACTTAAAATGTGGTATCCTTTGTTGCCATTTTTTTATTTTTATTTTAGAAGAAGCAAGTGATAAAAATGAAATTATGTATGTACCTTAAAATCCAAACCATGTCTTGCAGTAGTACACAGGAGTTTATAGTACTGTACTCCTGGATAAAACTGGCTGCAGTTCCAGATTCCTGTGTTACAATATTTACTCTGCTGGTTTGTATTTTTTTTATCCAATTTCCAAAATTCAAGATTTTTAACTCTCTTAACTGTATGTTAAGAAAAAAAAGGTTGTACAAAAATAATGAAGCATGTGGTGTAGTTTGGATACCTGGATAAGACTTCAAGCAGGTATGTAAAGGGGTAAATCAGGCGGCTGTGGCTTAACTGGCTAATCTCCAACCGTCCCTGGAAAGGTGAGATCTTAAGCTTCGCCTTCAGATTATTCTTACTAGTATGTAGCAAAGCTCATATGTGAACAGGCTTAAAATACACTGACATGAATAAATGTTTTGAGTGTCAAATACCATCTGTACTTTAGAGTGACGTTGAATCTAACGTTAAGTCATTACTGTAGTGGGAAGTGGATGATACTGAATACATGTTACATGATATGAGACTTTTACAGTGTGTAGCACTTATACTGTAATAGAGGTGGTAAATATACCCAAACTCCTTATTAATGTTGAAGTGCAATTACTTATCTAAATAGTAAATATATGTAAAAATTGAAGCTCATAGTCTCAAGTTAAAGGGGGAATACAGTGAGTCCCCAACATATGAACAAGTTCTGTTCCGAAAGTTCAATTTGTTTATAAGTTCAACAAACATTGTCTAGGTACTAGAATGCTAACACAATTGGTTATACACAGTATAAAACTAGCATGTTCCATGATCTTGTCCTTGTTCTTTAGAATCATTTTGATGGTTGAATGATTCATGTTAAAAGAACAAGTAATGTCTGCCATCGTTTCACCTCACTCCATTCTCTTAATTATGTCTCCATCGTTATTGCTTGACACTTCTTAGCAGTAACATCTTTATTGCTGCTGCTTTTAAACTTGCTCCTGAACATCCTGGGATGCACACTGCATGCACATGACAATGTATGCCGGACATGTGATCTAACTTTAGCAAAAGAAATGCAGAAAAACATAAGCAAATTATTTAGAATCTTCAAAATTTCTGCTAGCATGGTAATTATGACCATACAAACTAGCTGAATTCCAATAGCTGTCACTGTATAAACTATTTAGAAACCATATACAGTACATGAATCAGCCAAAACCTTAAAACCACTGAGAGGTGACTGTAAAATGAATTAGCTAGTTACAAGCACTTGTCAAGCAATGAGATGTATTAGGCAACAAGTGAACAGTCGGTTCTGGACATTGATGTGTTGGAAGCAGGTAAAATGAGCAAGCGTAAGGATTTGACAAAGGTCAAATTAACAAAGACTTTTAGATCTGTTGTGGTCAGTATCTATCAAAAGTCATCCAAGGAAGGAAAACTAGTTAACTAGTGACAAGGCAATGGCCAGCCAAGTCTCACTGATGGACGGGGAGAAAAAGGTTCATGCTGGTTCCAATAGAAAGGTGTCAGAACACACAGTGCATCACAATTTATTGTGTATGAGACCCCGTAGCTGCAGACCAGTCAGAATGCCCATGCCAACCCATGTCCACTGACAAAAGTATCTACAATAGCATTGACACAATAGAATCAGAAATGGACCCTGGTGCAATGGAAGAAGGTGGCCAGGTCTGATGAATCACATTTCCTTTTACATAATGTGGACTGCTGGGAAGAGATCGGAAAGAAATGACACCAGCATGCACTATGAGAAGTTAGTACATACCAAATGTGGTTCAAGGAAGGACAGCCAACAAACAAGCACAAAGGTAAGAGGCACCCAATTCTCACTGATATGCGTGGAGAGCAAAGCTAAGCCCATCTGGATTGATCAAACAGAAAAACTACTGTATTGTTGTAAAGGTTCATGCTGGATATAACATAAAGGTTTCAAAACACTCAGTGTTTCATGGCTTGCTGTTTAGGTGGCTACATATCTGCAAATCAGTCAGGGTGCCCATGCTGATCCGTGTCCACCACTAAAAGCACCTATAATAGGCAGGAAAAGATTTGCATTTACATTACTTACAAGGGAAAGACATGGCGCCAAGATACATTATGTGGTGAAAGCAAGCTGGCAGAGGCAGTGTAATGCTTTGGACAATTTTCCCTGGGAAACCTTGGGTCCTAGCATCCATTTGGATGTAATTTGACATGTAAAACCTACCTAAACATTGTTACAGACCAAGTACACCCCTTCATGGTACCAGTACTCCCTGATGGCACTGACCTCTTTCAGCAGGATAATAGGCACCGCAACACTGCAAAGAAACGT
The DNA here is from genome assembly GCA_030014305.1 of Clarias laeviceps. Taxonomy (NCBI): domain Eukaryota; kingdom Metazoa; phylum Chordata; class Actinopteri; order Siluriformes; family Clariidae; genus Clarias; species Clarias laeviceps. Next base: position 14,294,310 of record JAQMYJ010000012.1, read on the forward strand.
TCAGGAATGGTTTGACAAACACAACAAAGGGTTCATGGTGTTAAGTTAGTCTGCAAATTACACTAATCTCAATCCAATCGAGCACCTGTGGGATGTACTGGACAGACAAGTCTGATCCATGGTAGCCCCACCTTGCAGCTTAAAGGACTTGTTGGTGTCAGATACAACAGCACACCTTGTGGAGCCACACATCTTGTGGAGCCAATGACTTAATGGGTCAGATCTGTTTCGGTGGCACAAGGAGTACTTACTACTAACAGGCTTAAACAGGGTAACAAAGTAATTGTGTTACATCTGACCTCTATGTTCTGTTTCTTATTCTATTACTGCCTCCTAGGTCAAGTGTCTTTGTTGAAAGCAAAGATGAAATAAATATGTGGCAAAAGGCACTTATACTCTGCCACACACAAGCAGAGCTGGAGGTGAAGGTGATATCCACTGAAAAGGCCTGCTGTGTGCCCAGGGGCACTCTCAGTCTGGTGGGAAAGTGGAGGAAGAAATTCCCCTCTTCCCACTGTGGAATTCTTTTTCGTTTTCCCTCAGTACTAGGGATCTTTTTATGACTCCTCGCCTTGTTTTAGTTCCTTAAACAATCCATTGTCTTGCTCATCTGGCCTTAGACCTAGAGAAAACTTCAGTTATTCTTCTTTATTTTACTCAAGTATCTGCAAATCTAAAAATAAATAAAACCTGTTACCAGTTCATTTGGCTAGTACAACCAATGTTCGTTTACATTTACCCTTCATACAAAAGTCAAAAATCAAACGTAAACATTTCTTATGGCCTTCTTCAAGCAATGGCAACATGTATGTTTTTACTATCATTATTATTTTATAAGAAGTAACAAGAAAAGGTAATCTAATATTATATTTCATACATCTAATAGTAATTGAAGATGAATACGGTCACATATATTAATATTTTTAATGTATTTGCTATACTTCTGATGTGCTACCTGAGTACGATTTTGACACAACAGCTCAGTCCATTCACTGGAGGATAATTTTTCCACCACTGTCTACCATCAGGTCTAACTTCTATATGACCTATATAATGCATTGTATAACCTGGGTAAAGACGATTTTATGCAGAGATAATGATGACTAGTGCTTGTGTAAATCCATGATAACTGACGAGCAGCTGACTATGACTGCATGATGACATGCTGCCGTTGAAACACAAGAGAGTCCTCTGTTTCTCAGCTATTTCAGCACCAAAATCCCCGCTGGCATCAGTCAGGCTCTGAGATCATCTTTCTGATGTTTTCTCAGGCTGCTTCTATTTTTTTTCTTACAATTGTTAATGTTTGTCACTTGATCAAATGACAAACATGACTTTTTGTTTACAGGTATGTGTGTGTGTGTGTGTGTGTGTGTGTGTGTGTGTGTGTGTGTGTGTGTGTGTGTGTGTGTGTGTGTTTCTGTGTTTGGTTGCTGTTTGTCTGTCTGTCTGTCTGAGTATACATACATACTGTACATACACAACATGGACAGGAATATGACAATGGTGACCTTACGGGAGTATTTTTGCTGGTTCCCATGAGAAAAAGTTGTTGTTGTTTTTTTTTTAAACAAAAATGCAGCTCATTTCTAAAAAATAATAAAACAAGGAAAATATTAAATATTTCCTTTTGGTTACTGAGATTATGATTTTGGTTAAATCTAGGTGTTTTATTTGTAGCAGTTATTGAGGGTATTAATAATGGAGGCAGTGAAAGTGTGTGTGTGTGTGTGTGTGTGTGTGTGTGTGTTTCAGAGGACATGATTGTTCCCAGCCGTAGACATGCTGTGTTCCAGGATCATCTTGGTTCCCAGAGTTTATATATGGAAACTTTCGGTGTTGTTACATCAGAGCTACATCTGCTCTTTTTCTTGTTCACTCTTTTCTCAAATTGATTCTATAAACAGTGAATACCTGAAACTATTTATTAATCAAAGAAAAAAAACAGAAGGACTTCTTGTGGACACTGTTTTGGCTCAAATCTCATGTAGACCTTTGCAATAATGTTTTACCTACACAATCTCAATTGCAGTTTTATCAATAAAGATATTTCAATATTATTAATAACTAAGCAGACGGAATTAAAGTAACGTCAGTGGCTGTCACACATCAGTACTTTTTAATCTTTTCATTTTTTATTGTCATTTTAATGTATTATGCCGTAAACTGATTAGACTAATTTTACGTTAATCTTCAATAAAAACTAAACGACTTTACTGTAACTGAACTGATGCTGCCCTCTATTGGTTACTCTTAGTCATGCAGAGGGATAATATAGTGATATACTGTACAGTACTGGATAGCAATATTAGCTCAAACATCATGAGCTATCGTTAGGATTATACTATTATACTATTATACAGGATAATCTGTGACATACAGTAATTCCATTTACAAAATATATGTTTTGGATTTAGGACTCTTTAAGACTGCCATTATGAGAAGTAGCAAAAGCAACTACTCTAAAAAAGAGAAAATCTGTATGTTTGGTTTTGGGCACAGGCTATTGTGCAAACTTTAAAAAGACAACAATTAAATTGAATTATAACAGATTCTATGGAGTGGGAAGCAATGTATTTTCACAACTGAAGCTGTTAAAGAGAGTTAAATGTGTGTTACAAACAGCACATGCAATTAGCTTCCTGAAGTTCATGAAGTGTTTTTAAAGAGATGAGGAAATGCGATTAAATCAAGAAAAAGAGTTGGGGCTTAGGCTTGGTCTGTTCAGGCTAGCAGACTTCATACTCTGGTACAATTTGCTATTAAGGCAGGAATTTGAAGGGGTTAGTAAATGTAGTGTGTAAGATTCAAATATGTTATCTTCTGACGGTGTTTGTTACAGAAATTGGCTAAAAATCTAAAAGGTTTGTGGAGCTGCTGTAACAGATCATATGGTACTGATTAAAACTTTTACAGAGCCACTGTAGGTGACATTTTAAAGACTTGTATTTAGACATGCAATATATCATAAGGCAATATATAGGCAAACTATATATATATATATATATATATATATA
>JAQMYJ010000012.1:14315249-14330712 GCA_030014305.1 Clarias laeviceps
AATTTGACCATTAATTTTGTGACATTATAGGGGAAGCTGAGCTTCCCTTGCAGTCTTAAAGAAATCGCCACTGCGTAGATCCTTTGGATGCTGTGGGTTTTAGAGTGGTGCTTCCATGGATCGGACTAGTTTGTCTGGTGCATTCCATGGATGGTCAATCACATTGAAATCTGGGAATTTGGGGGCCAGACAGCAACCTTAAACGCATTGCTACAGTAAGCCCCGTACATGGCAGGATGTGCTTCACTCGCAGTTCTGATACTTTCTATTATGGCCCACATTGACATTTTTTTCAACAATTTGTGCTACATTGGCTTTTCTGTGAAATGGGACCAGACAGGCTAGCGTTTGGTCCCCACAGGCATACAGTAGATGAGCCTTGGGTGCCCAGGATTTTATATTTAGTTGATAATCAATGTTATTCAACTAACCTGATGGAGATGTTAGTATTGTGGCTGATCGGTGTATGTATAGATACCCACATAAAGGGAGTGGACCTAAAGAGAAAAAGAAATCAACTATCATAGCCATATACTGTAGCTGTCCTGTATATCAGCTAGCAGACAGTATTACTACTAATTAGCAATGTAAAGCTCTGGAGCAGATTTATTATTATTATTTAAAATCAGTACAGTCAGTGGTAGCAATAATTGCATGTTATTTATTTGAGCTGATTACTGGATGGATTAATAATATTGGGCATTATATATTATATATAATATAGCTCACCTGCCATGCAGAAGGCCAGGATTTGATCCCCAGCCAATACCCAAACCTCAACCACTGAATGCAGTGCCAGTTCCAAGCCCAGATAAAAACGGGAGGGTATAAGGGATGGCATCCAGCATAAAACCTGCAGCAAGTTTTGGTCTGATTAGATGGTCCGTTGTGGGGAAGATCAAGAATTGAATGAATTTTGTATTGTATTGTATGGGTATTATCAGTCTTCCAAAAATGGACATGTTTATAGTCCCTCCTCAAATCAAACCCAGTAACTCATACTCAGCCCCACATTTGCTGATGTTAAATTATAAACATTTCATAATCTTTAATCATTGTTTACATTATTGTAGTTTCTGGAATGTAAAAAGCAGTACAATGACTGCAAACCAACCTAAAATAATTATGGTATTATTAATTTTTGCTATTTTATTTATGATACTTAAAGTAAGACACCAAATACAAGGTACTGTCTGTACACAGTGACTGGATTGTATCTCAGATAGAGTTGGTTCTTGGTAAGATGTCTAGAGGCTGTGCCATTTGGCTAAGCCTTGTATATGGAATTTCTTTTGGGATAAATAAAGTATCTATCTATCCGTCTGTCTGTCCCTCTATCTATTTATCTATTTATTTGGAACTAAAGTTGTGCTTCCTATTGTTCTCTGTACATTATCTGTGTCTGTGTATTTTTTATTATTACTATTTAATTTTAATGCTGTAGCCAAGCAGCTTCCCTCCACAATCAATCTACAGTATTACTTAATTTATTCATTCTTCAATCTACCTACCTACCTACCTGTTTGTTGCTAAATGCATTTTTGCATAAATTGCATAATTACAGGTGTTCCTATATGGTTGGTGTGTACAGTATGCTAACAAATGCCCAAATGTATGCTGATAAATCCAGCACTTTAATAATGTCCTTAGCTTCCTGTGTAGTTGTGTGGTGTTTTCTTCAGGGATCAGTTTGTCTTAGTGAGGGCGATGTGAGGCAAACCAATGGGAATTGTGTAGAGAACATAATACCCCCATCTCAGTGTTGTGTACAGAAAGAAGCAGCTGCCTGCAGTGGTGCTGATACTCATGTTTTATGTTTGGCAACTACAGATGTGGCCTCGTCTATCTCAGAGGACCAAAACCAAATGCAGATCGTTCTCTTGTGAGTGCAGAACAAAAAATGAAACACGTACAGATGCTCATGCAGATTAGATTTAGATTGTGATTGAAGGAGATGTGACTTTTCAGCAGAACAGTTATGTGATGATGACTGTTCAGAATTATATTTGAAAATATAAATGCATAATCGGATAATTAATATTTTCTGAGTCATAGGGACTGAATTAGGGTCTCATGTTCAGAACTACTTCTACTAGCCATTTATGTCTTTGAAATCAGTTCGATCTGATAAGGCTAACAATGAAAACTGATCTTAGGACTGTGTAAGTAATTGTATAATTTTTTGTAATAAAGTTTCATTTTTTTTCTTTCATTTTCTTCATGTTTAATCATTTAGGAAGCCTGTCCATGGAACACTGAGTGCTAGGCAGGTATGCACCCTAGAAGGGATGCCCATAAACATTCATAAATCAATTCAAAGTAAGGGAGAATCTAGCATAGCCAGTCCACCTAGGGTAGAAACCTGGGAAGAATCCAGAGAACCCAGAATATACTACTAGAAGGAAAATATGGGAAGAAGGGTTGAACCTTTAGGCTTATGATTTGTAATCTGAAATCTGAGATAATACGTATATTATTATTATTATTATTATTATTATTATTATTAAAGCTGTGATTCAACATAATGGATGACATTATGATTTGACTACACCCCAAATTGTAATCTATAACAAGTCTAAGTTGTTGAGGCAGTTGAGCCCCACCTCACAACTTTCATGACAACATAATGTGCTGCTAACACCCTGGTGCCAAATAACACAGCGTACCTTTAAAGCTCTTTTTGGGGTCCTTGCCTTAGCTGGTCAGAGCTGTCTTGGTTGCACAAGGGGGACCAGCACAATTTTACAATATTAGGAAGGTGATTTCAATGTTATGGCTGATCTGTGTACATTGCGCGTGTGTGTGTGTGTGTGTGTGTGTGTGTGTGTGTGTGTGTGTGTGTGTGTGTGTGTTGTCTCATCTTCTTGTTAAGGGACAATGTATATTCTCAGATATTCATTAGAGGGCAGTAGTGTTACAGTCATTATTATCCTGCCACAACTTTTCCCCTTAAATGATAGGGTAAAAAAAAATTGTAGGCCAGAAAGAATAACTTAAGAAATTAGATTCAGATATTTGCCCATGCATAATCATAGCAATAATCTCAACATACAAATATATGCTTGGTTTTCTTCTTTAAAGAATAAACTGCACCAGAGGCTGTGTAGAAATCTGATATTCTTATCATGACTATGTGCATTTGGAGAATAAATAGGATATTCATTTATATTTCAGATTCATTTAAGTAATTCCCAAACAGTATTTACCTTATTTTGAGAGGTTCTAAATAATGCATCTGCCAGTGATATATTATTAAATGCAAGCTTCCTGTTATGGACTTTTGGACCATATATTTGCATCTGCCAAATGTAACCCTTTGTACACTATTTTTAATGCAGTAATAGGTAAGGCTTTACTAAAATGTTCCTTTGAGAGTCCCAGGATGTAGTATTTAAGTATTTGTTTGCTCATGGTGAAGATTAAGATAAATAGAGACATGAAGGCAGAAGAGGCAGATGTACGATCCAGTACAGTGACAAACTGCAGTCTCCTGTAGGTGCAACTTTGCAGCTCAAAGGCACCAACTCTCTGGACTGAATACTGTACCGACACACACCCAGCCTTATTTAGAAAAGCTCACTTTCTTTGACATAAATCATGCAGTAACGTAAGTTCATAAGTATGTTTGTCAGAGCCATATGGTTTATGATGTTTGTACTGTTCGTAACTGCAGATGTACACAATCAAATCTCACATTAGGTGTAGATGCTAATTGTGATTTATGACTCATGTCCTCTCTTTATTCTAGCTTTTTGAGCCTTTCACTTCTATCTGTATTCTGGATATTGTTTCATATTCATATCCCGAACAGCAAACTCTTACCTTTCAACAGTTACAGCGTCTGGAACAGATAAATAGAACAGCAAGAAGATTTTTATATAGAGGTGATGAGGTAGACGTGGCAGCTCTGTCCTTTGTTCTGGCTCACTGCTGCTGATTGATTTGATTATGTAGGCAGAATGTGCATCAGGGGTCTGTCATGTTTCAGGCTCCACTCATGTCAATGGTACCACATGGTCTGTGTTAACCCTGCTCTGTGCTTTTCCACTCATAGCACTAACTGTAAGCATAATTCTTTTTGTTGGATTTACAATAAAGGATATAAATTTGATTTTACATGCATTTTCCTATGAGATCTTGCATTGCTTTTAAATAACTGTAGACGTTGATCTGCAGTATGTAAGTTGAAACCTTTGGATTTTCTTCTGTATTGAGTTCCAGACACGTCTCTGCATCATGTTCCATTACCCAACTCTTACTGTCTAACCTTTTGAGGGATGGTTCTTGTCAGAGAGACATCCCTGTGTTGTAACATTTTGGCAAACATTTAACCAAAGGGCTGTATCTGATAGACTCATTGCCCTAAGCCCTGTAATAGGTGCAGAAATGTAGGTTACGTTTAAATTGGAGCTGAAGAGAAATCATCTCATAGGATCAATCTTATTTTTTTAAAATCCAAATGGGCTTAAAATGGACACAAAAACTAACAAAAGAGACAACTATTCAAAGTTATAGAGGCATTTTAATCATTCTCTATGCAAAAATTATTGTAGAAGATTAATGCCTTCCTGAATAGGAAATTCTGCAGTATTTGCCAAAAATGATCTTCCTGCCATGTACAGTATCTACATACTGACCTTTTTATATTTTTGTGTGAAGTTATAGGACTTTTTGCAAACAGCCACCCTAATTAAGATTCTAAGACCATACAGGATGAGAAAGGAGTACCAAAAGGGTGCATGAACACATTTTGTTTTTTGTTTTTTAACAAGTGTGTCCTAGCACAATATGTTCCTACTGCAGCAGAGCCCCTGGTATAACTGCTGGGCCTCAGAGGGAATTGCAGAACCTCCTCCTATTCTGCAGTAGCAGATCAATCGCAAGTGAACTAATGCTCTAATGAATGGCCCAGGAACTAGAGAGAGAGTACTTTATCATCTGCAGTTGCTCCTCCACATGAATGAACCAAAATGTACCCCTGACTTCTTATGTAACCTATGAAATCTTCTGGTCTTGTTCCAATTCCTGTAACGGGAAAGAAATGCCAAAATGATTCTTGATTTCTGTTAAAGAACTGTACTCACACACTCACACTTAAAAGCTCTGGATTGCATCAATGGCAAGATTTACTGGCTACTGTACATGGTTGATCAGCTTTTCTGATTTATATAATCAAGTCATTATGTACTGTGCAAGTAGGATTTAATAGGTCACGAGAGTCTCAATGAACTACAGATATCCTATTATACTCTTTGTCTAGAGGAAACTTTTCTTTAGATATTTTCTTTGGAGTTCTCACTTGCCTTTACAGAGTCTTCATGTTCACAGTATCTTGAATAACAGTAGATACAATAGATCTTGGCTCCCATTTATCAGAGTTCACCCTGGAGCCCCTTTCTGTTTTTACCAAACCCTTTAATATACAGTAAGGTTACTTTAGCCAGCATGTAATTCCCAATTGTTTTTTTGTTTTGTTTTTTGCCCATATAGCTATGTAATATAATTTTTAGCTAATTTTAGTTTTGGTCTCTGAGGATATCAACCCCCCCGTAGTAGGGAGAACCTTATTTGTCCTGACACACCAAGCTGAACACTAGCTCCAACAAGGGCCACCTGAGGATTGTCTGCTGTTCCCTGATATTTTTAAACATGCTACAGATATGATAGAAGGTGGTAGGCATGCAGGTCCTTTGGTAGATTCCATTCCAGGAGGTGGCAGGAGGAGTGAGCCCCTTACAGGGGACTCGGGGTATGAGGTGGGGTACAAACTGGATGATTGGTAGAAGTTGAAAACTGAAATAATCTGTATGTGTACACTTTGAATATTGTCTTATAGCAGAATAATGTCTTACGCCATGTCTTATATTTTGGCTTCTATCCTATAGGGAATGGCCAGGCTCTGATTCACCATGCTCAGTTGGGCCAACTAGTGCCATCCGTGATGCATTACAACCATAAAACGTGATGGCTGTCCACACTCAGGTGCATCTCATAACAGACAGTGTGCTTGATGTGTCTTCCACCTTCTGTTTCTCACTCTTCTTAACTAGTGTTATCTACGTAAATGTACATTGTTTTATCTTAGCCTGGCATATTATTAGAACATTGGCCATCACACTTATAAAAAGCACTGTTTTAGCTCTGCTGAAGATCACAAATGAAGATAAAAAAAATTATTTGGTTGTGAATTGAGATCATCGATATTAGAACTAGATATGTTCTGAGGGCTTGTTTAATGCAGTGACAAAGATGATGACAAGTGCTGCCAAGTTTTTGATTAAAATCTCAGTTTGTGGCTGCTGCTGTGATCTACAAGAACAATGACATAGAATTACATGAAACTTGTAAAAAGGGAAGTCGCAAATACTGGTGGCAATGACAGTACGTGAATGAAAATGAAACATGAAAACGTACAGAAGTAAATACTCTGTACCACCTGCTCATGTTGACAAATGTTGTGGTATGGAGCAATTTCTTTAGCAGCTGGTCTACCATTAGAGGATCTTTATTACACAATCTGAAATGGAGGACATCATCACACAGTCTGTTACAGAATTAAGGCCAAGATTTTATATGGATCATCTCATGACAAGTGGTCATCTTAATAGAAAGCTGAGCTCACACAGTATAAGTCTGACTTATCTTGTACTGCCTGGTATTCACTATGTAACCTAGTACCAGTACTACATATCCACAGTACTCAAGAGAAACTTTAAAATTTTACTATATTGTACGTTCTTTTCCCTTCAGCTCTAAGAAAGGTTTATTTTCACAAAGTAACCCTATTAAAATTGTTGGATGTCACTCGAGAAATGTGAGCGCATCTTAATATATTATGTCACCTTAAATTTTCATAGGATTTTATTGTGCAAACCACTTACACTGGAAGAACGCAGTGGCGTAGCAGGTACTATTTACATTTTACATCAAGTGTTCTGGGATAGGTTTCGCATTCTCTGCCACCTTGACTAGGACTAAACACTTACTAGACTGCCATCTTTGGTATTAATCCTTAACAGTAGTTCATAGAGGTTCTTGACTTATCACATTTTTTGTATATATGGTATGTGAAATAAGACACATTAATTGTTTTTGGGACTGTAAAAGTATGAAATAAATATTATGCTGACATTTTTCCATCTTCTGTATCACTTATCCTTTGCTGAAGTACCCAGAGGAAACCCACTAAGCATGAGGAGATCATGCAAAGACCGGAAGCAGCAATCGAACCCTCAACCCTGGAGGTGCAGGGCCACGGTGCTAACATTATGCAGACATATAAAAGTTAAACGATTATTTTTAAAATGTGGCATTGCATTTAACTGGGAGTATGGCGAAAGATGAATTCAGGCAAATTTAAGTGAATAAAAATCTTCATCAATCTTCATCTACATCTTCAAGTGAATAAAAATCTTCTTCATCTTTCAAACTGCTGTTTAATGTGAAATCATTAAAACCCCAAGCAACACAGCATAGGTCAATGACGATAAAAAAAAAAAAAAAAAAAATATATATATATAAATATATATAGAAGCCTTGCCGGTGTGGGTTAATAGGGACGCTTCCGACATCAAACTGTGCATTTGGGTTTTTAGATATGTCAGATAGAACTAAAAAACAACCAAAAAAAATAAATAAAAATAAAATGTGATCATGTGTATCTGTTCTATATATTGCCCATGTTACCCATATTTTTTTGCTCATTCATGTTTGTATAGTTAGTTAAATGGAATAATATTCAGTTTATCATATTGCCCAGGGCTAGGGCTGAAAAAAAAGGATAGGTCACTCTATACGCCACAATCCTGAGCCCTATACTGTATATTTTTTATTACAAAACAGCAAAACAAACAATGACTAAAATGCTCTGGGTTTTGAGGGCTACAAGGTGCTTGGTGTCACTTTCCACCTCTTCCTTGCAGGAAACTCGTGTTTGCTCGTGTTTATTTCTTTTCAAAGTAATGTATTTATGTTTCCTCTCAAATAATAGAACGAGCTTAGTCACGTGACTAAAGAATGCCTCTGGCATATGTTCGGAAATAAATTGTGGAAGAAACTATTTATAAATGGTGTTATAAATTGTTATACGAATGTATAATCGTTTCAACATTACATTGATTGTTTATTGTGATCCTTTCGGGAAAAAACGAATAAGCCAAATACAACTTTTAAAATATCTGAATCAGATCTCAGAAATAATTTTCATCTAAACAAACGTTAGGTTTCAGTCACGTGACTGAAGTAACCGTAACGTTACCTCCACCTTCTGATTTAGTACCCTGTGAACACCTGTGAGCGCGCGAGCGTCGGCAGCGTCCCATTGTGATTTCTGCTTACTGTGGTTTGGGACGAAGCCCCGGGCTTTTTCCCGCCCTTCTGATAGCGCGTTCTCCCCCAGACTCGGTGTAATCCTGCCCTGCGGAAGCACGGCTGTCCGGGTAGGCGGTCTCGGACCCACATACTGTATGGAAAAAGAGGCTGCGCGAAAGCCCGTCTGCTCTTTGTTTTATCCGCTAAACGGCGAACGAGCTGCTCGGAGAAACAAAGCGAGACAACGAGCGTCCTGCATCATGAGGTTCAAACGAAACGGCTCGTACACGCTGAATAGGTGAGAGTGTTTCCCCCTTCGTTCTCGAGATGTGGCGTAAAGGCACTTGCATGTCGTTTTTAACCATATGAACTTTGAATGGTTTTACATTGTAGAAGTGTGTAACCGTGGCGCGTTCACTCGGCGGGATTTTTTCAATCTGTAGCGTTCACACGCGTGTTCCAGTGAACACACACACGCACAATAAGATCCTTTAGAGTAAATCAATGATTTACTTATTATTTATTTATTGATTGATTGATTAATTATCACAGCCGATAAAACTCTCAATTAGCTGATGATTTTGTAAAACAAATTCTAATACCTTGTTTAATTATTGTGTTTCTCCACGTGATACACCCCAGTGTATGGTGACTGAATGCATCTAGTCCACTTGTAACTCTAGATTTAATTTTTTTGCCTTTAAAACTAACTGGAAGCGAGCTTAATGTGTGGTTAGTATCTTCCAGTTCATCTATTCAACATGTGTTTTCAGGCATTCTGGTCCAAACCTCAAACCCACTTCAGGCAATTCATTCTCTGGTCCTTAACACACAAGTCACATGCTGTTGCCCTACTTTGACATTTTCTGAATTTCTTTAAGCTCATTATTTAAGGACACTTGTTAATCTTATCTTGTTAATAGCATTTCACAAGCCCCATCCATTTTTCTTCCTTTTTAATGGTAGTCTGTGTTCCTTTTTTAGCTACATTCATTTATTAATTAATTGTTTTTCTATTTTGTCCTTTTCCTATTTTATATGATAAAGCTGTCTGGTGTCAGTTGTTTAAAAGGTCACCAGTCTGTCTCACTCAGAATGTCTTTGTATATTATACAAAGCACACACATCTCACTGTATCTAAGAAGTGGTTTATCAGTTGATCTAAAACAATGCTGTTCAGATGCAAGTCCAGTGCAATTCTCCAGACTGTATCATCAGCATCATTCTTCCACGATGAAGAGAGAGCATCTTTCCAATACATCTTTGTCATTTTCTTCCTGTTCTTATGAAAGATTTTGCTTCTCTTTTTGTGGCACAATGAGAGAACTCCAAACATTTAATTGGGCTGCACTTTTTAAAATTTATTTAAATAAATAAAATGTTCATTTTTCATACTTAATCTAGCAATATTTTTTTTTAGGTTGGATCATCATAAATCTTTTTATTAAGTCGCCAGTAAATGATAGGCTATAACTAAAAATTCAGTAATTTATCATTTAACCTTTTAATCAAATGTTTTCTCATTAAACTGTTTTCTACATAAAAACAAAAATTACGTCCAGCAGCCATGAGTGGTGCACATCCAGTGATAGAATTAGAAAAATATTGATTATTTTTATTAATTGGGGGAAAGAAAAAAAAAACTTGCACACAGCTTTGCCTCTTGATAAGACCCAAAAAACACACAAAATAAAATCAGACATTATCCTGTTGTTGTTGGTCTTTCGGCTTCTCCCGGCAAGGGGTCGCCACAGTGACACAACAACTTGGCACAGGTTTTATGCCGGATGCGCTTCCTGACACAACCCTCCCATTTTATCAGGGCTTGGGACTTGGCTGGGAATCGAACCTGGGACTTCCGCATGCATCTATTTAATAATAACTGTGTTCCTCTTAAAGGCTTGTGCATTTATTACTTATTTTAAAATGAAATCTATGTAGCACTCGTTTCACTCTTTAACTCTGTGTCACAGTTTTAAAAGTCTACATGTGCATAAACAAACTCTTTACAACTTCCCAATGCGCTGGAAGGTGGTGTTGCCAGACTAACCATTAGCATCCTCTCTGGAAAATCTTCTGTTAAGTTCTTGTCTGGAACACAACTGATAAGAGCTCAGTGGCTCCCAGGCACTGACACCCACACACACTCAGACTAAACTCACTCTAATACACACTTGGGCTGCTGTCTAGTCGTTTTTTGAGCTCTGAGAGAACCCGGGTGTTAACTTTTGGGATGCTTGTGCTGTGCTGTGGTAAGCCATTTCAGCATGTACACAGCATTTTATTAGGTATTTCGTTAAAGAATTAAATGATTGTGTTCAGATTTTTGTAGATAAAGTCTCATATTCCACAATGCACTGGCAAAATTGGAGACAAAAGTAAACATTGCAATTCATCAATGCACTCCATGGAAGTAAACTTATTTGCATAGTCAGTGTAATCTATTATGTTGGTGTTGTTGCAACCCCACATTAAACTTTCCTGAAATCTATAATAATAATAATAATAATAATAATAATAACAACAACAACAACAACAACAACTATCTTTGCATTCTCAATCATCAGTCATTCTAACTGATGGTCAACTCAACAAAATTAGCATATTTTCATTCGCAAACAAAACTAACACTCCCTAACGTTCTCAGTTTGCGCCTTGTGCAGTAGAGCTGTTGACTGTCAATTTTATTAGATTTTTTTGGGGGATGTGAATTTTTCAATTCGATTCAGTAGCACTAACATTTCCTGTCTGTCAAGGGGATATTCTTATTGGATTTTTTTTTTTAATATTAAAAACAAATAATTTCTAATAAATATTGAAATGCTCTTTAGCTTGTGTTGATTGATTAAATGTCATGCCCCATATGAATTGATAATTATTTTTCCTGCCAGTCGTGTTTCACATTTTAGTCCAGTAGGTGGTGGTAATACACCAACAGCCCATGAACTTAAAAGAAGCAGCAATGTTCTCCTAAAATGCAAGTATTAGGAGAAGATTCAATATTATTTTTGCAAAAGCTATTCTACATTTTTTTTTAAAGAATTTGCCAATAATGGACCATTTAACCAGCAGAAATGTACCCATATAATACATATTGATCAATCATGAACTGAAAGCTAACCCAATAATTCAATTAATTGACGCAACCAAGAAAAGATCGATTTTAATTGCATAATCGATTAAGTCATCCAGCTATATTGAGGAGTGTCGCCATTGTAGCTTGCTGCTTATTAGTCATGATAGTGTTACAGCTGACCCCACTCTCCCCTACATTAGATATGGAATCAATAGTGGCCATCTAATAAGTAGCATGCTCCTGCACTCAATGCTCCATTCAGTGACTCTCATTTAAAAAAAAAAAATTATTTTTGCCCCCAGAGGCCTCTGCAGTTGTTTAATACAAAAGTAGCAAACTCATAGTGATAATGCGATTAATTTCTGTCATAGGTTGTACCTGACAGATCAAAATCTTCGTTCAAAATACTTTTAAGATATTTCAAGAGGGGCTTTGCTCAGTAGTTAAGCTTAGACTATTGCATCACTGATGTAAGATTCATGTATGTATGTTTTAACAGATGTATTAATGGGTAGATGTTTGATATTTGCATTTTTATATATGCAGCTGTTATTGTACGTTAATGCTTAGTTCTGGCTTTAGTGTTTTGATTATGCTTTTAATATTTGTGATATTCTTTTCGCCTTGCCCAAGTAGGGAAAGAAGGCTTTGCAAAAAGCAAGAGACAACAAAAAGAGTAAAATGCCAGAGCTCTTTCTGCAGTGACCAGTGGGCAGTTTGCCTCAAATGTTATTTGCTAACCTAATGGTCCCACCTCAAGTGTCCAAGCCAGTGAGAGAAAAATTTGGAGGGGTGGAAGGTAGAGAGATATACCGTCAAACTAAGAGACTGAGGCATAGTGAAAGGGGGAGTGAAAGGGAGAGGAGGGAGAGAGAGAGGGAGGGAGTGAAGGAGAAAGAGGCTGGCAATAGCAGCAGCACGGAACACACAATTGCTGAGTGATCGTGCGAGACCAGAAGTGCTCGCCTACTGCAGACACTGCTGTTTGTTTGCTGACTGAGTTGTGCCAAGGGGAAATCGTCGGAAGCTAACTGTGCCTCCCTCTGTTCTGGGATTGAGAGAGGGAATGACGTGGCCAGATTGCTGCTGCAGAACTTTGCAGGCAGCCATGCCAAAGCTGTAACAGCCCTCTCCCTCACCTGTAGTCTCTTGCATCTGGAGGGCAAACGCAAGGGAATAAGGGGAGGAATTGTTGGACCTCAGCCGAGACTCACCGCAACACCAGCTGCATGGGGGTTCTAGTGTGTTGCGACTGCTTCTTTTATAGGTACCAGATTTTCCACATCTTTCTCTTGCTGTTTACATTGAGCCTGCAGGCATGTTAACTTTCCTATCCCTTGGTAGTACAGTTCTACTCTGCTTCTCTCCTCTGGTGCTGCTGGTGTTTGGTGTTGTGTGTGTGTGTGTGTAAGAGACATTTCAGGACACAGTGTCCTGAGACCTTGGGTTTGAGTTAATATAGCAATTCCCCAGCGTTTTGTCAGCATAGGCTATGAGTTTTTTTTTTTTTTTTTTTTTTTTGTGTGTGAAGTTGAGGGCAATGCCTGTTTGGATTATCATTGTCATTTAGCTCCTCCACTCCCTACCACCTTAGGTACATCCCCATTAGAGGATAGTGACAGCTCTATGCTTTTGATTTGAGACTGTTGTATTAAAAAGTTTGCAAAGTGTTGTCAGACTGAAGGAGCATGTGCTCCTACAGTATGTGGAGTGTGGCTAAAACAGGATTTTTTCCTTTCACATGTGGTTGAGGTTTTATACCCACTGCAGGAAGGTTCTATATATAACTGCTTGCTGCAGCTCCATGATTCTTGATGATGCTCGCCAAGAGTAAAGAGTCACATCTGTATCTGGTTAAAAGCATCAGACTGTGGTGATTCATGCCTCTTTCCTTTCTTATACATGTACTTGAACGAACAGCCTGGTCTTTGTGTGCTTGCAGTGGGTTGTGTTCAGCCCTCCTCAGAAGAGATAACTTGCTTTGGGACCCTAGTTTACCTCACATGCTAAAGAGAGCAATTCCTTATCACTGATGTCAGTCAGAGTGCAGAGTAAGCAGGCTTTTAATATAGGGATCTGAGTAGTCCTGTTTTTTTTTGTTTTTTTTGTTTTTTTGTTAATTATAATTTAGTGTGCTGGTTTATTTAACATTTTCTGCCTTTCTATTTCAGTAGTTCAGTGGCATTGTTTCACTGACTCCACATTAGGCACCACAGACACACACGCATCAATAGAGAAATCAGTGAAGAGAAAAAAAGTTAAACAGTAGGCTGAAATGAACTTCTCATGCTCACTGCTTTCAGTATAAACATCTCTTGAAGGGTGGTACATTACAACACACTGTACATGCACCATCCCAAAACCATTTCCTGTTTGGAATTATGTAAACAAAGAATTGGCTAAGTTTATGACCTTATGATTTAGTACGGCTGCAATGACTACCATCCTTTTAAAATAAACAAATGCTTAAATATGCACAAGTCAAAGTAATCACACTCGGATATGACGGTACATTTAAAGGGTTTAACTTATTTTTGGAATGAAAAAAAAATGTTAGTGGCTCAGTTAGATGACCAAGCTGATATTTTGTCTGATGTGCTGTAGTTCCTGGCTGTCTGAATTCCTCTTAGTTTCAGAGGTTCTGTAGTCATGGTCAATACACAAGGTGGAATACAAAATCCCCTTTTACTAGATTTGGCATGATTTATTTGTTCTATGCATCAAGAATTACAAGAACTATTTACTGAACTACAAGAACTAATTACTGAAGGGGTTTATATGTACTTCCAGTGATCGCTTATTATTTTTTTTTATAGTTGTATGCTTATCTCATGTTCATCATGTAATGTTCGTGGTTGTAGGTGTGATTTTTATTTATTTTTTTGCCATTGGGGGAGCTCTGGAGTAGAGGAAACAAAAAAAATGTTAGTCTTGTTTTATGATACCTTAATATGAGGCATAATCAAGCCCATTTCCCAGCATCCTTCTAAGTGTGCATCTCAAAGTAAGCTTTTTTTTTTTTTTTCATACAAGACATTTAATTTTTTTCACACCACTACATGATCTGTATTCCCAGAGACTTTATTCTTAGTTTGTCTCCCAGTAAGGGGAATTGAATAATAGACACAGATATATCTGCTGTGCTTTTCTCTCTCTCTCTCTCTCTCTCTCTCTGCATTCAAAGCTACAGGAAGTGTCCGATGTAACTCAAACAGGAATAACTGCACAATCACTCCGTGTCAGCTCCCAAGGTCAGTCCATTCACTTGGTGCCCAGCAGCAGAGGAAAGCACTCTCTCTCTCTCTCACTCTGGCCTTGCCAGCTCATAGCTGCCTCATTACTTTAGCGCTTGGCAAATGTGCCCCCTTCATTTGTTCTTGGCCAATTGGGTAAATTGCAGGGTCTATGGCTAGCCTCCTAAACACACCATCTTGTCTTTCTCTGTAGGCAAAATGACATTCAAAGTGGAAAGGATCATCTTTTTTTGTGGCGTCAGGATTTTCTATGTATATCCCGAAACGGCTTGTCAGTTGAGGAGAGGTGCAAGGAAGGACATGGTATTGCTCACTGAAGCATATTCTTGCATACAGGACACCAAATGTCTGTGACAATACATGAAGTAAAGTGATGAGGTAGGAAGCTATACAGGACAGAATGTTCACAGCTTTTTGAAAATGCACAGTCTCTGTAGTGCTGCATTTCTTTTTCTCCCCACACTCTGTTCAGTCCAAGCTGATGAGTTTGCTTAGTCACCATTGAATTAATTCAGGTGTGTGAGAGCAGCAAAACCGCACAGCAGCAGTTCTTCACAAAATGGACTGACTTGTGTAGACTTCAGAACACAAATGTATAATTTTTCTTCAATTTGTTCTTCAAGACTGGGATTAAAGTAAGATGACAGAAATAAAAAAGCCACAGCTGAAGTATATTATCATAACGTGTATGAATTTGTTTTCATTATAGGGCTGGGCAATAAATCGGTATCAGTATTTATTGACGGTACACCATTGTCGATAACGATAAAAATAATGTTCGGTATGAAGCACTATAGTTTTATTAAAATGCGGCTGGCAGACT
>JAQMYJ010000012.1:14339134-14363149 GCA_030014305.1 Clarias laeviceps
TTCCATTTGTGATGTCTCTGTCTACATCACTGTTAGGAATATTCTTATTTTGTAGATGTTATTTACACCAATCAGCTATGATATTTTGACTAATATTGAGTAGATCTCCCCTTTTTTGCCACCATAAAACATCACAACCAGCATTAACCTTTTCATCCATTTGATCTACACTAGCTCTTTTATTGCTATCAGACTACAAGGCCCACCTTTGTTCCCCATGTTCATCAGTAACCTCGGCCACCCATGTCACTGATGCCAATTCACCGTTTTTCTTTCTTTGGATTACTTTTTGTAGGTCCTGACCAATGCAGACCGGGAACATCCCACAAGACCTGCGTTTTGAAGTTGTTCTGACCTAGTCCTCTAGCCATCACAATGCTTGTCCATTTTTCCTGTTTCAACACCTCAAATTCAGGAAAAAAGGTTAATATATCTCACCCACTTCCAGCAACTATTGTAACTAGATATTGAAAATGTAGCTACTGTGAGAAGGGACAAATTGTGATGGCTAGACGACTGGGTCAAGGCAACTCTAAAACTGTAGGTCTCGTGGGATGTTCTTATTCTTTAGTGGTCAGGACATACCAAAAGTGATCCATAGAAGGAAAACCGGAGAACTGGCTACAAGGTCATGGGTGGCTAAGGCTCACTGATTAATGCTAGTTGTAGTAGAAAGGTGTTGTTTTGGAGGCAATGGGATGTATTAGGCAGGTGGTCATAATGGTATGGCGGATCAGTGTATAATGAATCAACTAAACAATCAGTCACAGCAATGTTTGTGTTTTGTGAATTTTGTTTTTTTAACAAACTTAAACATTGAATTGTTTAAACCACTTAATATTCCTAAAAGTTGAATTTTTAACATAATAAAAATATAATAATTATTGCTAAATGCACTGTGAAGAAGGGATTGCTGGATTCAGAAGTATTGAGAATCGTTGGCGTGTACCAAACCGCGTAAGCACTCGATTAATCCCCGCCCACCTCGTCTTTTGATTGGATGTTTGACTGGGTGGCGCTTTGACCGGCTCCAAACTTTTGTCCTCGTGTAATCGCGGGAGAGAGAGAGAGAGAGAGAGAGACTGCGCGAGACGGCCGCGGCGAAGCGGAGACAGCTGTCCGAGCTTTGAGTCTGTTTAATTTGTAATCGTGGCACACTGGATATGCACTCTCAGAAAACTTCAAAAAGCGGATTAAAGTGCAAAATGGTCCTTCAAGCCGTAGGCAAGGTCCTGAGGTAACGTATCTTCTCGGTCTTTAATAATAATAATGCTGTACTGGAGCATGAAACAACACTATATTGATCCCGAATTTTCACTGCAGCTGTGTGTGTGTGAGAGAAAGAGAGCTGCGTCGGGACTTACCATGTCTTCCTCGGAAATGCAGAGATTAGCACCATTTTAGCTTATTCGTACACACACTTCCAGGGATAAGGTGCTAATCACTCAAAGGGAGCGTTTTTACTGAGGAGCGAGACTGTTCTCTCTAACCCTGCGTCAAATATTATGCGCGCGTGTGTGTGTGCGCGCCACACACTTCATCAACAAAAACATACTGCATGTGTCAAGTCTAAATACATTGGGGAAATGAACTTTATTATTGGACTATTACAAAGAATTAGTCATAATAATAAATATTATTTTGCCAAATTCTATGTATGTAGTCATCTCCGCCATTTATCTGGAGTTTCTTTTTCTCTGATGCGCCATGGTTTCACCAAGTTTGGCATTCTTAAAGACTGTCTAGAGGAAAAAAAAAATTATAATATGAAGAAATGAGCCATTTTACGAAGTGTTTATTTGACTTATGGAGGGAATTCACCTACAGTACTCCAACAAGGATTTATTTAATTCCAAAAGAATTCTTATTTAAGAATTATTTTTATAAAAACTACTTTGCATGAAACCTTCATTGTTGTCATAAACACACACATCGCACTACCGCACTTTCACTTTGTCCCATGTTTACTGAGTTCACACACAGGTGTGTGATCCTTAATGCTGCTGAGCCGGAGGAGGATCGTAAAATTCATGGTGTGTTTGCATTTGTGTGAGAGTGTGTCTGTGTTGTTGGGGGTGTTGCTATCATGAACAGGCCTTCTGCTGTTTGCTTTCAGTGCTGTTGTAATGCTGATGGACACTAAACTGAAACTTGTCTTCATGAATGCACAATATACATTTGCCTTTTCCTTTACTGTAGCACCAGATACTGCACCTGCATCAGTCACGTCAGTATCAGTTTTGATAACCGTTTCCCCTAAATGCCTGATTAATTGCATCTAGCATAGATTTAAATTTAGGAACAAAACTGTGAGTACCTCTATATTAATTTTATTTGGACGCTCCAGATGTAGGTGTTAAAAAAAGTGTATTAACATCTCTTCCTGGTTTTATTAAAAAAATCAGAGAAAAAGTTACAGTAAAAGTTTTTGTTGATTTTAGTGACTTGTTAATTAAGCTTACAACTATGGTAACTAATAGTAATCTGTGTAACATTTGTGATATTTTTAAAGAAAAAAAAAAAAAACTTTCACAAAGGCATTCACTCTTTGGTCTCCCGGCTGAATTTCGTAAAACTGTGACGTCCCTTAAGTGAGAGCAGGTGGAAGTGTGGCTTTTTTTTGTTAAGGATTATTTCTTATTTAACTCATAGTTTGGTTAAGGATGTTCAGCTTTGTCTATATTGATAACCCGGAAACCAATTGTACAATGCTAGCAATGAAGTTTTGGTCTTAATACTTTTGTTTTGTATTAGAGAGAGTTTTTGTGACTGGAGGCCATTGAGTTGCATTAATCCTTCCTGAATTCATTAATAAAGAAGAGATTTTGTGGATACCTTTGTTTAAATCATTATGCAGGATTAGCACACACAACACTGCCATTTTCACCGCTGATCACACGTGCTGTGTACTAAACAAAGAAAGTTTCGTTATTATGTAAATGTGCAGTGTGGTATGTGCAAATATTTTTAAATATAGGTTTGAATACTCAAGACTTTGCATAAAGTACCTCATTTGATTAGTGTAATTTAACTTCTGTATGAAAATCCTGCTAGGTTTAAATAAATATAAATTCATGTTTTGACTTTGATATCCATCATATGATCAACGCTGCAGATGTCCCTAGTAAATATGGACAGTTTGTTGGGTGTTCTTGTCTGTTTTTAGTTTCTTAAATTAATGCCAGCCATATGGTGCCAGTGAAGTTGCTGCTCATCTCCCTTCATTTGTGTTTGAGTTGGAAAAGCGCTTGACTTTCTGTGAGATTTTGCTGCATGTTAGATTTGTATATTGGCCTTGATTTAACATCTTCAGGTTTAGAAATTTGGCTGTGCTTAATATCCTGTTGGGCATAAACCAGTGACATCTTCTATTGTCTTTTTAGTTTTGTTTCTGTAACACTTCTGACCACTTCTGTATATGTGGTATGCAGATCTTTTTTTTTTTTTTTCCCCTAGAAAACTCTGCCCAAATGAAGCAGATTCTCTCGTACGTGCACGCACACACATTGCATGGGCAAATATGTTGGCTGAAAAAAGTGTGGTTTCTATGCATGACCTCTCGTTCATGTTTTTGTGCAGGACAGAACAATTTGTGCCTCCAAAACGCACCATGACTGACTGTTTTTTGTAACACACATTGTTTTATTTAGGCGGTTTTTTTTTTTGGACATTTCTGGGAAGCAATACTGTTTGTCAGTTACATGGAGTAAGGCAAATTCTTAAGACATTAGTCAGTTATTTTAGGAGAATGAGAATGTCTAACTGCCAGCTGTTGTGCTTGCTTGCTGATTTGTTTCTTACTTAAATACACTCTCTCAGGTCCATGTGCTCTTCACATTTCTTTGCCATAAAAGGTATTGTACTATTACTCACAGTCCAGACCAGAGGGGTTTGACCAGAGAACAGTAGCCACATAGCCTTGGCTTTCATCTGTCCAGAAAAAGTAAAGTCAAGTTTAGTGTTTTTGTAGCTGCTACAGAGTATTTTTTATAGGATGACTTTAAGAGTATTTTATGTATGCCGTTTAATGTTTTTTGATAGGGGACAAAATTTGTTTAATTTGGTTTATGCCAGTTGAGGTAGTGATTTGCGCCATGCATACTCATTAGCTATTGTTGCGAGATTTATAATGTTATCTTCACTGTGCCCTCAGCTGTGCAGATCATTCAAGGACTCATTCTGGCTTGGTAAGCCCAAGCGCCAGCTGCATGCGACAGTTGCCCTCCTGGCTTTCACTGGACATTGTCCTGACTGATGTGAGATCAGCCATACTAATGGTCGAGGGTAGGATTTTTGTATGTGGAGCTGGTCCTAGGAAGAACTGAAGCAAACTTCTTGTGTGGCTGCATTCAGGATGCTTCACTTTCTCAGCTTTCCCCAGGAGACACTGGCTAGGTCAGCATCATAGCAGGTTATGCCAAGTTGTTTCATAAAAGTTAATAGAATTCTAACCCTAGAAAGAGTGCTTTCAGAGGATTGTCAGTTAATATTGTTTCCATCAGAACAGAGCAGAAACTCCTTCTACGCTCCTAAAAGCCTGAGCAGTCTACTACTGCAGACTCATAATATGCAACATAAAATAAAGCAAACCTCTTCAGAGCTCCTTTGGGTTGGCCACCACATCAATAAGCCATTTGTGGACTTTTAATTATGCATGTTATTTCTGGTGCAGACTGTTCCTCCTGAACGAGTAGGAGAGTAGGGCTAAGAAGTTTGTTTCAGTTGGTGGATAGTCGTTTACGCACAGAAAAGACAGAAATTAAGGTCAACAAGGGGAGCGCTAGATAATTACAGTACCCGGAACTTCCGTTTCTGCAGCAAACATTTGGGTGTTTTGCCAAAAGGGATAGAACGAGGTCAAAGAGCAAAGACGCTTTGGCAAAGTACTATGTAAAAACCGAAAGCTGCCAAGAGATTGCTGTGTTAAGACAAAAATTGTGTAATGGTTATTTGTTTCCATGTTTCAGCACAATACTGAATGTGTTTTGCTTCATTAGCCTGTTAACACCTTTCCATATGACCCTCGGTCACAAGCCCCGCACAACATCCTGGTTTATGGCTGGGAACTGCCATGAATGTGGTTTTAACATTTACGCTTTAAAACTAGCACTGGATGCATAAAACTGTTTTCACGCCTGAGGTTCAGATGGTATGGAATGCGTTCTTATCTCATTGTAGACGCCTCTGGAAGCTAAATAAGGGTTTGGGGTGTTTTAATGCAGAACCACCAATTAGCTTTATTTATTTATTTACTTGGTTATTTAAAATCTAGTCTTTTGTGTGTTTTCCAGGAAGTCCAAAACGAAGCCTAATGGAAAGAAGCCTCCTGCCGAGGAGAAGAAGCACTATCTGGAACCAGAGTACACTAAAGTGAGGGTGGTGGATTTTGACCTCAAAGACCTGGTGGTGCTGTCCAGAGAGATAGATCTTAATGAATGGCTGGCCAGCAACAGTAAGTAAACCCACCTATCTGAGCTATTATATAAACAGATCTCATTCTGTTCTCATGTTAAAGCATTCAGGAACGTTTGTTTGTCTTGTTGAGTCTTTATTTGGCTGAGTTAATAAGCAAACAGCTTTCTGGGAAGAGCTTTCTTTCATTGGCAGCTCTGGTTGTTAGGTTGTTTTTTCCTCACTTATTGCACTTTGAGCTAACTAGTCAGTTCTCTGATGTTAAAATTCTTTTTTGGTAATCAACACTTTCCTGGTAGATTTTCTAAGCAGGAAATAAATTTTTAAATCTTCATGTTCACACCTTTTGACTGTAAGTTCAGCTTCCTTGGGTCTTTTATGTGCAGAATGTATTTATAGCCTCTGGGAAAGTTGTTGCAGCCAACTAACTTCAACATCATTGCAAATCATATTTTATGCACTTGTATTTCACAACATCCAGACACATTCTTTAAGGCTACTACTTGAAGTATGAGTTGTTGGATATTGTGTAATGTGAAGCATGGTGCTTGTGCTCAATAAAATAAAAAAAGCCAGTTTTAACAACTTTTCTGAGCTGATTATGATCATTAGAGTTAAAAAGTCCATAAAGGTTTCAAACGTCTATCTTGCTGGTTGTGGGTGAAAATGTTCATATGCAGTATCTAATACTTAGCATATAAAAAGAGCAGCATATAATACTTTATATATATTATAGACCTTTGGAGCCTGTTGTAAATTTTAAACAGCACTTTTTTTTTTTGTGTGCTCCACAGCAACAACATTCTTCAATCTCATCAACCTACAGTATAGCACAATCTCAGAGTTTTGCACTGGTGACACATGTCAGGCCATGACCGCATGTAACATGTGAGTACCAGTACTTTGATTTATTAGTTTCACATGATTCATGGATAAATACTGTTATTAGTTATAAAACTTAGTGTAAATACTTGATGTAATACACTTCAGTTACATGATACTACAATTTTGATGGTTTCTTCCATGTTTGTGTACAAACTCAATGATGACGTCTGACCTGCCGGCTTTCCTTATGAACTGCTTCCTTCACGTCTTCACTGTTTTTCTGAAAAGTGTGATAAGAAGCAAGCTTCATAGAAAAGTACAAAATGTTTCATACAAGATATTATGATGGGAGACATTTGGAGTTGATTATTAGGTCTGAACGTACCATGCAATTCACCAAATTCAAAAATGAAACCTTTTTTTTTTTTTTTTTTTTAGTGGGAAATTTTTATACCAAGAAACTTGCTAAAAATAGACAATTGCATATCTCAAAGCAAAAGTGTCAGGTTATGTATGAAATCATGGTTTCCTGGATTGGTAATGAGGATGGGTGGGGATCCGGATTCCAATGATTACTTTTTATCAACAATCTTTGAGATGATAACCAAGGATTCTGATTAATGGGCATGGCTTATGATTGCTTTAGAACATCACTTACAAGGAATAATGTTTTGACTTTGGCCATTTCATTGGGGAAAAATGTCCTGCGCTTAAAGTGTCACTAAATTGCAGGGCTTGATAAATGCTGGGTTTTTCCCCCCCTTTCAGATTCATCATCTAACTTGTTAGCCCTGTCTGGCTAGAACAGCCAGTGTTTAAGGCTAAGTGTTAAAGGCTTTGTATATAGTGTGTACCTGTATAGCAGGTAAAGATGAATCATAACCACACCTTGACCCCGTAGAACCTGATCTCCCACTGAAACCCCCCTTCATTCTCAGCCCATCATAAAACCCCTCCAACCTGTAACTAGCAAAGAACTTGCTAATCAAAACAAACATCTCATGTGAAGTCTCTGCTATTTCTCAACATCTAGTCACCAGTCATTTACTGAAATGTTGTGACGCACGTTAACGTAATTGTTTTAACAACGGTTTGACATTTAATATGTAACCCTGAATGATGGGAGACTTTTTTTCTAATCACTCTCTGCTCAAATGGAAGGGCTGGTAAACAAAAGTATACACTTTCACTTTTAATGAACTAGAGTAATAAAAGCTATTTGTGTGATCTCACCTTCCACCATTTCTGAGAAAAGTACAATTCTATTTGAAAATACTGTATATTCAGCAAAAAGTTCAGAAATGCATGGATTTCCAGGTGCATTCTGGCAAGAATGTAATTTTTCATTCGTGCCAATAAAGCCGTTCTGAACAGGTGCATTCTCTTGTGCCATTTCTTGTACCACCTGGTTTTTTAGGAAATACATATTTGTATGAAATACATAATTTACTGTCAGTAAACACTTTCAAAGGCATGTAAGATTGCTGCCATGATGTTATGTTGTGGCAGAAATCCTTAGCACTGTATGTAGGTGTGGAGATGGCAGTTGGAGAGAGATTTCTGGCAATAAGCCAGCAGTTCATCCTGTTCAGCAGGTCTCAGACTGAGGACATTGTCCATGCAGAGCCAGCTGCACTTTAGTGCCAATAATTATTCCAATTGAATGTTCCTTTACATTAGCATACTGCATTTTTAATGGCCAGTCTGTGCATTGATACATGGATGGATGTTAGTGTTTGTTAGTGGTCAGTAGTTGCTGTAACATAAGAATGCGTCTTTCTTGGAAATATATTTATTTCAGGCAGCTTTCAGATATCATGGGAAATGATTGTCCCAGCTCATGTGTCTTTACACTCAGTTACTTTGAAACTCTGAGTTCTGCTCTCAAGTAATAGTATATTGTCTTGCCTCTTTCTGCGTACAGGATATACTACTGGTATGATGAGAGAGGGAAGAAGAGCAAGTGTACAGCACCTCAGTATGTCGACTTCGTCATGAGTCTAGCACAGAAGCTCGTGACTGATGAAGAAATCTTCCCAACAAAATATGGTGAGTGGACATCAGAGCCATCTTGTGGACATGCCTAGAAACTGCCCCTCCTTTCTTTTCTTCTTCTGTCTAGTCCAGTATTGGAGGAAGTAGCTCCTCCTAGAGATTTGAGTGTAAAGTGTTATATCCTCTAGTTCTGAGTTAGTTTATTTTCTGTCAATTGCAGTGGCTGTGT
The DNA here is from genome assembly GCA_030014305.1 of Clarias laeviceps. NCBI lineage: Eukaryota > Metazoa > Chordata > Actinopteri > Siluriformes > Clariidae > Clarias > Clarias laeviceps. Next base: position 14,347,596 of record JAQMYJ010000012.1, read on the forward strand.
TTTAATTATACAAATGAATAATCAGTAGTTCTGTAGTCAATTTTGTGAAACGAACTCTTGTGCAGATATTACTGGTGGAAGTAGTAGTCCTTGTTGTAAGTTCACAGAATCCCTTTACATTTAGGCATTTAGCAGACGCTCTTATCCAGAGCGACTTACTTTTTTTTTTTTTTTTATCTCATTATACATCAGAGCAGTTGAGGGTTAAGGGCCTTGCTCAAGGGCCCAACAGTGGCAACTTGGTGGTTGTGGGGTTTGAACCTGGGATCTTCCGAACCGTAGTCCAATACCTTAACCACTGAGCTACCCCTGGCCACCATTAGGTTTTGAGAGCAGTTTTGTACTATAAGAAGAATGTTAAAGTAATTAGAAAAGAGGAAGGACACAAAATAATGCAAGAAGTAGCAATAAGAAAACAAAAAAAAAATCAGACAAGACAAAACAGAAATGTAAGATGAAGGTTTTTAATAGCTTGTAGCCACAATTCAAGCTTCTTTCTTCAGCCCCACCCACTCTGGCCTCGGGCATCCACCATGTCCTGCTTCTTAATGTGTTCTAGTAATGAAAGATTTCAGTTGAGCCAGTCAGGTCGTTCTTGTGGGGTTCATTCACAAACATAAAAGATGATTTTGTCATACATTTTGAGTTCCAAGGCAGCAGTTGTAGAATTTATGAAAATTAAAATCTCATTCTTGCTTTAAGAAAAGATTTATTCATTAGATTCTCAGCATTTCTATAGTAATTCTTTTAGAACTATATTCTATCTAAATACAATATTAATTCTTCCTATGCACAGTGAGTTTTAATTGTCTCCTCCGCACTGTCCCCTTCCTGCAGGTAAAGAGTTCCCCAACTCATTTGAGTCTCTGGTGAAGAAAATCTGCCGGTACCTGTTTCACGTGCTGGCACACATCTACTGGGCGCACTTTAAGGAGACCGTTGCTTTAGATCTACATGGACACTTAAACACGCTGTACGCACATTTCATTGTCTTTGTGAGGGAATTCAATCTGGTCGACCCCAAGGAGACCTGCATCATGGACGACCTGTCAGAGGTGCTGTGCACTCCTCTGCCCTCCTCCCCTCAACAGAACCATGTGACTGAGAGATGAGCAACACTCACGAGCCCCGCCGGGTGAGGAAGAGGAGGATAAATTGAGAATGAGTGCCCTCAGGAGGGCCAGGGCTGCTCGCAGAACTCGCACACCCTTGGACTATTTAACCATCAAAAGAACTAGTCAGAGGGGACGAGGGGATGGCAGTGCCTCCCTTCAGCACGCACTAGTGGGGGAGAAACAGCCCCACCTACTTCTTTGCAGTCTCTTTTTTTTTTTTTTTCTTTTTCTTTTATTTTATTATTATTATTTGTATTTATTTTTGCTCAAATTCTTGGAAAATGTAGTATTTTATCAAGTATTTTTATTTGGCCCTTAATGTTTATTACACAAGACTAAAGCAGTCACCTGACATTGGACTATCATAAAGACGCATTACATCAGTCCCCAATGTGCAGGGACAGGCTGTCCTGACCTTTAGTACTTCATGACTGGGACCTGAAGCCACATTGTGACCAGTTCTTTGTTCATGTGTATCTTCCCTGTCTTTTATTCTCATGTTTTTAGTTCTGTTTTTATAAGTTTTGAGAGGTCATGCAATAATTAAACAGCAAAAATGAATGTCCAGCTTGATGCTGTAGAATGTTGCTCTTAGTGAGACCGTTGATGTGCATGTAGATGGCAGAGTCCATTTCTTTACTGCACAGAAAATCTCAAGAGTTCACCATAGTTGTGGCAATCAATATGCTGTATCATACTGAGGATGCATCCTCCAGGTTTTTTTTTTTAATATAAATCTTTTTTTTATGCTATCAGAGGTCATTAAAATTATATCAGCCTACACGTGTGTAGCACATGCACATTCTGCTTACATTTTTATGAAAATAGATTATAACTATATAAGGAAATCGCAGGTGGGTTACGTCAAAATAGTGCCTCCAAGCAGGTGGATTTGTTTCCCCTTTGTTTTATTTATTTTGACTATTTGCAGGGTTCTTCAGTTCTGGCTTTCCTTTTACATATTTTAATGATCTAAGTTAAAGCAATTTATTATTTTAAGCTCTGCAAATTATAATCTAATAAAACATGAAAATGCCAACCTGATTCAAGTGGATTTGCCTAATCATTTAAATCATCTTGAAAAAACAATGAAGACGTGCTGGTCTTTTATCATATGGTCATGATCAGCAGTTGAATTATATTTACTGAACTACAGTTTGCAGCACATGTAAAGAAAGGATTAAAACACTAACAAGCAATAAACTTTATTATTCTATAAATTCTGAAACTTGTGCAGTTTTAACAGTAATGTTGGTTGTAGATTTTTTTTTCTTTTTTCTAAGGACTTCAATTCTTTTAAAAATATATTTTCATGCAGACAGATGTTTGTTTCTGCATGTCAAAGACTGTTCACTTTTTATTTGAATGTTATAGTAAAGGGTACTTTCTAAAATAAAATAAAAAAACCCAGGTTTTTAGAAATACAAACAATGCTTCAAATTTTCTATTTAAAAAGTTAGGATCTCCTTGATTGCTTGAGCATGTTCAAAGTGATGCTCAGTCTACACAGCCTTAACTTCTAGTTAAGGAATAAGTGGTTGATTAGTGAATTTGGAGATTTGGCCACTTGATGTATACATTATAGTGAAACACTACTGTAGACTTTCCATGATTTTACATGTGTAAAGATGGACAGGAATGCAATAGGTCATGAGAACAGTCAAGTTTATTTGCATGCCAAGACCAGTGCGAAGGGGCATTTATTTATAGCAAACTATTAGAACTATATCACTATTTTCCCCAAACTATTATGGGGAAAAAAAATCACTTAAATCGTGCATATCTATGATAATTTATTGACAACTAGCCTACGTATAAAAAAAGGAAATAGGCAAAGGTTTGGCATATAGTAAAGGTAGTAATGCTTTCACACAAACTAAGTCATTTATTGCTTAACATCATCGCTGCAGCATTTCGACAAAATGCAAAGCCGATACAAAACATTCCCATGTTAAGAAAAAATATAGAATAATTGTCAAGCATTTAATATATGATTTTAAAAAGGATCTGCATGTAGTAGCCCTATCTGTGATGAATCATTCCCCCCCCATGAGAATAAGGTTCACTCATCGTGATGGGTCGCTTGTCGTTTTACTCGCCTGCGCAAAGACGCCCTGGCGGATGTGAGGTCTTGCGATTTAAACCAAACCACTCCCTCATCCTCGTCCAACTTCCGGGCGCTGCAGGTCGGCGTGGGCACCTTGACCGTTTTGCCGAACTTGGAATAATCCACGGCGTACATGCCGTCGTCCTCGGACACGGTAGGCACGAAGCGATGGCCCCAAAAGATCTCCTCTGGCACGTACGACGTCCGCGCCTGTGTGGTGATGCCGGTGGTCTCCACCACGCCCTCCAGCACCACCACCACCTCGATGTTTTCGCTCTGTAAGCTTTCATCTGACAGCTCATACATGGGGCTGCTTTTGTCGATCACGTGGCTGATGATGAGCGGCGACACGAGGAAGATGCTGCTGCCTGCGACCGGGTTGTCCGTCTGGATGTCGATCTGCTCCAGAGGAATCACCTCGCCCTCGTCCGTGCTGCTGCGGCGGACGAGCTGCATGCGCACTGTGGCGCTGATGATCATGCTCTTGCGCAGGTCGCCGATGCGCACCATGAAACACAGCCTGCCGTTCCTGAGCGAGATCACCGCGTGCTTGCTGAAGATCAGGGTCTCGGCGCGGCGGCGCGCTTGCGCCGTCTTCATAAAGATGCAACCTAGCATGATCGCGTTAATCACCAAGCCCACGATGTTCTGTATGATCAACACGATCACTGCGGACACGCACTCCTCCGTGATCATGCGCCCTCCGAACCCGATCGTCACCTGCACTTCGATGGAGAACAAAAACGCCGAGGAGAACGAGTGGATCTGGGTGACGCACGGCACAAACCCGTCCGCGTTCGTGTCCAGGTCCCCGTGCGCGAAAGCGATGAGCCACCAGATCATCCCAAACAGGAACCAAGTGCACAGGAAGGACATGGTGAAGATGATCAGCGTGTAAAGCCATTTCAGGTCCACCAGCGTGGTGAACACGTCCTGCAGAAAGCGGCCCTGCTCGCGGATGTTCGTGTGCGCTACATTGCACGCGCCGTTCTTGGCGACAAAGCGCGACTTCCTCGGTTTCGACTTGAATTTGGGTTGCAGCACTTCCTCCGCCAACCGGGTCAGGACATAATCGTCAGGAATGATACCTTCCCTGGACAACATTGCTGTCCCATGCTACAGCCTCCACACACTTCGCCTCCTGATTTCCGAGCCCACACTCAGGATACAGTGTTCGATGCGCGCGAGGTTACCGGGTTGCCAGATTCAACTCAGTGTTAACTGTCCATTCTCAGTTCCGAGGCAAAACACGTCAAACGAAGACACTCCCTGACGTCGAGGTACTTATCCGCTTCGATGAAAACGGATCAGTCGGGTTTGTTCTGCTCAGAGAAACTACGCGCGCATTAACCGGCCATACGGGCGCCGAACCATCCGCCCACCTTCAGCGTCTCAGCTGCTCCTGTCCGTCACTCCAAACAAGATATTTCTGTCCAGCATCCTCTGGCCTCCATTTGGCGATGATGTTCTGGGGTGTGTGTTTGTCTGTGTGTGTGTGTGTGTGTGTGTGTGTCAGAGCGCGGGAACTAACCACGAGACCCGAGTGTGTCCATGTCTCCTCTTAACTCCGGGAGAGATTAGCAGTACTTTCCCGCCGCATGCTCTCACTGACCCTGACCGAGCGTAGACACACACACACACACACACTCTGACTCTCTGAGGTTTTTCCGCTGAGCTCAACACAACAGAAACACTGCTGCAGGAAAACGAGACGCACAAGGACGGTGTGTAGAACAGGACCCGCTGGTGAAGACGCAGTTGCTCTATGGTGACACAGGAACTGGGAATACACCAGGATGCGCAAATCCATGTGTCCATCAACAGTTTACGTAGCCGGACATCCCAACGATGTGACAGAACCAGCAGGAATTGTAGGTCCTGTCAGGTAATCAGCAAGTTGTCACGTGTCAGATTTTTATTATTGCCAGATTGATTTATCCTTGGATCCTCCGTGTATTCAGGGCCCGTGGGATCATCCCTTTCTCTTAGTTATGGCACCCTTGTTAACTATTAAGCCAATTTCACGAGTTAATAAATTCCATACATTTTATACATTAACACTGTATGTTTTAAAGATAGAACACAGATCCTCATACTGTATTTACATGTGCTTTGATTATTATTATTTAACTTGCTTTAACATAAATTTAATGTGTAAATCTTGGTAAATTATTTAAACATTGATTACACTGAAGGAAGCATGAAAGAGGATAAACAGGAATGTTCAATTGATATCTATGTAATTTTTTATTTATTGTCCTGCAATGGATTGGCACCTCGTCCAGGTTGTACCCCGTCTCGTGCCCCAAGTCTCCTGAGATGATGAGTGAGTGCGAGTTATGTATTTATCTAAGGATTGACATCCTCTCAAATGCACAAATTTCTAATTCCTAATTTATGATTTGCTCCAGATGGAGCTTTTAGTAATGCATATTGCATCAGCTTGCACTATATTTTTATGATCTTTTTGTATTTTGATCATGCTTCATTGTGCCTGTGGCTCCTTTTATTTGCACACTTGGTCTTATTTGCTGATGACTTACTACTGAAATAAGTCTCATTAATGACTTTCTTTGTAAAACTATATATTTTTCCTGTGGTATAAGTGCATACACTGTGGTGTACAATACAGTGACTGTGTGTTTTGCAATAAACTATTAGTCACCTCCTTAATGATCTCATTTGTATAGTCAATGCAATTATAAAGGACAACTTTTATTAGATAGTTACCTTTATGTGAAAAAATATAAGTTATATGATATGAGCGTGTATGTATATATAAGTAGTTGTTTTTATTGCATTATATCATATTTACAAATATGTTACATGGTACAAAATAAAACAATAATACATAATACAATTGCACTTTAAATGGAAGGTCATCTGTGGTCATTTGTCTGCTCGAACAAAAGAGGCAAAAGCACTTCCTTCTGTACTGAGAAGGACCTCGGGTTTATCAAACTCGAGAATCTCCCCTCTCTTCATCACCATCACCAGATCTGCATTCAGGATTGTGTGAACTCGGTGCTGCAGAATAAAATAAAAACATGCACAAATCAGCTAAAATTGACCCATGCAGTGTATATATGAGTGTGTGCATGTGTGTGTGTGTATTTCTCTTGTTACCAGTGTTGGCATCTCTGCATATTGCATGCAGTGATTTCATTATAGCTTTTAACAGAAATACAGTATACATAAGTTATATAAGACTTTGTTGCTTTCTCACCGCTATAATGACCACTGTTCTGTCAGCAAAGGCCGTCATTACAACTTTCTGTAGAATACTTTCCTGCAAAACAGTTTAATAATGTAACATTGTTTTTTTTAACTTTTTTTGTTGTGATCACAAGCGAGTATATACTGTATTAAGGCCATAGTTTAAATTTCTTCGATATGTTCTATATGTCGCCAAAATACTTAACTCATGGCACATATTGTATTTTAAAATGACTGATGGAGAAATAAATTTAATTAAAGAAGGAAGAGAGGAACTTAAGTTAAAAGGCTTTTAGGTCCATTTCAATTAAATAATTACCCCGAAGGCTAATATTATGCTCATGTTACTAAATTGTTTACTATGGTATCTACAAAAAAAAAAAAAAGCTAGTCAAAAAGCTAGTCTCTTACTGTTGCCATGTCTATGGAGGCGGTGGCCTCATCCATGATCAGAATGCTGCTTTTGCGTACAAATGCTCGCGCCAGGCAGAACAGCTGACGTTGTCCCTGACTGAAATTCTCCCCCCCTTCTGTCACCATTGCATCTGAAATAAAAAAATTTAAAAAAGCAGCACAGAACTAGGTTATATATCTGCTGTTATGTATGCTCTTTATAGGAATAATTATGATATAATTATGATAATTATGAATAGTTTTTTTCTGACTTGAAAATGGGATTATGTATTTATTTATAAATAATAATGCTGTTTTTCCTATAAATTTGGACAGTCATTTCAAATGGATGCTTTGCTTCCAGTGTCCCCAGGCCAAATAAAAGGGGTAGATCATTTAAAAAAAAAATAAACAAGTGTTATGTTATCTCTTAAATCAAATTAGATCTCTAGAGGACTTTATTAAAGGCAGATATATTTGGCTGGTGAACCAATTAAGCCTATAAATAAAAGAAAGTATCTTATTCCTTCCTTTGATTTTATAAATGCTTATAAGATTCTTTAAACAGCCTAATGTCTGTGCATTGATTTCCTAAGCTCTAGAGTAAGAGAAGAAATGCTAGAGTCCTATCCAAGTTTGCCCTTTTGAATTCATTTCCATCTCACTTACCAAGACCCCCATGCAGTGTTTGCACTACTGGTTTGAGTTGAGCAATTTCCAGAGCTTCCCACAGCATGCTGTCTGTAGCTTTCATCTCTGGATCTAGATTAAAACTGAACACAATAATAAGGTTTACAGCATTTTATTAAACATCTCATCAAACTGTTTTTTTTTGCCTGAATTTGCCTGATTTCCTTATATTCCTTCTCTAGTACCCGATGTTTAAGGATTCAATAATAATTCATGGCCTTCATGTGAAGTTTCCTAACATTATGAACAAAAAAGCAGCATAGCATTTGAAGTTTTAAGCCATTGAGGTAGAAGGTGCAATTTTGTACAGATTGTTTGGGGTGTGGTTATTGATGTATACTTGCTGTCTTTCCTGTTCACTCTTCATTTATCTATGATCATTACAAAGACCCCAACCTTCTAAGGCATATGGTCTAGCTGGGGACTTGGCATTGTTCACAGAAGTAGAGCAGTACTAAAAGAGACTAAAAGTCACTTGAAGGACAAGCACACATGACTACATACACTAAATTTGTCCATATATGACTTGAATGGGAATAATTAATTTCTCTCAATTTGCATTCATTGTGACCAAATTTAGAAATTCAACTGAATTATTCATTAAATAATGTGACTCATTTTATTCTCATTCTATGAAAAATGAGTTCTAACCGTATTGTTCCACTGAAGAGAATGGGATCTTGAAGGATGATAGATAAACGGCTCCGCAGTGTCTGGAGAGGCAGCTTTGCTATGTCAATATCATCTATGATTATTCGCCCTTTTAAAAGAAAGTTTATAAAGAGTTAATTAGTGGAAACTATAATTTTGAAAATAAAGAGAATATGTGATGATGAGAGCAGCACTGCTTTTAAATTGTACCCTCAAAGGCATCCACCATACGAAAGAAGGCTAAGGAGAAAGACGACTTGCCACTTCCTGTCCTGCCACAGATGCCAACCTGCAGTAGAAATCCACAGAAAGCTGATCCTTTAATCATGTATATACACCAATCAGCAATAACATTATGACCACCTGCCCAATATTGACTAGGTCCATCCTAAAAAAAAAGTAATCCACTGTGTGACACCTTTCTATTGGAACAAGCATTAACTTTTTCAGCACTTAGACCTACAGTACCTCTTCTATTTTGACTGACTAGCATTCTAGGTGCACCCATGACCTTTGGCTAACCATGATTCTCTTGCCAATTCACCATTTTTTTTCTTCCTTGGACCACTTCTGGTAGGTCCTGGCCACTGCAGACTGGGAACATCCCACAAGAACTGAAGTTAACGTTGCTCTGATCCAGTCGTCTAGCCATCGCAATTTGACCCTGGTTAGAGTAGCTACAGTTACCATCTCATTATAGTGGCTCTTGGAAGTGGGTGGAATATATTAGGCACCAAGCCAACATTTTGTACCAGAAGTGTGGTTAGAAACAAAAAAATTGGGCAAATGTAAAGATTTGAGCAAGGAAAAAATGGTCCAAGAAAAAAAAATCTGGGAACAGGGTCATGGGTAGCCAAGGATAACTGATGCATGTGAAAAGAGAAGGTTGGCTTGTGTTGTCCGGTCGAATAGAAGAGCAACTGTAGCTCTAATTGATGAAAAGATTAATGACTAAAAGGTGTCAGAGGTGTCATCTCTGTTTTGATGGCACAAGTGGGGACCTACTCAGTTTTAGGAGGGTAGTCAGAATGTAGATACTGTAGACTTGGCTAATTTTGAGGTTAGTGCTTATCTGTGTGTTTGTCCAAGGATTTGATCTCATTCCATATAGTTGTGGTTTTACCTTTTGTCCTGGTCTGATGTGAGCATTGGCATGCTTTAGGACCGGCTTTAGCGTGCTGTCATACCTCACACTCAGATTCTGGATTTGAATCTCGCCCTGCTGTGGCCAGCACTCAGGGACCTGAGACGAAGCTGAGAGAGTGATGAGGAGAAAGATAGCAATATGACAGTGAAGAAAATGAATAAAAGTCAAACCTTCCAGGAGAGTAAATATGTGGTATGAATAAGGCCAGTAAAAGCATTCCTGCTGAGATGAAGTGTATAACAGCTAACGCTTGTCTGCTGCGTGTAAGATGTGGATGTAGGTCAGCATCAGCAGCCTCTCAGTGTCTGAAGGCTTTTTACTCACAGAGCAACCCCTCGTAGTTCTCTGGTTCAGTCTTTAGCAGGTTGTTTATCCTCTTTACTGCTCCTAATTGAACCTCAATGTCAGCCAGGTTGCGTACCATCCAGTTAAGATAGTTTGATACCTGACAACACATATTTAGGCAAGAGATGAGTGGGTTGTTATCTGAATACCAGAATCCAAAAATAATTTCAACATAGTCCTCTTATGACTGATCATTATAGTTTTGGTTTTCAGGTTATTTTGGCTTAGTGGGTAGCACTGTTGCCTCACACCACCAGAGTAGGGGTTAAATCTCACCTCTGGTCCTGTGTTTATGATCTACCTGTGCTTGGCATAGGTTTTGGTGTACATTGCCAGAGGTTCTGACTGACATTGCCAGATTGTCTATAGTGTGTGATGAGTGTGTGAGTGTGTTCGTGCTTTGCCCTGAGATAGCCTCCAGGCCCCGCTTAAGCCTACACAGGATAAGTGATAGATATAAATAATAGATGGACATTATTTTTATTCAAATGATTTTATGAATATATATTTTTTATGCATGGGCTCTCATAGTTTTAGTCATTTTACTTTTTTCATATAACTGTGGGTGGCTGCTTTCAACCTGACATTCATTTTGATCGAGGATTTAACTATTGATTTTGGACTGCAACTGTATGCTATAATTAGAAATCCATGTTTTATAACAAGGCACTTTTATGGTGTAAGACAGCTGAATTTATCCATTTTTCCCAGACTGCACTTGCTCTCCCAACAAATTAGGACTCAAGTCATTTGAATGTTTTACGAAGAACAACAAATTCCCAGTAGTAGTTAGTGTATCCAGATTAATAACATTCCGCATGCTCATAAATACTTATGGTTCCTTACTATAGTTGTAACTATACTATAGCTTAGTGTAGTTACTAAATAATCCATACCAGATACTGAATAATAAGTGAAAGTGTATTTAAAGGTAATAAATTAAAAACAAAAGAAAAAAATTACACAATACATAAAAAAAAAAAAACATTTATCTTAATAATTAACATGATTTTAAATGGCATCCAAGATTTACACACACTGGCCAACTGCTTGTTAACACAACTACAGTATGTAATTATCCAATCACATGGCCATCATAGGGTTTATAGGTAATTTAATGAAAAATATATTTTTCAGATATTTTACTGGGTCAGTTCTCTGGGTGATAATGCCTTGCTGATGACGGAAATCAGAGGAGAATGGCCAGACTGGTTCAAGATGATAGAAAGACAACAGTAACTGAAGTAACATCTCGTTACAACTAAGGTATGCTGAAGAACATCTCTGAATGCATTATGCATTGAAACTTGAAGCAGATGGGTTACAGCAGAAGAAGACCACATAAAGTGCTACTACTGTCAGCTAAGAATTAGGAAACTGATGCTACAATTTGCGTTGGCTCATTAAAATTGCACAATAGAAGATTGGAAAAACATTGCCTGGTCTGATAAGTATCAAATTCTTCTGTAACATTCAAAAGGTTGGGTCAGAATTTGGTATAAACAACATGAAAGCATGGCTCCATCCTGCCTTGTATTAACGATTCAAGCTTCTGCTGGTGTAATGGTGTGGGAGAAATTTTTTGGCACACTTTGGGCCCCTTATTACCAACAGAGCACCTTTGCGATGTACAGCCAACAAATCTGCAACAACTGAATGATGCTATCATGTCACTATGGACCAAAAACCTAAAAAAGTAAAACCCAGTACTAGCAAGAAGTACCTAATAAAGCAGTAAATGTATTTTACAATGTAATAAAACTACTTTCCACAACATGTTGGTCAGATTTCACTTAGCTTACAGTTACCTACATTGCTAACTGACTCCCTGTTGACACCGGTGGAAATTAGCCATTGCTTCATCTCAACATTAAAAATAACAATGAGGCAGTCTATCTTTAGTTCTACTATAACAACACTTCTATGTTAGAACTTCCAACAGTATTTTCTGTGTAACAATTTGTAACATTAGATTAAGATAATAAATTAAATTATTGGAGCACTGGACACCTCGATACAACCCCATGGCTGTGTGCTTGCCTGTGGGCATGGATTTATAACTTGGCAAGGACTTGGCAAATGTCCCTGCAAGGTTAGGAATATATGAGAGTTATGACTTTGTAAGAACCTTTAGCTAATTCCCATGAGGAAAGCTGTAGAAAAAAAACATCAATACTGCAATACTGTGTGTGTGTGTACCATCAGAGCGTATGTCAGTCCCAGGCCGACCAGGCCAGTAGACAGTTGGCTGTAGAGACTGCTGGTGATAGAAGCCACTGCAGCTATGAGGACAATACAGGCTCCAATATACTCCTGATAGAGATTGTGTAGACAAGTAAAAACCCAAGTGACAGCTTTAGACATAGTCAAAAATACCGAAACTGGACCCAAATGTTTTTTTCTTTCTTTTTGTATCAGCAGGTTCAAGAAATTCAGAGTAGTGGATAAGCAATACCAAATAATCAGTTAGAAAATAGAACATGATTGGGCTGTGCCACTTATAGGATTTACCATATGTATTCATAATCAAATGCACAACAAAACAATAATTGGTTATATATGGACTATTCACTAAGTATTAACATTATTTATTCTTTTGAAGCTACAGTATTACTGAATGGGTGTTGTGTTGGCTGAAGCTCCTGCTGGCTCAGAGTGTATGAGCAGGGAAACTCACCATGCGTACTTCCAGCCAACGGTTGGCAGCAGTGAGGAAGAGCGATGCAACATTATTAGCATCTGTAAGCTCCAGAAGTCTCTGCCGAAATCTGGCGTCATACCTATATCATATACACATACACACACATTATTGCTGTAAGAAATAATTATCTAGTCCAGTGTTGTGATACTGTTAGCCAACAATGATAATGCAAAATTTCATTGAGACGGACACTTCTGTTGGTAGTGAGCTCACCGGAACGGACCCTCACCTGAAGGCCCGGATGGTGGTGAGACCCTCTACTGTTTCAGAGAAGTGAGAGAGTAAAGGGAGTTGGGTACTGTCCTCAAGCTGATGCAGATCTCTGGACACACACAAATGCACACTCACGTCATCTTTACAAAACTGTAATTACTTGATCTCTCATCTAACATGATCATATCTTACACTTATACGTTTAGTGTGTAAATTATTGTATTTTTATTAGATTATATTAACATTGGTTGTATTAAAATTAGTTGTTAAGAGTAGATGATAATAAATAGCTTGATTTTTTATGTCTTTCTATATCTATAAATATACTGACTATCCTGTGGAAAAGGCAGTGCTTCTCATACTTGAACGCCACTCTGAAGTATTTCTGGATGAAGTAGCAGGCAATAGCGAGCGGAGTGAGAGCGATGAGGAAAACAGGTGTGACATATGATATAACACCCAGCGCAGACACACACAGCAATGTGGAGCGAATCAAACACTCCAAAGTAGTAGGAATATGCTGGACAGAGAGAGAGTGAGAGAGAGAGAGAGAGAGATTAGAGATAGGGAAAAGGAGAAAGAAAGTCACAAAAAGTATATTCATTAATCTTAGTGTCATTTTCTAGTTTAGTCGAATTGTTTTTGTGTAGCCACTGAGACTTATTAATCTAATAGTTGAAGCATATTAAATCTCCTAACCCCAAGGCGAATCATAACCCACAACTGAGTTCCAGTTGGAAAGTGAATCAGCTTTGATCAGTGTAATGCAGATGATGTTTATATACACTTGCTTGTGTTTGGAATCATTTTCTAACTCATCGTTCCTGATTTTTATTTCTTTCTACATTGTAAAGGAATGCTGTAGGCGTCCAAAATATGCATTTTCATAAATCTCCTTTGACAATGTTAATGTTGAGATGTGTCTGCTAGTCGTGCTCTGTAAAGCCTTCATAAAGGCTCTAATCTGAGGTGCTGTTAATTGGTGATTTCTGAGGCTGGTAATTCTAAATGAACTTCTCCTCTGCGGCAGAGGTCAGTTTTGGTCTTGCTTTCCTGTGATGGTCTTCATGAGAGCCAGTTTCATCATGGTGCTTGATGGGTTTTGCAAATGCACTTGACAATACTGTGCTTGCAAGAACTATTCCAGAACAGCTGACTTCATGTCTTAAAATTACAACTCATGGTTTGAAATCCCCAGTATTGTTGTAGATTGTAGAAAATAAATCACTAAACAAAAACAAAGTAATTTGGAGGTGATCACAAACTTTTGAGTGGTAGTGTAAGTGCATTTTGCTTGTAATAGAATACCGTATGACATTTCCCTTTACTAGTTTTCTAAAATTGCCACCAAAACAAACAAAAACAAACAATACAATACAGCAATATAACATAAAATAGCCTGCAGAAAGGTCATGGGCTGCATAATAATAGACTGCAATATTTCCAAACTGCACAAACTGTCTCTGTGTATATAAACTCATTGAATCACCTTCACCCTTAGCTTTAATTACAGCATACAATGTGGTGTGATTCTTCATGCTCGAAGAAACACTATTTCACAGTTTCTTCACAGGGATATGTCTGTGCCATTAGGGAAAAAAACTCCATTGATGTGCTAATCTGGTCATTCAGTACATTCATGTCGTCAGCTGACTTCATTTTATTGCCACATAAGGCTGCTGAGCCTAGACCTGACCAAGTGAAGCACCCCCAGATCATAAAACTGCCTTCAGAGGCTGGTACAGCGGCCATTATGCATGGTGGATGCGTCACTTCACATGCTTTCCTTCTTACCCTGGTGCGTTCATCACTCTGAAATATGACCACATGAACAATTCCTATTGCCCCAAAATCCATCATTATGCTCTCTAGCAAATTGAAGCCTTTTTTGTAGTGAAAAAATAGATTTCCTATAGGCACGGAGCTGTTTAAGGTTTTGAGTATTGATTTTTTTCCATGTACCTTCACCATGTGTTTTATGTGATCTTTATTAATGATTTCTTTCCGAGCACATTTATTCACCAATGTTCATGGTTCAGCACTATTCTTCCAGGTTTTGATAAAGTGTAAGGCTTCTTAACCCAGTTCCAGAAATTTAACATATCCTTAGTTGTTTTCTTGTCAACCTAATGCAGCCTTATAATTTGACATTAAAAGATCAGTGTTTCTCAACATTGTTTGCAGAGGACCACCCTGTACGTTTGTTATCACATCCTCTTCAATTATGGAAAGGTTGTTAATTAACTGATTAGTTAAATCAAGTGTGCCGGGAGCTAAGAAAACAAAAAAATCTGCATGCCAGGTGGTCCTCTATGCCTGGAGTTGAGAACCACTAATGTAGGGTAAATATTTGGGAAAAAGGGACACTTAATATTTAACCTGTGCATCTTCACCTGTGTGGTCATTAGTGATTGGTTCATTTCTTGCATTTGATCTTTAAGCTCCGAGACGATTAAAGCTTACTAATTATTTTTGATGATGTAACTCAGAATGGAAACAGCAGAAACATTTAGTCAGTTTTAGTATACATAATTGGGAGGAACTTCCTCATAAAGCAAGAAAACGGACCAAAGCACACTAACACCAACAACCTCATTAAGGGAAAAAGTGTAAGGTTTTAGACGGGCCGAGTCAATCTCTAAACCGTACTTAACCCAAGTGAGCATGGAATTCACCTCCTAAAAATGAGACTGAAGAGAGAAACCCTGTCAAAAACAAACAACAACTAAATGAAGTACAAATACTTAACTTTGGTACAAGCTGGGAAATGTATCACAGAAGAAGAATGCAAGCTCAATGCAGTTCCAAGCAAGTATTATAATTGATGAGGAAATGAAAACTGAAACCCAAATTTCTTTAGTGTATAGCAGGGACTAAGTAATTGGTCATAATTATTGTTTCAGAATTTTAGAAGCATTGTATTGATTCTGTGGTGGTGTGTAGGTCTGTGTATGTGTGTGTGTGTGTGTATGTGTG
>JAQMYJ010000012.1:14363226-14375961 GCA_030014305.1 Clarias laeviceps
AATCATTGAAGAGTTTTTTAACCTTTAACAAATAACAATTCTGGGGTGATTAATGGTCATTGCTAATAAAGATGAAAAAATATAAACCACAAGGTGGCTGAACAAGGTACAGTAGCTCTGCCTAATGAAATGAATAGAGTTTATTTATTTTTATACATTGACTAAATACACAAACTAAAATTCATCTTCCAACAGCATTACAAACAGCATTGCCAAAACAGAGAAATACTGATTTTTTAAAATCGTTTTACCTCTCTGTAGAAGGACAGAGGGCTTTGGTTAGAAAGGTCAGCATGATAATTGATGAGAAAAGGTCTCTCAAGAGCAGTGACCCAGTAACACACCTGGTCTATGGTGTTTGTGTCAGCGGAGAATCGGTTCAGAAGGCTTCCCAAAGGCGTTGTCTCAAAAAGTCTGGATATAAAAAGCACAAACCATCAGTCAGATGACAGAGATATATTGTACAAATAGTGTTTTCAATTCAATTTTCAGTTATTCAACATATTTTCTTCTGGGTGACACCCGATAGTATAAATTATAAATCAGGCCAGTATACAGATACTTTTCTCATTGTGAGATGGGTGAGCACGGGTCAGTTTGTCATTACAGCAGCAATTTTTATAATGCGCAAATTTGCAGTGTCCAGGTGAAGCTAGCCACTAAAGCAATGGGGAGTGCTTTCCACTGTCAAATATTTTTCTCCATTCTGAACCCAGATTTGAGTAATGACACCCATGTAGCTTATTTACAGCGTAATAATGTCTTGGGTTAACGTTTAGTGGCTCTAAACCGCATGAAGGGTGAGTGGGTCAGAGATCATTTGTCACCTGACCACACACAGTGTGTAATTACCCTCTTCATTACTGGACAACCCTGTGCTGTTGCCATGGAACTAAAAGCAAAATCACTGTTTGTTGTCCAGAACTCAGACAGATGGGCCACATCAGTCATCAGGAAAATAGCTCAGTGGAGCCTGACTATGCAACAAGGTAATGGTTTTATTGTTATCTTCCCAGAAAAGCATTCTCTCTCTTTCTCCTCCCCCCACCCACACACACACACACACACAATAAACACATTATCACATTAACTCTTATAAAAGAGCGTAAACAGAACAAAAATAACAAAAAGTTTCATACCTCATAGGTGCGAGTATGATGTTATTAAGCAGGTTATGGTGCAGCTCTTTGGCCACACTCAGCCCTGTCCACTCCACGGCAACAGCCGTGACCAAACACAGCACAATGCCCAGACAGCACAGCAAACTGAACACTAGCAGATACGACGAGTAACTAAACCCACAGTCCTGCAATCAAAAGCACATACAATCTGTTTCTTTTTTTGTTACAAGCATGTGACAGTACTAAGAATATGTGAGAGTGTTAAGTGTGAATGAAAATGATGTAATAGTATTACTCTGTGATTTAAATATAAAATCACAATAACTGTACCAGCAATGGCAGTAGAGAGAGAGAGAGAGTGCAACAAAGTTTTATTGACAGCAAAGCAATATTGACCCCCTGGAAGATTATTCTAATGATTGCAAGACCCACAACACTAATGATGCAGCCAAATCGACAAAAAGTATCAATGCCTGTATTTACTTAATGCCAGCGTTCAAGATAAAAAGCAGAAGGAAGAAAGGGGGGAAAAGGAAACCCACATTGAAATCTCTAACATATTTTCATATTTTAGTAAGCATGGAGAAAGCATTTCTGAAACATGTAATATTTAAAATACAAAATGTGATTTTATCATTTGTATTTAACAATCATGAAAAAAAATATTAAAATTTTTTATATTATCTAAGCACAATGTGGTGGATTACTTTAACTGCAATGTGTGCATTAATTCTTTAAATAGCATGCCTATAGTTCTGGCTTTAACATAAACCACAAGTTTATATTAATGCACTGGTTATAATATGGTATATGTTCATATATAGTATATGGTATAATTTCAGGAATGTTCATTTGCCACACCATAATGTGATGTTTGACAAAGAAAAATACATCTAGTCAAATTTTTGCCTAGATATGTCATATGTTTTCTGGGTTTAATTAAAAAAAGATTGTGGCTGATGGTTGGGAGACTGTTGTGTTTACAGACGCTACACTGAAAGTATAACAGGAACCAACTTGTTTTGTAGATGTTCTATAGCATGTCATACATTAATAAATAGCAAATTGCAATCACAGACAAAATGCTTTGGTTTAAATGAAATGACACACTTACTGTAATACACTCTGTGTGCACATTGAAGTGGATTATTTGAGTGTAACAGCGCATTTAATCATGTGCTATTCCTTACTTCACAAACTTCATTATTACACCATTATATTAGCAAAGTAACTCATATTCAATTCTTTAAAAAATTATGAAGCTTCATTAACCAATGTTTATACCACCAGTGAGTAAAAGTCATTCATCAATTCAAAAGCAACCAGTGTTAAATAAAGTAAAAACATTTGAAAAGTGATGTAATTAAAGTACTTTTTTTTTATTTTTTACTTTAGTTGATTTCATTAACATTTAAGCAAATTTGCACTTTCCGTTATGTATCAAAAGACATTTTGATGTATTTTTAGCAGTTCCCAAAAATAACCATACACACAAAATGAAATGTACAGTTGTTTTGCTGGGCTTCAATAATACACACCAAGCTGTCTGTATTTATAAAAGCATGTGTTTAGTCCCTGTCATGTTTTCTCTTACTGCACCAGCTCCCAAAAAAGCTATTGTGGTTGTTCACACTGAACATCTATGTTGAAAAGCCTAAGGGATAACAGAACACTGCACGAGTAAACTTACACACTTTTTTTAAACACTGTTTGCATGCATGTGTGTTATCTTTTTTTGTCTTGAATCAAAGCACCAAATTACATGGGATTAGGCAAGTAGAATATTAAATTAGACACACACAAACACACACACACACTTGAAATAGGACAGACATGGCTCTACTTGCTGTATTAAGTATCCTGTTACAGCAGCACATGATGTGCGATCGGTATCCGGCACCCGTCATGTCTCAAACCACAGCTGCTGTACTTGAATACCTCTCTCACTTTCTCAGATAACACCTTCCACCTGCTGTCTCGAATGTGTTAATGACACAAGTAACAGCCATACACACTGCTACAGCTTCGAAAGATTTTGTCAAAAACATTTTTTTTTATAAGAACTGCTGGAGTGATATTTAAGGAATGGTGGAATAACACAGTCGTCACTGAAGTGTTAAGCACAGATAATTGCTAATCAAAATGGTACAGAAACAGCTCTATGCTTTTAACGCTCATTAAAAATAAAACAATGTGTGACTTCCAAATTGCTACCCAGTTAGTTAATGGATAATTAAATTGCTTATATTTGTCATTGGTGGCACAATTACCATTTAAGTTTCAGTCTTAACTGGACTGTCATATTATTACAGATGTACATAATGGTAGCCACACCTTTTGAAATCTACCATAATATCCACAGTTTAGTTTATTAGCTAATTAAGTAATTTTTCTACCACAGAACCATAAAGTATTTAATATGTTGAACTAAGCTCATCCAACACATTTTCTGAATCCTTTTTAAATTAATAGTGTGAATTTAACCCAAACATCAATCAATATAACAAAACCCCACCAACCAACCAAGGGGAATTACATATTCATTATAGCTTTTAAATGCAAGGGCACACAAGAGTATGGAAAATATTGTGCTAATGAGATATTATTCATTACCTGCACCAGTGTGCAGTTGTGTTGAGCAGCGTTGATCTTGGCATTGATGACATCAGAGGTCCAGTGAGCAAGCCAGACGTCGATGGTCACCATGAGCGAGTGTTTGAGCAGCTGAGAGAGCACCAGAAGGGGTAGCAGCAGCAGACCAGCTGAGCTCAGGTACGTTCCACACGAACGCCAAGGGATTGTAGTTCTGTGTCTCATTGCCTGCGACAGGTTATCCTCATCATCACTCTCCACCAACTCCTCTGCAGGTATATAACAATAAGAGATGAGGGACAAACTGATTTGCTTCTTTTGTGTTCAGGATGAGAAGCATTGGCTGGCACTTGATGGAAATTAAGCAATTACAGCAAGAGTGAGCAAGCTTTGCTAGAAGAATTCGCTACAAGCAATAATTAAATCAGGGATGAAAACTACTAAATTTTTAAGCACTTTTTTAAGTCTCAAAAAGTGCAGGATGGTTTGGTTCCTGGCACATCATTCAGCATTCATAGACCCCACCCACTTTGGGCATGCAATTTCAGACAAAATCTTGACCTGCTGATTGATGATAATCTGCAAATCCTCCAAATCTCTAAATTGAGCACTTTAGGAACGTAAGTTCTATGTGTATTTATGTTTTTTGTGATTATTAGTATTATTGATTTTATCATTATTATTATTTTTTTTTTTTGAAAAAGTCTTTAACTTGGCATACATATAGTTTTTGGGTATGTTTTCTTTTTAAACTGCTTGAATCAGTAAACTTTATATCCAATTAATTGATGCTTTTTTTAAACAACATATTATATTATAAACTTTAAAAGCACTGTTTGGGCTTTTTAACTTTTTAGATTTTGGTATTATTATTATTATTATTATTATTATTATTACCTTTGTCAGCCGGATGAAGATTCTGTCACATGTCAGCAGAGGCAATTTTCTGTAGTCAGCTGATTACTTTATGCAGTAAAAGGACATACACTTTACTACATAAATATTATCAATCAGACTATTCCAAAGCTGTAAAAACACAGCATTCAGTACATTATTCTCTACATTCCCTACACAACATAAAAACCCAGATCCCTGATATAATCATACAGTAGATGAATCAAACTGTCAAGTTTGTCACATAAAGAGAGAAAAAAAACAACAAAAAGTAAACAGAGGTTAAAAATAAGGGATGGATTGGGACAGGGTCCCTGTTCATTCCATGACAGATAGATCATGTTAATTTACGTCCCTCGGGGAGGAACGCCTACACAGATCATCAAAGAGCTGATATAAAGGTCTTCCACCCGCTCCCAATTCTAAATTTAGAAGCAACCTCATGCTGTAATTTTAAGTGCTTATGAAGAGAGTGCTGGGAGAGGAGTTGGACAGAAATAATACATAGGGGTAGATCTGAATAAGCATGAAGCTGATGACAAACAGAAGGAATTAAACACAGTGTGGCACAAAAGCATTTAGTTTTTAATGCTCATGCTATACAGTGAGGGGATTATTAGAGGCGCTGTTTAATTTTACATGAATGAAGGTATGCAGCCAACAGCAGTGACGGAGCACACACCACCACTTTACACAAGCTTTACACATTACACAGTTACCAAACCATTGTCCACCCACACCTGTGAGTGCTATCCCCAGTGCTGCAGGGACACACAGACCAGAGAACCAGCAACATTCATCACACAGAGACAGAGAACATAGCCTGATAACACTCCACATGAGCAGCGTGTAAAAGGAACATCAGTTTAATGCAGGGTACCATTTTAGGGCAGCATTTACACACATGAAATAAATGCTGTCACATTTGGAAGACATCTGAACTCTTTTGTCTTAATTTTTCAGGAGTATGGTGTGTAGAGTCTTACAGCTCTGTTCAATAGTCTGTCTGAGTACACAATCATACTGAGCATTTGCAAATAAGAATTGTCTTGTATTAGTCATATTTTGAAACATCATTCTGTTGTTGTAATAATTAATTACAGGTTATATGCCATATGCATCCAATCCTTTCCTTGTTAACTTGTTAATTATCTTTAGTTTGTTAACTGGATTCTATTAAGCATTCCCTGTTCCAGAACAATATATCAATTTTAATAGCTTTGCAATGTATCTGCAGTATGCTAGCTAACTAGGATATTCAGAGAACAGCTAAGGGCATGCTAAGGATAACTTTATAGGTATACACAGTTAACTATCTATGTTATTTACTGAATATAGTCCAGTTGTGTACTTGTACTAGCTAATTGTACAACTAAGAATTTTTATTATTTGGTAGGTATCCTTTGCTAGCTAGCTAGCTAGCTGTGTTATTTAGCAAACAGAATTCAGTACTGTAAGGTCCACATATGTTGTTGGCCCTATATAAATAGGCTGGTTCTCTTGTTAAATAAAATAAAGTACACAACTTAGTTTATTTCTTACTTCTAAGTATTATTTTCCCATAAAATTTTTTACACATACCATCACATAATTATTAGTTGGTCTAACAATATTCTATTTTAGAATAGTTTCAGAACTTGCTCAAACCACAAACATTACCTTTAGTTTATTGCTAACTAAGTTCAAGCTTTCATGAAGGCTATACATTTTAGTACATTCCACTTTGTAGTAAAAGAATGTTGTGAGGAAAATGAATAATCTCCTTCTCTGGGGTTTATTTACTTCAATACAACAGCTACCTTTGAACAAAAATGTGTTTTCTGGCAAAAAGTAGAAATATTTTAAGCAAAAGCAAATTTATCTAATAATCATAACTTACTCACTCATTGTCTATACCACTTTATCCTGTATACAGGGTCATGGAGGCCTGGAGCCTATCCCAGGAGCCTTAGGGGATGAGGCGGGGTACAAACTGGACTGGGTACTAGTCCATCTCATTCAGACGCTAGAGGCAATTTGGGAATGCCAATTAACCTAATCTGCATGTCTTTAGACAATGGGAGAAAACCGGAACACTTGGAGGAAACCCACCAAGCACTGGGAGAACATGCAAACTTCATGCACACAGACAAGGTGGAAATCAAACCTGGAGCCACCATGCTGCCATAACAATAATGATACAGTTAAGCTTATTATATAACTTTCTAGATTAATTTAGTTTATTTTAAGCATTGATTTCTAAAATGAAGCAAAATTATCTGCCATTGAGCAAGACATTTTAATGCTTAGAATATTTAGATGATTATATTAAACATCCTCATTTTTGCCAAAAATACTTATAATGATAAATATTACCAATCGGTGCCAGCTTTTACTGCTTGAAGAGAATAGAATATTACTTAAAAAATTATTCAGGAGGAGATATGCAGATAGCGGCATTTCTGCAAAAGGTTGCTCTAGTCTTTTTTATGACATGGGCATTTGGCACATTTACCTTCAGTAATTACTATGGCTAGACTGACTGCTAGGCGTCCGGCAGTCTGCCAGTGACTTCTGTCGGATAGGTCACGACGATCATTACCCTCTTAGAGGTAAAAATAATAATAATAAAAAAAAACTCAGTAACAACAGTTATGTCTGATACCAGTTCAGAAGGGCATATTTGCCAACTGTAAACAGGCTGTTCGGTACAGAGCATTTCTTTAAACAAAGACATGACAACATGAAAGCAAACTGTCTTCTCAGATCATTCAAACAAAGGCGTTGTGTATAGCAGACAGTCCTACTGCAATGCCATTTTAACAAGACCATAAACAGACACATCACACACTGACAGCACAAAAATGGAAAAATGGAATATGCCTCAATATGCCTCTTCAACAGGTATATTCCATTCCATTCCAAAAAGTGTGTTTTTCTTACCTTCCTCTTCTTCATCTGTCTTCAGTGCCTCTCTGGAGTACATGGCCCTTCTCAGGTTCTTTCTTTCTAATATCGTCATGCTTTCTGCTACGGTCTCCTAAAACACAGCCAGCCATTTAGTAATGAAGCAGACATTTTGCACAATCTAGTGACACAATTACTGGTGTCTTTGTAGGTTTAACCTACCTTGGAAGTGTATTTTAAGGTGGCAAAATAAGTAAGACATTGGGGGCACTAGCCTTCCTGTGCCTCCCTGTATGTACAATCATAACTGATAATATCATTGGAAGGTGTCTACAGCCATCATAAGTTTCTCAACTTTAATAGGTAAGCTGTGCTGCCTGAACAGAAGAGACTTGTGCACTAGGGCTGAAAATGGACATGTCCAATCTAGTTAAATCATTTCGCTTTCCTCATCTAGGATAGTGCAGTTGGTCCTTCAGTGGTCTGTACCTTCTCAAATTCCTGGTCCTTGCGATTCATGAGGGATTTCCAGTGCTCAAACAGTTCAGGTTCAGATTTCTGGATGTCTTTCAGTGTGCCCTCTGTCTGGATCGTACCATCCTTCATTGCAATGATCTATCAAGAGTTCAAACACATATCCAACCCATTAACACATTGCTTACAATCAGCCAGTTACATCTATATATATAGAGAGAAAGAAGGAATGGATGTGATTTATATAGCTGTATATAAAACAGAAAGGCTGCCTGTCTTGCTATATTAAGAACTGCAGAATAGATATTGGTGAAGGTGTAAACAGCTTAAGTGCCATCCGTCACTGGCACAGAAGCAGCGAGATAAGTGTAGATGCAAATCTTTCATTATGCTGGTCACTGAGCAAGAGTGTGTTGCTGCTAATCTATCAGTCTAGAACTTTATAAAAAATAAACTGAGAAAAGGCAATTCATTTCATCCATTATCCCAACAGAAAATGAATGAATCAGTACCCAATCTGCATGAGGCAGGTACTGTAGTTTATGTGTGACCAGCACCACGGTCCTTTTCTCTTCCCGGAGCAATTTAAGAATACCCTCCTGCATCAGATGATCACTCAGATGGATATCCAGTGCTGAGAATGGGTCATCCTGTAAAAAAAAACATGACAAATGTCCATCTTGACATTATATTTAAATCCCCTAAGTACAGTTGGAAAATATCATAAATCCTAGGTTATATCCAACACCACATGAAGTTCTCCATAGAAAGTGTGTTTCTGAATCAGTGAATAAAAACACTGTAGCAAGATACAAAAAAGAAAACAAATTGAAAAAGTTTTTTTTTATTTTTATCTCAGAGTGTTTGGTGAGTTTCAATTATATTTAATACATAGTTAATACATTATAGGTCTTAGCACAGGCAGTAATAAATAGCACAGCATCACGTTCAAGAACCTGGGAAGCAGCAAGAATAAAGTGTGACACCTAGAAAAGGTATCTAGATTCCCTTTTCAGAAACGTTTCCAATTCGCATTGTTTAGGAGCAAAGAATAATTTTTGCTAGGAGTCTGACTTATTATTAAATTCTTAAATTTACTTATTATAATCTCACTGAGTACTGTATGCAGCTGTCTGTACTCTTGAGTTTATGCATCAGTGTTTAGACTCACCAGGAAGACTACATTGGTGGTCTGATAAAGGGCACGAGCCACACTGATTCGCTGTTTCTGGCCTCCTGATAAGATGATTCCCTGTCAAAAGAGCAAAGAAGATCATTAAAGAGAAAAAGTACAAAGGGAAAATAAGAAATAATATGTATAACATGCTATTTTAGTTTCAACATGAAGTCTATCCCGCTTTATCCTGTATTCAGGGTAGCGGGGGGCCTGGAGCCCAGGAGACTTAGGGCACAAGGCGGGGTACACCCTGTACAGGGTGCCAATCCATCGCAGGGCACACACACTCACACACAAAGGGCAATTTGGGGAGTTAACCTAACCTGCATGTCTTTGGACTGTGGGAGGAAACCGGAGTAACCAGAGGAAACCCACCGAGATTGCAAACTCCACACACATATAGACGGGAATCGAACATGGCCGGGAATGTAACCCAAACCCGGACACGTTCCTCCTTTGCTATTATACTGAAATCCACTCTCATGGAAAGGCTCATTCAGCCAAAAGAGCATTAGTGAGTTCAAAGTACTGATGATTGCTACAAAGATATTCTACATAATTGTGTGCTTCCAACTTTGTGCCAACAGTTTGGGGTTAGAACCAAATGGTTATGATGGTCAGGTGTTCACAAATCTTTGGACATATAGTATACTTTTGGAATTATCATCAATATGTGTGGCAGAATAGGAAATAGTTACATGTTAAATTATAGTTAGAGCAAAAGTGAAACAAAGAAAATTGCATTGATTGGAGAAGCACATAGGATAAATGCCTTACATGTGATATTATAATAACTGCATTACAAAAACAAAAACAAAAAAAAAAACATTGCAGGCAATGCTAGAAAGTAATTTAAAGTGGTAGCAGTTTAAAACCAAGAACTCACATGCATTAGAATGGACCAGAGAATCTGTGGTAAGACTGTAAACTTGCTATTCACCACTGGCCTCTTTCGAGTCAACAATTTTGGCAAAAAAATGGTCAAAACTCATCAGAACATGAGTTCAACATGAGAACAACTCATCATAAGGCTTGCAGCTAACGGTGGTCCTGTCAAGGGGGCTTATGGGGACAAAATCTTCTTTTGCTGATTACTTTTCCTGTTTGAGAGGACCAGTGGTAGTTAACACAGCTCTTTGAGTGCACCCTGTATAGCCATCCAGCAGACAAAAATGGCATAAAAGAGAGAGTGGGAAAGCACTCAACAACATTTCCAGTGACCAGATAATATATACAGTGCAATCTGTACAAGGGTAGAGATATTTGTTGTCAGGAAATAGAAAACTCTAAATGAAAGCTCAATAGTGCAGACTATTACTGAACAGCATTAGACATTTTCACTCAACATGAGACTGAAACACTTAAGTGCACAATATTACATGTGCACATTTTCTGTTAGGAAAGTTTCCATGGCTGTCACAGATAAGTCTGTAATAGATCTATAGATTTTTGGTTTATGATGGGGCTGCAGTAGAGTGTTGTGATTAACGGCGCACTCACCCTTTCACCAACCTCCGTCTGGTCCCCCTGTGGCAGGATGTCGATATCAGGCTGGAGGGAGCATGCTTCAATCACTGTCTTATACCTGTACAAACAACACTCTCAGTGCTGCTTTACACACAACACAGCATATTCTTTCAAGAAAAGTGATTTCTATTTTATTCAACATGATGTTTTGTTAACTGATGAGTTGTATGAAATTTCCATCTTGCCATTAAATGGGAAAAGCAACATCAAACTGAAAAGCCAGCATCAAACTGATCATAGCAAGGAAATGTAGCTCATGCTAGGAAAATCATGCAAATGACTGCTGTGTCTCTAGTGTGGCTGATTGTTCTGTTACTGTAGATGATTTCTAAAGTATTAAGCCATAATGACAGACTGATTTGTCACATCTTCTAAGTGCACCAAGGCCACCACATTTACTGAAAGTGCCAGGCATAGGAAAGTGTGGCAGGGGCTTTTCTGTATCATGATTGCATGATTGGTAACACAATTTCCAGATGACCTAGAAGTGAGTCAGACTGACCCGTACTGAATAATAACAAGAGAGACTTTATTTCACCAAAGTAACGGAAGGCCACTGTTTAAGATTTTTGAAAGACAGGCCATTAAAAACACAAGCTAGTGACAACACCATAATAACCCCAAATGAGACTTTCGGAAGTGGCATTTGGAGGACTGATAAGAGAAGCCTCTACCAGCATCATCCAGATGGATAAACAGCAACATATGGTGTGTCAGTTTGGGCTATTAGACATGCATGATACAAAGTCAGGTCTCAAACAAATCACACAGGCATCACTAAGAGCACTCAGATGCACTAACATTCTGGAAATGTCATTATGACTTTGTGAGCTATAAAATGTGGAACTGAGACTCTGAGGACCGTAAATGAGCTTTCACCAACATAACTGGAACATATTAAAGGACTGACTGGCACGAGAGATTAATACCTTTGTTTAATGAGAGGCATCTCAAAGGTGATGTTTTCTACCACAGTGGCATTAAGAAGCCAGGCCTTCTGGGAAGCATACGCAACAGCACCTCTTTTCCTGTTGAAGCGAGAGAGAGCGAGAGAGAGAGAGAGAGAGAGAGAGAGAGAGAGACTGTTGTCACCTTCACCCTTTACATGTAGACTATCCTCTCATTTCAGCAGTGTATTTTTGTCTAAATTCAGTGCAGATTAGCCCTGATCAAAAGCCTTTTTTATTCTGTTTATGCATTAGAGAAGGGTCACCGTTTTGATTAACTAATTATGTTTATTTTAAATGCTGCATTTTAAATTTAAATTATACCTAAATGCATTGTATGCGGCAGTATACTTATTATGTTATTATGGAATGAGCAGTTATACAGTACACTGTAAATACGTATCATATTGTCATTCCACTGATGCCAGTGGTTTAGGTTTTAATTCAGGGTTGAGAGACACATTGCTTTTTATACATAATATATATTTTATAAAAAAATTATTGAATACTTTATTTATTTATTTATTTAATTCATTTTCTTTCATTCAGTAACTGCTTTATTCTTGTAACGCTTGTGTTGAAACAATACCAAGTCATGGGTATGATGTGGGTGTACCAGTTCATCCCAAAGCACTCATGCATTCACACATAAGGCTAATTTATTGTTGCCATAACATGATATAGTTTTCGTGGATGCGATAAAATCAAAGAACTTAGAAACCTCATTAACTTAGAACTGTTTTTCTAATAATTTACAGCCAAACCAAACAACCAAATTCAATCAATACAATATAATAAAATGGAAAAATAATATTGTATTAGTATTTGAGCAAACATAAATTATAGGAAAAGTTCACTCAGACAATACAAGATGCAAGAAGTCTCGTCAAAGATCTTAAATCTACATTTATGGCTGAAACTCAAAAGTGCTATAAATAAAATCACCTTATTTATACATTTCTTATGTGTTTATCTGTGAGAGTGTGTGTATACATACTGGAATTCTTCATCACCAGATGCACCTGGACTGAAAACAAAAGTAGACACACACACACACACACACACACACACACACACACACACACACACACACACACACACACACACACACACACAC
>JAQMYJ010000012.1:14388925-14413303 GCA_030014305.1 Clarias laeviceps
CACACACACACACACACACACACACACACACACACACACACACACACACACACACACACACACACACACACAATACAACAAGAATTTACATGAATGGGACTAAACAGCTGTGTGACCAGAAGAAAACCACTTGTTTTAGTGAGACTAATAAGGATAAAAGCTCAAATTTGCTAGGAAACATAAAGATTACATAAAGATGTACTGAATGACCAGGTTATCCTATCAGTGCATTTTATTCCCCTGGTGGCAGAGGCATATTCAGACAATACCAACATTAATTGGGCTCAAATTGTGAAAGGGCATGCAGAATAATTTTCACACATGAATTGTCCTGACCTTTAAACCACATTTTATGATATGCTGGAGAAGACCAGCTGGTGTTATCAATAAAAAAACAATCTGCCAAAAATGAAGGCAACTCTGATTATAAATAAATATTGTATGTATAAGATACACCATGGCGAATGTGCACCATATAGAGGGAAATTAAAATATAGTGAATTAAAACCAAAAGTACAGACTAGCAATTAAATAAGGAAAGCTAAGCCTTAAAGTGCACACGCAGAGATTCTGATGAGAATACACAAGAGCTGAATTCAGACAGGAGCATTTGGAGAACAAACACTAAAAATAAAACATTCATAGACAGGGCTGTTATTATCTATAAAACATAATTATGTGGTGGGCTAGATTTGCCGAACCAGAGTGATTTGGTGTAAATTTTGGTGTGAACTAGAACAAACTAGATTTTTGTGTAAACTCGAATGAATTTTAGTGACAGTTTGCTCTTTTACAATTAGATCAGATCTAGTTTGTTCCCAGGAAAGTTCCTAACGTTTCTCGATTCACTAACCATCTCTCTCTTACTCATTATCTAAACCACTTATTCTAGTCGGTGTCACAGGAGGCCTTTCCAAGGTGACTTGGTATACCTTAGACAGGGTGCCAATCCATCAAAGGGCACACATACACGCATAATGGGGAATTTTACATCATGTCTTTGGACTGCCGGAGTAAATCGGGGGACCAGGGAAAAAAATACTAATCACAGGAAGGACATGCAAACTCTACACATACTGACTGAGACAGGAATTGAACCCTCGATCCTGGAGGTGCGAGGCCACAGCGCTTACCACTACGTCTCCATGCTGCCTACCAATTATCTAATAATATATATTTATCAATACCCCATACTTATTCCTTGGATAGGTTTTTAAGTTTTAGATTATTTAATGCTGATCTGCTTTTATGCTAATTTATATGGTGTTCAAAAACCTTGAACTTTAATTGTAAATTAACAAGCAGTTCAGAAATATGTTTCAGTAACCAAACAAGAAAATCCAACAATTACGACACAGAAACAGGAATTGAGTCAGACTCACTTAAGACTCATTGCATACTATACAGCAATAATATGTTGTCAAGTAAGTGTAAGGCATCAGTTCTGCCTATGTACAAAGCTACTTTTATCTGCCAACTCTAAAGCAAACATACAGCAAAATGGATGCAAGGTGACAATAAACTTTAATTAAAATAGATAAGAAAAATGCTCAGGAGAGGGGTGTATTAAAATGCAGCAATGCATAGTTTGACACATTAAGTAAATACAAAGCAAGGAAATGGTTCATTTAAGAAAAATAGCTTGTGACACTGGTGACACAGTACACACATACCTGAACTGGCATGGCCCACAGGTTGGGACACAGGAAGAAGAACCACATCAACTGGTTGGTGTCTATGGCAACAAGGTTGCAGATTTGGCCCACAGTCATCTCTCCCATAGACATGTTTGAGGTGCACAGACGCATGATCTTATTGTAAATCTTTGTCTATTTAAGACAAGACCACAAAGGCAGGAAAGACAAACACATTTAGAGCAAATCCAGCCACTATTATTTATATGAAGTTGGTTACAAAAAAAAATGCAGAAAGAATGCATTAAATGTTTGTGTTGGTATGTTACATAAAAAGTTCAATGTGTTCACTTCTTTTCACTTGTAATATATATATATATACCTGGATAGCTCCCCTAAGGTTGATGCCAGTTTGTATGGCTGCATAATAGGAGGCTTGTAGAAAAGTCCTTTGCAGAAGCAGCGCAAAGAACAGCAACACAGCCAGTACATAGGCATTAGCGAGAAACTCCTGCGAGGAGATGAAATAGACCCCCAATAATTGTGCCTGAAACAAGATACAAGAAGTACATCTCAGTTTGAGGGCAGCATCAGAGTACTGGTGCCCTTATTTCATCATGTTTTACACAGTAGGAAGGGAATCTTCTGACTCAAACACAGATTGAGCGAATCAGTGCCTTGTGGAGAATGCAATGACTGGAGTAACATTTTACGTACTTATGTTTGTTTGTTTGTTTATTTCAGCATATCAAAGGTAACCTTGAAAGCAAGAAAACTGCTCGATAAAAATTTTAACTTGAATTGGCTGCACCCTTATCTCATATAGTTATTTTGCTGTAGAAATATCAAAGAAGAGAGAGCCTGCAGAAAATATATCACAAGAGATTAAACTCTTATCTATTTTCTCAAAAGCCAATCTAAAGATGTGCAAATCACAATTCTGAAAAATCATTTACTCTTTTCATAAGCAGGTCTATTCACATGTTAATACACCTAAGCGCATTTTTCACAAGGTCAGCGAAAACAGAGCTACAGTATCTAGTGAAATGGCCATTGTCTTTGTGTGTAGGGTGTCTTCTTTAATGTAAAGCAACTGTTTTAATTGTACATGGCCAAATGCAAAATCCAATCAATTTAGCAAAGGTTCCAATTAAAATAAGACCTTCAGCCTGCAGCCGTAGTCAAACACACTGAGGAGAGTGAGGTCAACCGCAAAAGGGAACAATAGTAGTAACCACAATTGAATAAGGAAATAGAGTTGTTAATAATTCAAACCTGTCCTGTCTCCCTGTGTCTCACCAGACATATGCATATGAGCAAAAACCCTGACAGGACAGTAATCCCCAGAAAATGCAATAATCACATTTGGTGTTTTTTTCCCCCCTGTCTGCTGCATCTAATTGTTCTAGACACGCCAAACCATTTCTGTAATTTTTATAATATAAATTAATCACATTTTTTTGAGTCTGTGAAAGCCATTACTGAGCATCAAATCAGAAGAGATAACCTTTGTCAAGATGTTGAGAGAGATTATTGCTGCATTAAGTAGATAGCGATATTATATTGAATACATGAAAAAGGAAGAAATATGAGAGCCTGCAACCATCCTGTTCATCCAGTAAATATTTGATGAAGATGGATGAGAATCTCATGGCTCTGAAATGCAGAACTTAAGCATCCATATGAGGTGAATAAGAGCAGGTGCAGCAATCTAATCAACCTTGCAAAGACCCTCTCAAAGATGGGGGTTGCTTGACCCTGAAGTCAGCACCAGGACAATCAGCGAATGAAATAAAAACAGGTTCTTCTGCAAGAAAATGGCCAATTAGCAGCACTGAAATATACTGATTAATAATGTAAGGATAAGCGTAAGTAAGTGTAATGAAGGTTATTGTGAGCCAGTCTGGAGAACATATCATTAACATGCTCTTACCGGTGCCTGAATGGTGTGGTTCTTTTTGCTGAGGTGGTGCACAATACCCGAGATGCATAATGGCCCAGCAAAGCCCAGCAGGTCAGCCAGGAAACGGAAGGTAATGCTTAGGATCAAGGGCTTCCCAAAAGCCTCACGTAGAGCCCTCCAGATCCACTGAGGTCCCTGTGGCTGGAGACCATCAGGCCTCTTTTACACAAAAAGACGGAAAGAAAGGGAAAAGAAAATATGACAGGCAATAGGTGCTCCCAGAAGACCTTCTGACAGGACTGTAATAAAACACAAAGACTGTTTGAGCTCTACCAAGTGCAAAAGGCTTCTGCAGTTTAAAGTTGGTATATAAGTAACACTTGAGGAAGTCATTCTCTGGTAATGCACGGTATTACCAGCATTTCGACTAATGAAAATTCCCAAAAAAACATGTATGGTTCAAAAGATAAGGCTTTTTTTGTGTCTGAAGGCTTTTCATTTCACAAAAAATCATTACTTATGCATTAATAATAAATTATATGACTCAACCCTTACTTCCCTGCTGTCTCATACATGTATTAGTGTGCAGTATTGCAATTCAAAAGAATGGTCTTATAATTACATCAAGAATCATGTCACATCAAGAATGTTAAATTAATGTGTACAAATGAATTAATGATTCTTTTGAAGTATTTATTTAAGATATTAATTAAATTTTAAATGTTCAAAATCCTTTGATTAAGGTGCTATAGTACCAACACCACACAAATAAGCAAGTTTCATTTCTTCTACAAAGATATTGTTACATCATACATTTTCATATCATAATTCATTAATGCTCATGAAATCGTGTATGTATAAAAATTATTTTATTGTTCTAACTTACTCACTCACTTATCATCTATACTGCTTAATCCTATATTCAGGGTCGCGGGTGGCCTGGAGCTGATCCCAGAAGACTTAGGGCGCAAGTCAGGGTACACCCTGTACAGGGTGCCAATCCATCACAGGGCACACATACATATAATCCCTTACACACTCATTCATGCACTACAGGCAAGTTGGGAATCCCAATTAGCCTAATCTGCATGTCTTTGGACTGTGGGCAGAAACCAGGGCACCCAGAGGAAACCCACCAAGCACGGGGAGAACATGAAAACTCCATGCACAAGAGACAAGAATCGAGCCTGGCTGGGAATCGAACCCGGACCCTGGGTTGCCAGGCGACAGTGCTAACCACTAAGCCACCGTGCCATCAATTTTATTGTTCTAAATAATATAAATTAACATAAAAATTAAAGACTTCATTTACAGATGTGGCAGGGGAGAGCTAGAGACGTGATTCTCTTCACATTACTCACACAGCATGTAAACACTGATGCATTACCAAAGCCACAACATTTATTTACTGTACCTACAGTTCCCTCACAAAAACATTCACACAGCCCTTCACATTCCCACAAACAGACAGTGACACCCCACTGAGGGTCAACATGTCACCACATTCACAGTGGAACATCCTTGATCTTCCAGCCAACGGAAGGAAGTGTAAGTGGAAAATAAAAACCTCCTACCATGACTCAGGCATGCAGCTTGTAGGTTAGAACCAACTGAACTCTATTACCACTATTAAATATATGCACGAGATACTGAGTGCTCATTCAAGTTCAATCCACATAATAAACCTTTCAATATTGTTGACAGAAAAGCTTGTAACAATTGTGGTACCTTCTGAGCTTCAAAAGCCTTGCGCAGATTCAGATAATTAGTGAGTGCCCTCATGGCAATGGGCAGTTTGCCGATGACCTTCAAGTCAATGGGGCGCCTGTGAGCAGAGGTGATAAATGTGTTCATCCACCAGTATGTACCCTTAGACAGAAGATTGACGAATGGCTGAAGGAAACGAACACCCAAGTCCTGCAGGTCTTCCGGAGGCTTTACTTCAGTGGGATGGGCAAAACACACATAGCGCTGTACAGACAGAGACAAAGATAGAGCACCAGACTTCAGCACAAGAAAAAATACCAGGGTCTTTTAGAAACAAATATCAAATAAGACATTGTGATTACATTGTGAGAATGGACCAATAGGTCACAGTTTTAAAATAATTGACAGGTGAAGTGAATAACATCGATTACTGTATATAATTACAGTGGCAAGGGGTGGGATGTGTTAAACAGCAACTAAACAGTCAGTTCTTTATGCTGATGTATTGGAAGCAGGAAGCATCTGAGTAACTTGGCGACAGGCGAATAGTGATGGATAAAGAACTGGGTCAGAGCATCTCTAAAATGGAAGGTCTTGTGGGATGTTCCCAGTCTGCAGCTAACTACCAAAAGTGTTCCAAGGAAGGACAACATGTGATCCAGTGACAGGGGCATGGGTGTCCAAGGCTCACAAATGCACATAGTAAACAAATGTTAGCTTGCCTACTATGATCCCACAGAAGAGATGTTGTAGCATGAATTGAGTGGAAAGCTATGCCTACATTGGAAAGGTGTCAAAATACACAATATATTGCAGTGCAGACCAGACACAGTGTCAATGCTGTTTTAAGTTCACTGCGGACAATACCTACAATCGTCAGAATTGCATCAGAACTGGACCATAGAAAATGTGCCCTGGTTATAATGAATAATGTATTCTTTTTACAATTTTTAAATTTTTTTGTCAGCCGGTGCATGAGATGGCCCCAGGATGCATTTTGGAAAGAAGTCAAGCTGTCAGAGGCAATGTGATGCTCTCAGATATATTCTGCTGGGAAAACTCGGGTCCTGGCACACATGCGGATGGTAATTTGACACATAATGTATCAACTACTTCAAAATTGTTGTAGTCCAAGTACACCCCTTCATGGCAACGGTGTTCCCTAATAGTTGTAGCCTCTTTCATCTGTATAATGTATCTGGCACACTGCAAAAATTGTTTAGGACTGATGTGAGAGCATGACACAGAAATCAAGGTGTTGACTTGGCCTCCAGATAAAAAATGTGAGGAATGTTCTAGACAAACAAGTCCGATTAATAAAGGCCCTGGCTTGCAACTTAAATGCCTTTTCTATTCAGTTCCGTAGGACGTGTGGAGCCAGTGCCCAATTTTGTACCCAATTTCTTTGGTTTTAAGCAAAAGCACCAAGAAAAACTGGTTTCATGGTGGCACCTACACTTTTCTGGGTTAGAACAAAGACCTGCTTATGTCAGGGGTTGGGGGCTTGGATTATCACATCAAACTAAAAATTTGTGACTGCTATCTTTAAAAAAAAAATGGACTGCATTGGGCAGCTCAAATGCTTTCTAATAATAATAATAAAACCAGAAGAACTTGCTCGCAAAGCCATGTTGAAGTTCGCCATTTGTTGTTGTGCTTGCCGCTAGCATTTTCCCCTCAAAAGCATTGCTGCTAGCATTGCCACTAGCATTACTGGGTAAGTAGAGATATAAATGAATGTATACAGTGACATAAGTATGTGATTCTCTAGTCCATCTTAATAGGTTCGCTATTGAACTGGCTCTGAACCAGCACTAGCACCAGGCATAAACCAGCATCTGGTTCACTTTGGTGGAAAAGGGTTATTTAAGGGCTTAAAGGATTCTTTTTTGCTGCTAGTGTCCTGAGACCAAATCTGACAACACATCTTCAGTGGTCTTTTGGAGTCCATTCTTGACAGACAGACCTGTTTGAGTTGCACAAGGGGGACTCGCAATATTAGGCAGGTGGTTTTATTGTTCTATTAATGATGCAATATCAAACAAATCTTTGGCTTGTATCTCTGACTCCTTTTTATCTTCCAGAATGTTTGAAGGAATCATAAACGATGTCTATTAAATATTAATACCATCATCAAATCAAACATAATCATTATGATAATAAAAAAAATAATAATAAAAATGAGGCACAGATGTTACTATGACATCACAGCAGAGATGCTAGTTTATTTTCCTTGCACAGCTACTAGACAGGCATGGAATACCGTTGATAAAAAAGACTAATGCACAGAGAAATGAAAGAAACCAGAAGGGGGGAAAAGAAATGATAAATACTGTTATGGAGCAGACAAATACCACCACACAATTCCTCAATGTCTCTGATTTTCTGGTGTGCATCACTGATTTTAGATAACAGTCAGAGGACAGCAGCTTATACAGAAGTAGAAAGTCACCCAATTTTCAAGAAGAACATTTCTCTCATTGTTTGGATTATGCCAGTAGATTATATGTATTCTGTAGGCTGGCTGGTCAGAATATGATCCATTGAAAACGCACAGGCGCAAATTCCTTATCAGGACCTGCCATTGACAAATATTCGCATATTACAGCTAAGTAATGCTGTTACACATCTAACCCTACCCTTACCACCATTAATACACCTCTAACAAAATTTGCAGCTGCATTTATATATTTGGGCATTTTTAAGCCATGCCATTATTTTGCCTTTGGTTTATATTTTGAACTACTGTACTGATAAGATGGAAACCATCCACCCAATCTAGCAGTATTGGTCCACAGCAGACACTGTTCTGCATCACCTCTGTAATTACTAACAATGACAAATCCTATAATTACATCTACAATGCTGGGATTCGAAGAGAGCGCTTCCAGTGCATCATCAGTGTTAGATGTTATTAGGGGCTTTACTAGAGGGAAAAGCCTCAAGGAGAAGCATTTACTTATCAGTGCAGTGAGTAATCAGGGGGAGGAATCTTGGAGAATCCCGGGAGTTGATGTGGAAAAACTAACAGGATGTTGATAAAAGCTGAAAGGCTAAATTGCGTTCAGAGAGGACACAGATGTACAAGGACTAAGATTTCAGTGTAAACACCGACAATGTCCATTTGACTGGAATAAACTTGTGCTTTGAAATATACTCCAGGGAGAGATAAAGAAAATACATAACACACACACACTCTCTCTCTCTCTGTCTCTCTTTATATACATATACCCATACTGTATATGTAGATACAGTACACTCTCATACATAGAAGTGTAAGCACACATACAGTATACAACACCAGTGCTTATTTCGTTCTTTAGTTATAGCATTTTCCTGAAGCACTTCTCTTATAATTGCATTAGGAATTGAGAGAATTAATTGCATCATATATCACACAAGAATCGGTTCTACAGTTTAATCTAATGAAGAAAAAAGAAAAAGAAAAAAAGAGCTGATAGTATAGTCATCAAATTTGGGCATTGTATCTAGTTTCATATTCAATACCACAAATATAGGCTTTGCTTATATCACGAACAAGTAAATACTGCTCGCAACAACTTCTTTACCAGCATGCACAAATAGCATGCCAAGGATGCTTAAAAAAGTGTTTTCAAAAGACAAGTTTGAGTGCTGTCTAGGATAGCTGGTGAGAGAGACGAGAGAGATGCTCTCCCTGTCAGGGATGGTTCCAACAAACCAAACCCCATTAGTGTCTTGGAACTCAAATATTTGTAAAAATATGCACATTTTTTCCATTAATTTCACTGTGGTCACTGAATGATTCATGGTAGGTAATTATATGCTATAAATAAGAAAATGAATAATAAGCTATAATGCTGATGAGTTAAAACCCACTGACCCCATCTTCAAATATACTGTAGAGGCCAAGCACAATTTCCGAACAAAATGCTGAACCGGTTAATAACTAGTACCAATACTAGTATTATTAACAACTATAAGAAAAAAACTGTGTAATTACACCGATCAGATGTACTGAATGGGGACGCAGGTTTGTAAGAGCTATACTTCACTATTGTGATCAATAAATCTTCACAGCCATGATGAATGAATTAGCAGTGCTTATTTATACCATCTTTCAAGAAGCAATAAATAATGAAGTAAAAAAAAAAAAACTACATCCTTATTACTGTTAACAAGTGCCTTGATGCTCTTTTTAACATTTGCAAAACCAAGAATAGGAATATTGGCCATAAAATTAAAAAAAACATGATAATTATACCCTCATTCACACACTAACCTAATCAGCATGTCTTTGAACTGTGGGAGGAACCCGTAGCACACACCTGAGACGGGAATTGAACCATTTATCTTGTGGGGGGCAAGGCTACAGTGCTACCACTATGCCACCATGCTGTCAGCTCAATTATAATCATCATCATTATCTCTTGGTGAGTGTGTCTTTCTTCCTTCACAAATGTATCATTGTTTAATACACAAAGCAACCCACTGCTTCAATACTCTGCTTACTAATTTGTAGTGGATTTCTTTTAACTCATCCGTTCCATATCATGACCAAGCGAATACTGCTCGCAACAACTTCTTTACCAGCATACACAAATTGCATGCCACTTACCCGCCCCAGTATAACGTTGATTTCCACAGCCAGCAGCAAGCCGTAGAGCAGGACGAGAAGCCCAGTCAAGCAATAACGCAACTGTCTCATACCGATGCCGTGTTCTGTGTACTTGGCAAACTTGATGGTTTTGGTGATAAATGCCAAGATCCAATAAATAAGCAATGCTGTGAACAGATTAAGCCATAAAGAATAATATTATATTCTGATACTCTAGTGATATTCTGTCTGTTGGATGAGGATCACATGTTTCTCATCTGCTTTATAGCATTACAGTCATGATATAAAGCGCATAGGCCAACATGCAGTA
Organism: Clarias laeviceps; assembly: GCA_030014305.1. Classification (NCBI taxonomy): domain Eukaryota; kingdom Metazoa; phylum Chordata; class Actinopteri; order Siluriformes; family Clariidae; genus Clarias; species Clarias laeviceps. The sequence continues at coordinate 14,399,077 of JAQMYJ010000012.1, forward strand.
ACTGTAACTGATAACTGTTGAACATACAATATCGACTCAAATAAATCATAGGGCATTTGCACAGATAACACATAGCACGTAGATGATCTAAAACTGTTAAAGAAAATATATATATTAAAGAATGAAAAAACATTATTTAATGCTAATGTACTCTATTTTATCTAATGTTCCTCATTATCCATTATGCTCATAGACATGCCGCACTGTGAATTTGCTCTAATGTGGTAAATTTTTATAGCACTGGCTATTGTCGTTTTAACAGCTATTCACAGAGAAATAATTTCAACATATTGCTCTTAATACAGCCATTAAATTTAATCCCAATGGTCACAATAAGTGTACACCCCTATAAGTGTACAATCTTTTGTCATTTACAGCATCAGATGCTTGCTCTGTTACATAACCCTGGCCAAAAGTGTTAATAATGAGTAGGTCAATACTTATGTCCCATACGGTCAAGAAAATAGCCTATTCAATTAACAAGCATAAGAAAAGACCGTAGTGAAAAGTGAGTTTTTTATTCCATTGTGTGTTTTTGTGATGCCCGATGTGAGAAAAGCATGCACCTAGCAACAGCTTGGGAAAATTCGAGGTCTCTATGTTGTGGTAGTAGATTATAGAAGTGATAGCAGCCATGAACGCCAGGGATGCAGGCATGTAGAGATGTAGATGAAGAGATTGTGTAAACCTGTGACAAAAAGAGAAAAAGAAATATAGAGACACATACTGTCGAACAGCACTTCTGAATTCAACTCAAATCACACATTTATATTAATGCACTTCTTCTCTGTAGTTTCTATAGTAACAGTTAAATCACAAAGGACTTATATGGCTGACAATTTCTGCAAGCTGGTTTATAAATAAATAAATAAATTAGTAAATATATTTATTTATTTGAACGTGTGCATAATTTCATGGATTGGCATTTCATAGTATAATCTCCACACTAGATTGAAAACATTGACTGATGCTAAAGAGCTTCAACTTAATTAATTTAGAGTGGTGCATAGGGATTATCCCGAAGAGACAAAACATTCAATATTGTTGTTCAATCAGGTCAATAGATTATTCCTAGACATATCCTTACAGATTGATGCAAAATTTCTAAAGTTTAGGAGTTAAAACCCACCCATCAGAGACAATGCCCTCTGCGATCTCACACACCAGCACAAACAGAAGGATGAAGGTGAGGATCCAGCGCAGATTGTGTCCAGGAAAATGAAGCCACGTACTGTGATGGATGTGAACCTTTGAGCTCTGGCTGCCCCAACCTATGAACAAATAAACTGGGCATTTATTCCCTGCTGGTGGAGCATTTTACAATTTGCTGTCTTTCCAGCCGGATTAACACCAGGCTTACACAGACAAAAGGGCACAACATCTGTCACTTAGCTTAATCACATTCATCGAAATCCTGAAGAAGAAAGCTTTATTGCTCAATGTGTTTTGGCCGCTGACTAGCTCAGTAACAATTGAATAGAGCGCCAAAGCTTTACTCTAGTGCCAAGGCCACTTATCTGCCAATATATTATGGAAATTGGACAGCTTTGGCATTTCCAGGTGAAAAGATGAGTTTAATCCTAGAGAGAGTAATTCACTGCCTACAGCTCCACCTTGCACATCTGTGTAACTAAAACTCCTCTTTCTGATGCTTCTTCTGCCATCTCAGCTCATCTCATTTCTGTCTGGTCTCAAAAACTCAGAATTAATTATTTGTTCATGGGAAAAATTACTGTAGATAGCTTGTAATACATTGACATAGGAAATCTAGTCAGGCTGAGTTGTGACATCGTTGTCTGAAGATCTGATAGCTTTAAAGATTATTTGTGAATGTAAGACACGAGATCAGTGTGACGCTTCAATGCTATGCCATGTCTGCTGTGGTTAAGAGCAAGATTGTAACATAGTCCCACACACTGATGCATTCAGCTTATGTCCTAAAAATTCTGGTTTAAGACTATTTTGGGCTTATCTAGGTTAAATTTAGACAAAAATACTTTGACATTTCTTTTACCTTTGGCCCACATAGCGCTTTATGTGTTTTAATTTTGGAGAAATTTAAACCACGCCTTTGTCAATACAGCAAAAAATATATATATATATATATCATTACTGCATTATTAAATATATGTACACCAGAAGGTTGACTGAAGGTTGCTGAGAATTTGTCTGTGGCACTTACCAATGAAGAGGATGGGGAATGTGATGAAGAGCAGAAAGACATGGGGCACCACAGTGAGGGCATCGAGAAAGCATCCATTGTTGAGCACACCATGGTCCACATTGTAGGCGACGGAGTTGTTCTCGTTGCCACAGAAAGACAGGGACATGGTGGAGCCTGGGCTCTGCAAGAGCAGCAGAGGAAAGAGAGGGAAAGGAAAACCAGAGGGAGAGGGGGAGGAGGAAAGGAGAGGTGCTCAGGAGGTGTCGAATCTTATCCGTAGCCAGTTACATCCTTGCTGCAGGTAGAGAGCAGAAAGCAGGTAAGTTCACGTTCTGCATGCACAGTCGTGCCTGCATCGGATTTCCCCGGCATTTGCGCAGCTCAAATACATCCCTTTAATAACAGCTCAAGATCAGTGTAAAAAAATAAATAAATAGATGCCCATGTACACTTGCTGAGGAGGACAAAGAAATGTTCCAGCTCCTTTCAATTAGAGCTCATAGCTGACCTTGTGAGGATATCTGTGCTGTGTGCCTGAGAGTGTGTGCATCTGTCTGTGCTCACATGACAAGGAATGGTTAGAAGGAGGGAGGGAGAGAGTGGGAGAGCAAGAGCGAGAGACAAGAGAGAGGGGGGAATGAGAGAGAAAAAGAGAGCGAAGGGGGGGGGGAGAGCGAGAGCTGAAGGAGAGGGGGAGGGAGAGCACGTAGCACTAGCATCATAAAACAGTTCACACATCATGAGCTACGTGTCAGGCATGATGAATCAACCAAGATTGTCAATTTGTATAGAAAACCTTTTAATAAAAAAAATCTTTGCTGCAAATTAAACAAGAATTTAACAATATACCTCTGAAACCTTCTTAAGCTGGGTAAGAAGCAGACAGAATGCAGCATCGTAGAAGATCCACACTGACAGCCTTCAAATGATTGATCCATATAATTCCATAATGCATAATTCCCTATAACTTCATAATGTATTACGCATAATTTCATAATGCATAATTTGACATAATGCATTTCAATATTGAGTCTAGACTGATACAGTACATAACAACGTGTAAACTGCCTACTTTTATAGTATTTTCATATAGATTCAACCAAATTTATTCAAATTTACAATACATTACTACAGTATTTAACTAACTAGATTACCTGATCCATGCAGAAATCAGGATGCAGACACCCATATTCACCTTTGTCCCTCCTGTCACTTCCTGTCCTGTACCTAAAATCCACCCATGGGAGCCATTGTTCCTACAAAGACACTCTGACACGACTAACTATCAGGCAGCTCCATAAGTAAAAGGATTGGGTGGATAGATGGTGGGTGTCTGGTAATGCACACACACATGCACACACACACACACACATACATACAGTGTACTGTGTTTAGGATGACTCATTCAGTGAATGAATGGCATTTGCTGCAAACGTCGCTATATTTGTCTTCTAATGCAACACATCTACGATCCCTAGCACAGGATTATTTCTAGAATGACTGAATGGCATAGTCTGAACATCTCCCTCTAGCCTACATTTTTAAGAGACTGACCTTGTTTTATGGTATCAGGCACTCATTTCAACAACACACATAGTGTTCCAAGGATTTAACAGTGAATGAATTCTCAGATTAAATGCAGCTTCAAGGTTATTTAAAATGTTATTTAGTAAATAATATATGAATCACTCCCTCTCTCTTAAAGGGTATAAAATAAAAAAAAGCTGGACGTTTCAGAGCCAAGTAATGCTTTGTATAACAATGGTCACCTATTTCTTTTCATGGTTAACAATTTTACACAAAGCTTGAAAGCTTTTAATCATTTGGAGTCTCTATTTTTTTCTCATTACACGTAACATTACAATTAATAAAAATTATCAATGGAGTCAGTGATTGTAAGACAAAAACATTTTTTTAATAACATTTGTTATTACATTGTAATTGTAATAGCTGTGAGTAAAATAGCTGTTAGAGAGAACAGCCAGGCCTCTGTGCTGCCCCAGGCTGTTTGTTGTTGTTGTTAATCTTTCAGCTGCTCATGTTGAGGGCTCGCCCATCTCATCCGCACACAACTTGGCACAGGTTTTACAGATGCCCTTCTTGACGCAACCCTCCCATTTTATCCGGGCTTTGGGACCTGCAATGGATCCAGTGCGAAACCTACCACTGAGCCACTAATGCCCGTTTGCCCCAGGCTGTTTGCCCAGGAGAAAAACAAGTAATGCAGACAAGCACGTGACTGTACTATTTCACTTTAATTATCTACCCTGTAGCACGTTATTTTCACACCATCATGCTGCTCTGAGAGTAACAGTGCATCTTCTCATGTTGATTTGTTTAGCTAACTGAAATCACGTAGTAATCCATAGACTACAGCATTGTTTATGCCACAAGCATTTTAATATAAGGTTGCCAACTATCCAACACACCACACCACACCACAACAGCAACAACAACAAGAAAAATGTTCTTTTTAAAAGCTGGAAGGAAATATGCTACAAAAAAACTCTCAGAAGGATAAACCAGTGGTTCTCAACTGTGGGCCTGGAGGACCACCTGCCATGCTCTTTTTTGTGTTTTCCCTGATCTAACACATCCACTGCAGGTGGTCCTCCAGGCCCAGAGTTTAGAACCACTGGGATAAACAAAAAACACTTAAGGCAGCAGTTCTCAACCCTGCTCCTTGGGGACCCCCTAAAACACTAAAATGTGCAGAGCAGGAGGTTCTCCAAGACTAGCATTGGAAAACTCTGATTTAAGGTTTACAAAAAGTAAGTTTTCCTTTCTTTATGTTATCCAATATTTCCTGTTTTACTCTTACAGTATGTACACTCACTTACTCATTCTCTATACCAGGGGTCTCCAAATCCAGTCCTGGAGGGCCAGTGACAGCACAGTTTGTAATTCACCAACACCTAAACACACCCTCTGAACCTAGTAATTAACAGATTAAGTTAAATCAGCTGTGTTTGAGAAGAAGAATCACCAAACTGTGTTGGACACTGGCCCTCCAGGACTGGATTTGGAGACCCCTGCTCTATACTAATGATTCTGTTCAGGGTCACAGGAAGCCTAAAGTCTATCCTGGGGTCCTCGACACACAAGGTGGGGTACACCCAGGATGGGGTGCAAATCCATAACAGGGCCCAAAATCTCACACTGACTCACATACTGCGGGCAATATTGGACCACCAATTAGCCTAACCTGAAAGATGTTGGACTATGGTACCTAAAGGAAACCCACCAGGCACGGGAAGAACATGCAAACTTCATGCACACAGACAATAGAACCTCAACCCTGGAGGTGCAAGGCCACCATGCTAACCTCTTATGTACTGTAGCTTGTTAATTTTTCTTGGTCATCAGGTTAAGTGAGCCCTCAGGCAATTTTCACATATATTCTTCTTCATAATGCCCTTGTGACTGAATTAATGTCGCAATAACAGAATGTCCAAGCAAACATGCAGCCAAAATGAGCAGACAACCCAGTCTTGTTGTGCAAAGCTAAAAAAAAACACAGCATGCAGTCTTTCCCTTTGATTTCTTTTACATATTAAACACTATTCTATATGTCCCTAGGTGTCAGTGTGAGGTGCATAATGACCTCTATGCCATCCCAGCAGGAACTTTATTGGTCTGCAGAGGGAACTTGAGTTCAGAGGTTAAGAATGACTATGAGTCATTTATAAAGTCGGAGAGCAGCTGGAGCATCCTTGAGATCTGACACACTATCTGTATCTACTTTTGTGCTTGTCTGTTGTGGACTTCACTCTGGGTTTCTCTCTGTCACACATACTCAAGCACTGTAATGAGGAATGGTGAGGAAAGCAACACCGTGGGGGTGTGAAGAATTGATTACCTGACCTGGCGGAGCACCACGGCTCCCTTTCCTTGATCACTCATCCATATGGCTACAGCTTCACAAATAAATACAGATCATTTCTGAGGATTTCACAGGATCAAGCAAGTTAAAACAATGAAATCACTAAAAATGCAACCGTGACTAAAAAGTGCAAGAGGGAAAAAGACTTTAATAATCATCAGATACCAGAACGGCCATGCCACTGTTCTGTTATTGAGCAGATCTCTTTTACTCCAGGCATATCTTCAGCAGTCTCAATTGTAAGGAAACTAAATGAGGGAAATGTGGCATGTAAATGTATTCAGTACAGGGACTGTACCTCACTAATTGCTCCGACACTTAAAGATTTGGCTTCATCGCAAACATAATATGTTCATATTGATTTCTCACAAACAGATAATTACAGTATCATAAATGTAGATGTATATTGTTATAACAGCATACATACCTGCCTGTAGCGGGGAATCATCATAACAGTAGAACTCCACGTTTAATCCAGAATAGGTTTAAAAGCGGAAGTGTACGAAGCGCGTAAAAGCGCACAGCTTAACTATCATAATGTCAGTCAGATCTGTTGTTCTCCCTCAACCACTGGAAAAGGTGAGCAGCGCTGAAATAATGGATGAGGAGCAGATTTACTCTGACATATGGTCAGTGTTTGTTCATGCTGGATCTGGCCATGGTGCTGAAAAAAAAAAAGCTCATGAATAAACTCATGAGGCAGCAAGTTACAGGTTATTGTTGCAGTAACCTGCACCACAAGGTGTTACACTCAACTGTTGCTGTGGTGCTGCTTCTGGCTAAAAAAAAAAACTCGGTGCATTAAAACACATAGAAATGTACACTGATTAATAACTTGCTTCTTTCATGTATTCTTGCCGATATTTCTGATCTTTAATATATAGATTTTTTCCCACACGGAAAATCTTCTGTAATACAGGACACTGCAGCATTATTTCTCATTTTCCACCTTTTCTGATACGCATTGTTATTTTGACCTTGTATTTAGTTTTAAATATTTATTGATCCAACGTGTCGCAGTATATTCTTACTCTCTTGCTGTTTTAACACAGTGTATCTTATTAGCAGTGAACAGGTAATAAGTTGCCTGTTGTTTCCACCACGAGCATTTTGAACGCAATTTTCCACAAATGGTAAGAAAAACACACGCGTGTTAACATTTTTGGACCGTGAGTGAGCAGCATAACAACGTTTAAAAATAATGCCAAATATCTCTGACGACCTCTAGTGGCTAACTCCGGGCAGTTTGGACCCAGTACCATGTTCATTTTTTATTTTTAATAAACAAACAGTTCCATTAACAATAATCTCTCACCCTACAAATTCCTATATACAAATCCAGAAAAAAACGTTGAATGTATTAATTATTTATGGTAGCTTTCCAAACACACACACACACACACACACACACACCATACAATTCACTGAGAAACCCAAAAAGGATAGGGTGGAAAAACCTTTCTATTCTGATATATTTCCTTTTATGACTAAATCGGTTCTGATTTCTATACATTTGAAATTCCAAAATATTTCCTAACACAGTAATTACAGGTACTAAAGGTAACACAAAGCAAGAAGCATTGCAAAATACCATGATAACACGGAAGAGTAAATCAATGTAAACTTCCTCAGACCCATATGCAAACCCAGTTCAAAAGCCTTAGTGCTTAGTTTTTAATTAAGGGTTGAGTTGATTGACAGTCAGAACCTGAAAGATGCACAAAATGCTCCTTCATCGTTTTACAGCCATGTATTGATCTAAACCTTTAATAGACCTCAAAGGAAGTATTTCTTTCTATAGTCTGAATATTCAGATATGGTCCAGATCATGCCACATGCCACATATTAACAGATAATTCAGCCTCCATCATGCTGGTAGGTTCTTGTATAGGTAGCCATGCTCTCATATGATTTCCTTTTACTATGACTTCTCAATGCATCAAAGGCAACCATAGACATATTTCATAAAACATTTGAAAATACCAATCTATTATAATAAAGTAATTAACTATTTATACTGTCAAACGGTGAAATTAAAAGAATGTGGTTGGTTTTTCTTTTAAACATAATTTCAAAAACAACCAAACACACAAATAAGGCAGAAAATAAAGTGAAATATCTCTAAAGTAGATTTTATTTATCACATAAAAAACAGTTTCATATGGTTTAAAATTTAGCATGGAAAGCATTTTTTCTGTATATCGTTTACTGTTTTCTGTTTAACTGCCATTGTGTTATACACACATAGACAAACCTTAGTAACTCACATTTAGGGATTTGGCAGACGCCCTTATCCAGAGTGACTTACATTTTTATCTCATTATACATCTGAGCAGGTGAGGGTTAAGTGTTATTAATTGGAGAAACACACACAACACCTCCTCTCAGTTCTCCATTTCTGTATAGGCAGAGGTGTAATTGTTTATTATATAAAAAAAAATTAACATATAATTAAATTTACCTACGGTGCACTGGTACTGTATGCTACCTAACACATTTATACATGGTCACGCCTTACAGCTATTCATCTCAAGTGTACTGCAGAAAGTGTGAGGGACCATGTTGTCTAACAAAGAAAAAAAAATCTGAAAGATCAAGCTCCAAGCTTTTGGAACAAAGAGACCCTTGGAGTCATAGTTACTCAAGCTCAGGTGCACTGAGTGAGATACTGCCACAGGAAATAGCAACAAAGCTCACACCAAACACAGAAAGCATCTTCCACATCACATTCTGGGCAAGGCTTGGATCCATTTTCAAGCTCATTTATCCAGATGTTTCAACACAACAGACAGATAAACCAGTGTCACAGGAAATATACCTTTTATTGGCCATAGGAATGCTATTGAGTTCGTGTGACTTATTACAGAAAAAAAAAAAAAATTACTCCAGGATTTGTTAACTATTATATTTTTCAGCTTTTCAAGCATTTAAGATGGCATTACGTTATGAATACACGGTGTATTTTATAAAATCACTTTGGGTAAAAAGTAATAGAGAATAGATTTTGCAGGAGTGTTCTGTTCCATGTTTGTCTTCTGGAAGTTAGATCTTAGAAGAAAGTCCTGCAAAAAAAAATACAGATAATAGATTAAAGGTCATATTGGTTATAAACATGGAAAAATTTTCACACTTTCACACATTTTCACACATTTTCACACATTTTAAGAGAAAAGTAAAGAAAATTAAGACTTTTCAGGTGCTGAAGAAGGAACACTTCAACTGCAAAGCATGTTGCTAAATAAACCCCCAAATATCATTGGATTTCAGCTGATTTTTCTAGGAATTATTCTTTTACATTTGTAAATCTACATTCCTTTGACATTCTTGCGGTAAAGGCAGGAAATAGCAACATGCTGCATCAAGGGTCTGAGATCAAACCATCAACACCAACATTTCTGTATGAGTCATGACATGTAACAGTCCCTTTGAACAACATCAATCAGAAGCACTGCTAAAGGCTCTGCCTGGGAAACAGAACCATTCAGTCCCATCATTTAATCTGTAGCATAAATTAAATGATGTAAGTGGCTCTTTTAAATCATGCACATACAACTTATAATACACATCACTGACTAAAAGCTTCATGAATAATTTCAGACCACGAAATCCTGAACTGAAAATTAGTCAGACAGTACACGTGGCATTCTTGACTGTCCAAGAGACCGACACATGTACATGATGCATACTCTCACTCTAGTTTGAATGGTGGTGAAAGGGGTTACCCAGGAGTGTGTAGCTGATCAGGATGTGGTGTGAGGTGTTTTCATCTGTAGCACATACCCCTGCCTGTACACAGAGGCACTGCCCTGGAAAACCTTTCTGTTTGCAGTAGAACTGACTGATGCTGCTTTAGGGCTGAATACGTTGCACAGGGGACAAGCACACATTCAGCACAAACATGCCAACAGGCACCTCGCTTAACATCACACAGTAAACACAGCCATGAACGCTTGTTCCTGATGCATATTCAGATTTATCAACGGACAAGACTGTGACTGAAATGTTATGTGTTGGCGACATGGAAGTCACTGCAAACAGCAAAAATTGGATCAACTAATAGAATGTAAAACCTAAATTAGCTAAAAGAAGATTGAAAAGGTTTTCATCAATCTTCATTAAGCCAATTTAAATGCTTTTGATCTCATATAGGAATCATTTGTAGGGGGTTGAGGAAAAATAAATCACAAAGACAGTGTACATACACTTCATCTTCATATTCCTTCGGTGGAGAAACTGCTATGACAAGGTCAATCCAGTCCTGAGATACATTTAATAAATAAATTTAAATAAATATATACACATGATTTGCTATGACATCTATATATCTAAAACAATAATTATATTTATTGGAAAAAAAAATATATGTTGTGGTTTTATGTTCAATGGTTAAGTTAGAAATGAAAATTAAGATTATGAAAATCGTTTAGAGTAAACTAACAAGCTTATTTATTTTCCCTTCCCTCAAGCTACTGAAATCAATTCCAATTATAGTAAACAAAACACAACAACAGATATTTGCATAAATTCAATAAACCCATGATCTCTTGCTTTCATCTGAATTTACAGAAGAATTGGCGTTTCAGACAAAACATATATTTAATATCTTAATTCTCAACCTGACTGAACACCTATGGAGGATCTAAAAATATAGTAAAAATGACTTCTTTAACTTTTAACCCATCTGTGCAGTGTACATCCATAGAGTACTAAGTAAAAGTATTTAGGGACCTCTCATTGCTTCATATTTCCTTTCCAAAGACCTAGACCTTCTTGTATTCTCAAGGATTAGTTCTCCAGGCTTCCTGAAGGAATTTTTTTACTCTAATTTTCAGTCTAGGCCCTGTACCTGAGCAGTTTCAGAGGAATGTGATTTCTTTGTTAATCCACACAATGACATGAATCATTCAAGCCTAAAAAAAAAAATCTAACTCAAGGCATGAACCAGAGAGAAACAGATGCAGATGATCAAGTCAGTGATTAGTATACTGGTGATGCTGAGATTCCTACTGAGGTTATTACATAAACAACCAATCTTTGCAATTGTATCTATAAGCAATTTACAGCCTGTCACAGTAAAACATTTGTTCCTATTTTTTTTATTTAATCTACATCACTTAAATTAATAGGAAGAAATGAGGGTTAACTCAAGACTTTTCCACAGTGCTCTCTATTGTACAACTTTCAGAAACTGTGCTGGTATCACAGATTACAATTTTTCTATATTCAAATATTTAAACAAACATTCAATTTGACTCTTCCCTAGTCTAAAGATATGCTTACACCCAGAACCGAGCATTTCCCATAGAAACATAGCTGGCCTCAAAAAAGGTTGAATCCAGACAGGTAACCAAAATATGCTTGTGGGTACTATTGTTGAGTTTAAAACCTCTCACCCCTCCACTGTTCCAGGCACGAGCTAAAGAGTTCTGTCCTTCAGTCAGGGTCACATCTGTCAGGATTTTTCCATTTACTGCCATGATCTCATCACCGGCTACCACTCCACCTAAGAGAGCCATTCATAAAAAAAGAGCAATTAGTGACACTAATGACTAGAGTACATACGTTTACCATGATCTGATAATCAGCATGTGGACATGAAGCCGTGGGGATTACTGCAGTATGATATTTAAGTAATCTCACCATGCTTATCAGCTGAGCCTCCTTCATAAATATTTGAAACCACGAGTTTTCCCAGTGGAGAGTCTATCCCCCCTTCCACAGAGAGGTCCAGTGGGCCCTCCTACACAACAAATATGACACACACAAACCCAAGCAGAAAATTTTTCAATTTCAGAAGGACCTTACTGCATGATTTACTGACTTCCTCCAGCTTCATCAACTATTTTGACTTTTAAGGTTAAAATATGAAGAATGCATTGATAATATAATTAAACATTGATATTATCAAAACATTGATAATATAAACTATATTCACAATATTTAAACTGGTAGTTCAAATAATAAAACATAAATCATATATTCAACTCCAAAGTCCTATTATTATGCAGGCAACAGTTCTAAGCTATGTTTATTCTCCTGTCTACTGATATCTATCCTGAATATGTCATAGTTTTTAAAAATCTATACAGATAAGGATTTATGGTCACCTTCTTAATTCTTAGCAGCCGTACATCTTTTCCTTCAATCTGCTCAGGGGTGAACTGTAATGTGAACACACAAATGGTGTTGACAAAGCATGCATTAAAAGTCACGGCAACAAAATAATGCAATATTGGTTATGTGGCAGAAGTTCAGTATTTATTTCAGTATGCAGAACATGTAAGCTGTACACTACCATCGAATAGGGATCAAAGTCGTCCACATATTTCTGGAAGCCCTGTTTAAATAAAATAAGAGGATACACGGCTTAGGTCTCTGTGATTGATTATGTTGAGTAAAAACTCAACATAATAGGCAGCATACAATTGAGTGTGTATTGATTCGAGAGTGTACATGTCATTAACACTACAAGTCTGTCCCTCACTTAATTAGGAATCCTCACCTGCTTGAACCACACAAATAATCAGGCCAGCATTTAAACATTGTTCACGCTCCTAATCAATTTCCTAGTTTGTGCATGGACTGTTATAGACTATAGAATTAGTTAATTCAATGCAAGTAAGAAGCACCAGTGACAACCCCTTATCTTTCTATATCAGAAAAAAAAAAACATTTGGTCTTATAAAGTGTAAACAATTATGCAAAAAATTTATAAATTATAATGAACATCTACTTGAGAAGCTACATACAATTAAATGTCTCCATTCTCTATGTATATGACAAAAATGGAAAACGCGACTTAAAGAATCATTTGGTTGGATCACTGGAAGCTCTGTGCTGGTGTACAGAATACAAATGGACAAAAGGCAGTCACAAATGTTCACAAACAAAGAATGAATACTGCAATCTGCAACATTTACATGTTGTCATAGTGAAGGAGTGTACGTGTTTTTGTACACCCACACTCACACAAACACACAGCTCCAAAAAAGAAGAAACCAGGAAATTTAGAAATGCCATACAATCATTTTTGTATGAATACAAAAAAATAGCACAATATATTTTTTAAACAAATACAAATAGATAGATTGAAATATCTTCAGGTAAGGCATGTTGTAGTAGTGATGCTCTTTGTATTCGGATTTGTTCTGTAATATAGGAATAAAATGGTAGAGATGTGGAAAATTATTTTTTTGCACATTGTAACTCTTTTGTGTGGTAATTCATGTATCACGACATTCATACTAAAACTGGCTCATTTAAAATGCATTTTTAATTTATATATGTTTTTGGGGTGATAAAATGGTGCTGTCCCTATATTACCGTACAGGTGGTATGATCTTAATTATTCATACAGTATCCGGAATAGTAGGTATACTACAGTAGTAGGTTTGTTTAGAATTGCAAACGAGTCTGAAAAAATATTGAATCAGGATGTTTATAAAACGTGATACTTATAGAATTGCAGTTCAAATTTAATCAGCACCTAGGTATCATGATAATATCATATCCGGTGATCCCTGGAGATTCCCATGCCTATAAAATAGACTAAAGAATCTCAATGTCCCCATGATGTAGAAAAAAAGACACTTGGCTTTATGGTCAGCATGTGTTTACAGGGTTCAAAGAGAACAATATTAAGTTTTTTTAAGAGCCTGATCCAAGACACAGTGTGAGAGATGTAATTTATCAGTTGGCCAATAGCTCTGTGTGCTAAGACAACACAGAGTCTGCACTGTGTAAATGCCACAGCTGTGGATCACTGGGGAGGACTTTATCAATCCTAGCAACAGTGTGTAAGCTCAGCTGTGGCTAGGTAAGGGGAAAAAAAAACAGAAATAGAAACAAAGAAAGAAGTAAACAAGAAAAAAAGAAACAGATGTAAAGGAAACAGTCAAAGCACTGCTGGTATATGAGAGCCATATCTACTAATCTTGGACCAGATTTGCAGAAAAATGTTGAACCCCAGGATGCATAAAATGAATTGCCTGTACTGTGCTCATTCTATTAAATTAAATTATAATGTGCTTTCAATATACCATGTTACAAAACAGATCTAGACACCTAATGAGCGATCCAGAGGATACACTCCGAAAAGAAAGCTTTGGGGAACTGGGATAAAAAGCAAGAACAAGCGAGTGTGATTAATTTTCAAGTAAAAGAGAAATAACATATATATA
>JAQMYJ010000012.1:14413403-14432306 GCA_030014305.1 Clarias laeviceps
ATATATATATATATATATATATATATAAGAAGAAAAAAAATCTTCTCATAATTTACTATGTACTGTACACATTCCCCAAATACCAAACAGCAGCACAACAGTAGGAAGCACTCAGAAGAAAGAAGAGAGCACTAGTCACTGGTTTTTGATTACTTGTTTCTTCTTTGACTTAAATGATGTGTTGTACACCACCATCCTCTTAAGCATCTGTGGGGACTACAATGTACAACCAGAGGCAAAACAGTTAAAAAAAAAAACACACATATTTCTCTTTCACACACATTTACATACACATGAATGTACAGTTTGCCTCAGAGCCTACAAGACACAAAGTACTTTAGTGTCATTAAGCAAGGAAAATACAATCCCTGGCAAAAAATTATAGAATAACTACACACACAGAATGTTCACCCAGGTTTTTTTTTTTTTTTTTTAAGTTTGTAGCAAATAAACAAATCACAAATATGACCTGTATAATTTAATGTTCTGGCTGTCTGAATATGCCCCAAACAAATTATACCATGTTTTTTATTATTTATTTTTTAATAACATACAATAATAGCATAAAATAAGGGCATATTTTTTTCCAGATCAAGCAGATGTGAGTGATTATGGAATAAATAGGGAATCCCCTTATAATTTGCTTTTCTGAAACAACACACTCACTAATTAATTTAAACTAACTTTTTAACATGGCCCCAACAAGAGAGTTGTTATTTGAATCTCAGAAAATGATTATTAAACTCATGATAAAAGGAAACCCACATTGAGTCTGGCAAAAGATTAGGACAGAAAACTGCAAAACTGCAAATGCAGGATGAAAATACAAATGAAAAGTGAATGGACAGAAACATGATCCAATGTTTGAGAAAAGTATAAGAAATCAGCTGAACAAAATTGGATTTATGTATAGAAAAGCCAAATGAAAACCAGCACTAACACCTAATTAGAAGGAAACAAGTTTAAAGTTTGCAAAAGAGAAGCAATTATGCAGTGTGCATGACTTAATGAAAATGACATTCAGTATTGAATCATAAATCTGCACTGGTCAGGATGATGAGGCCAGAACTTTTTCTTTAGTGCCATTCTAATGAAACATTAAAAGATCCAATCAAACTTTGCCACTCATTTAATATACGAGATTGCTTGTCAGATTAAAGATGAAGGCTGATGGCAATAAAGATGGCAACATTCAACACACTGGTTAATGTTACAATTTGGGGTACTTCCTCATTCCATCAGTAGAAACTAGGTTTGTTGATGAAGTCATTTTTCACAATGATAACACATCTCGCCACAGAGGAAAGATTGTTAAAGCTTTTCTTTTAGGAAAGATCTCAATCTGGATGAAAAGTTATGAAAGAAATGTTCTATGCCAAGGCTCCATTCCAGCAAAGCTGATATGCAAAGCCATTCCCGCAAAGCACTTGATACTGTATGTCAAGTGCTATTTGAAAAATTTGGAATCAGTTTGGTTAATATAAAAGCCTTATGAGCATGGCCATAAAAGCCCAAGGACGGACAACAAAGCACTTATCATGATTTCAAATTTTTTGCCAGGGGTTGATTAAAAAAACAACAACTGGATATTACAAAGAGGCTTTTTTTTTTTTTTTTTTTTACTTTCTAATTACTCCAAGTTGTTAACTTTAGTATAGCTTGTCTTGATCTCAGGCCTGTTCTGTCTAATTCCAGAACCTTTTATGAAGCCAGTCAAGTATATTGGCAGCTCAGAAAGCATAAAAACATGCAGAGCTGTGGATGCTCACCATTGTGACTGCAAAACAATAATGTGTCAGTTTAGTTCTCTCTCTATATGTACATTTCAAGCAAAAACAAAGAGAGGCACACATGAGGTGAATTAATCTGTCTGTTTGTTGTAAACTAATCACACATATGTGACAGCTGTAATCCCTAAGGTAGTGCAGAGGCAGGACAAATTAAGTAGTTTTTTCTTTGATTTAATAAAAGTAGGCTGGAAGGCTAAGTGTGGATTAAGGGGCTGGGTCGAAAGTCTATCAATCATAGCCTTTAGTTTGTAGACAAAGATTCATTAAGCACACAACATGTTCTGATCTACTTCCCTCCCCATTCCACTCTCTCACTTCCCCCAAGGAAGATATGCTGGCCTCATAAATCAATGCAGTCAAGGGGATGCACCACCTGTGGGCACACTTTCATCACTAGTGAACTGGAAACCAATCTCTACAATAATATCCATTTAACCGGAAAAAAAAACCTTAGCCAATACTTGATATTTCCATCAGCATGCGCACACATTCTCCTACTTACCGTGGGCTCGGGTCGTAATACGGGTTTGTATGAGGTCTTGGATTGGGGCAGCATGACTGGTTTTGACATGACTGGGTTCACCTGTCTCCTCTGATTAGGAGGACTGGGTGCTATTTGCTACAGATTGACCATGTAGAAGGGGGTTAGTAAAAATCACAGTTCAAAGTAATTTGACCTATGCAATTCACACTACACACACAAAATTAACATGGCTATGCAATGACATGCATGAAGAAAACAAAGCAAACATGTAGCAGTCCTTTATTAAAAACAAGAATAGCTGAAGCTTACCAGTGGACTGCTGGAGGTTGATATTCTGCTAACGTTAGAAGTGTGTCTCATAACCTAGACCATATTAGGAAAATGTCAAATCTAAATTTCAGCACTTAAATTAATACTGGATTTCAACCTCAGCACTTTATCTGTGCGCTCACATACCTGTATATCCCTTATTTTGAAACAATTACTGTCATCCCATTCACACAAAA
Organism: Clarias laeviceps; assembly: GCA_030014305.1. NCBI lineage: Eukaryota > Metazoa > Chordata > Actinopteri > Siluriformes > Clariidae > Clarias > Clarias laeviceps. Next base: position 14,416,184 of record JAQMYJ010000012.1, read on the forward strand.
ATAATCCACTTAATAAAAACACTCTACCATCAGCCAATGCGTATAGTGCAGCAGATGGTGAGATTTAACACAGTACAATAAAATTACAATACATTATTTTAAAATATACACATAAAATAAATACATAACCCACAACTAATAGCCTAGACATCTGCGTGTACTGGGTACCAGGGTGACTGATTTGACCACCTCTAGACAAAGCTTACTAAACACAGCACTCCACATGCCATTTTTTTCTACCCTGACTCATGCCCTCTTAACCTGCAACCTGTAAATGAAACACTCAAACTCTGAGCTTTAAGGTTTGATAAATCGAGCCAATGTTTTCTACCTGTGTGCTGCCACGGTAGAAATGTTCATTTGTGGTGTTTGTATGGTAGCTCCCTCGCTGCCTGTAGCCATTTTCCTCCCATTCGTTCCTATGCTCTGAGGGGCTGTGGGGTCGGTGGTAGCTTTGAGTAAAAGGGTAATCTAAATGTTGAGGTGGAGGAGGTGGTGGAGGAGGAGGTGGTGGTGGCGGAGGAGGTGGTGGAGGTGGAGGAGGAGGAGGAGGAGGAGGGTGAGAGAAAGATTGAGTCCAGGAAGAATGTGTCTGAGCTCGAGGGGTGACATAGGGTGGCCGCCCATGACTGATCGAAGAGGGAGGCATTTTAGGAGAAGATGGAGAAGGTAGGAGCTGTGGGGCTGGTTGTGAAGGTGGAGGAGGATATGGGGAAATAAGAGAAGGCCTTGGGGATGGAGAAGGCTGGACTGGTTTGGGAAAGAAGTGGGGTGAAGGTGGAGGAAGAGGTAAAGGTAGAGGTAAAGGTGGTGGAAACTGATTGGAAGTAGGTGGAGTTGGGGCCAGTTTTTTCAGAGGCTGTCGTAAACTCTGGTCAACCTCGTCCAAGTTGATGTCATCTAGGTCAGTAGTGGAGAGCTGAAACCCTCCAGGAAACCTTTTCACAGTAGATACAGGAGTTCGTGATGGACTCATCTGCACAGAACAGCTCATCTGATTAAAAATCATAGCCTCTCCACCTTACAGAAAGCACTGCACCCCTAATTCAACTTACTCATAAGACTTTCATGCACAATTTAAAAAAATGCATATAGCCTCTCCAAGTCTTTATCCAGTCTGTGGCTGTACCTCAGGAGACTCATTCTCCACAGAGGAAATCTGCTCCAGTCTAGTCTGGCAGAGCCTCTCCACCCAGTACTGCACTTTCTCTGACTCCTCCAGATCCTCCCGCTCAGTCTCTGTTACCTGCCCACAACATCACATGCTGAACTGCATAGACACCTCAGGGGCTTTAAACAGACCATTGCACTGCCTTTCCTTTGTAAAACAAATGCTGTTCTAACTCGTTACAGATTCCACAACAGTTCTCACGGATAATATACCAACAGAATAAAACTCTGATAATTACACTATAATGACACTTGAGTGAAGATGGTACCTCTTGCAAGAGTCGATTAATTTTCATCTGTTTCTCGCGCTCAAGTATCTCTTCCTTTTCCCTGGCCAATTTCAGTTCAAACTCCATCTCTTTCTTGTTCTTTTTTTCTGCTGGAAGTGTGTCTGTCTTGGACATCTTCTTCTTCTTCTTCTTTGTCTCTTTTCCTTTCTGAATTTATATATGTGTATATATATATATATTTTTTTTTGCTATATTAAATTAAGAAGTTAGTTTGTTATGTACACCACACAAAATCCCATCCACACACTGAGATCCAAACACTACAGATGCTACAAAGGACTAATTTCTGAACACATTTTTATCTGAAATCTAATTGACCGAATCATAAACACAAACACTATTCTACACACAGAGTACCTTTCTGAGTGTAGGCAACTTTCCTTCATAGCGGTAAAACCAGTTGCGAGCTATAGGGTCAGATTAAAAAGAGTTATACAGGATTGAGCATATATTTCGAACATACAGCTTAAATTCACCAGCTTCCAAAATGATCCAACCAAACAAAATAAAATAAAAGGGCTTGCATCCTTTTATGCATTGGGAGAGAGTGTAAAGAAAGGGGTTGTCAAAGGAAAATGTTTACATGCAGTGAGTTCCCTTAGAGAACAGTTCAGCACCACTCACGTCACTGCTCTCTATATCTTCGTCTTCATCAGTATTATCTTCAGCAGCTGTACAAGTCAGGAGTGCAAGCCACAGCAGACATAGCCAGACAGAGACAAAAGAAGGAGAAAAAAAAGACAGACTGCATGCATAAAACCTGAATGCACATCCAGTTATGTTAGAGATGTGCAAAGTAAATAGATGTCTGGATGACTTATGCTGTGAGCATATTATCATCGATAAAGAACAGGAGGTTACAATAAGATTTCACTCTCCACATTCATGCACGGTAACACAGGTGTCAGCATGCTGCAGTGTGTCGATGCTGTGATTGTACCTGAGCTCCTTGGTTTCGATGGAGGTGGAGAATGTGATGGAGGTAAAGGAGAAGAGACAGGAGATGGACCTTTGGACTTCTCTTTGGAACCCCAGTCTTCCTCCCACAGTCTGTTTTGCTTTCTCTCTTCAGCCTCTATCCTAAAACGCATAAAAATCCATAAAGCAATGACTTGAATCAGCGTGTCTGATTAACCTTTATACTTTGCAGACATACTTTTCCATCTCCTTTCTGTATCTCTCCTCTTCTTCTGCAGCCTTCTGGGAAATCTCCATCTTTCTCCTGAAATTGAAAAAAAAATAAATAAAAACAACACAAATGATCACCAACCAAGAGTCTGTCAAAAAGAGGCATGTGCAAATGATATGCCTACGTCAGTGTTCTAAAGCCACAGATGGGTGCTGAATTATTTATACTGAGATTTATTATCTATGAAATATGAAATCCTGTGATTATTCTGAAGAATAAAATAGCTCAATTGTCTACATGTATTAGAATCTTCTATGCTATTAGAAACAATTAAATACACAAATCACATTTTCTTGTCATATAAGGCAAAGTTCTGACATCAGTTTGTGATAGAGCAGGCTGTGATGGTGTGGGCTGTATAGGTAATATGCCATGATCAAGCTTTCTGACTGACATGCGCTCTTTCTCTTGCTGCTCTTTGATGATTTTGTTGGTCTCCATTGCCACTCTCTTCTGTTGCATGAGCTCCTGGCGCTCGATCTCTCGCCGAGCTTCTACTGCCAGCTTCTCCTCATCTGTCATGAACAACTCGCTGCCCTGAAATAAATCAAATAATGAATATCACAAATTAACAGAACTTGCACCAATATGCGCATACAGAGACACTGGTTATGATTCAGTGTCTATTTAAACTACTATATCTTTAAACACTTTAACTGTCAGTCCGAATTTTAGATTAAATCTATTGATTTAAGTCAGTGTTTGATTTATTACTTTAACATTAAAGCAAAAGTGCCTGTATTATCGTCAATATTTTAATTATGTTATTATTTTATATATATATAATATTGAGGTTGTGCATTACACTGCCATTACAGGGGCTTAATGTTGGCATGGGATATCCAATGGCATTTAACAGGTCAAAACAATTCAGCGATCTTAATCATAAGGAATGATGGAAGAACATTTCACTGCTAGCTGCTAATAAGAAAAGAGCAAGAAGTTCTTGAGTCACTTTACATTCCATGTCATATTAATGAGAAATCCATAATTGAAGAAGTGAAGAAAGCCAGTGGACTCCGAAGTTCCAGAATGCAATATGCAGATACACTATATGACGCATATATACAGTTACAGCTGAGATCCAGAACCACTATTTAGTTATGGTTTGATTTAACAATTTAGCTTTAACTGTATTAGTGTGAATTAAGTAATAAAGTGCCGCTGCACCGCTCTCTGTAGGCAGAGTGTTCAAAATCTCACTGGCAGCACATGGCATTATAGATACGTTAACAGGAGAACCAGCTTCAACTCCAATGCTGTATCATACAAACAACCAGAAGCTTGATTTGTAAACAATGAATGTATTCTATAAAGTATATTCGTACACTATTACAATAACAAGTAAAATATAAAAACTTTAGAACATCAACCATCTCAAATAGAAGAAAGATCAATCGCATCAATAAACCGGTGTTCCACTGGTCTTATAACCTTATTAAACCACTCCATCTATCATTCCCAACAGAAAATGAACAAAAACTCTGATTAGATTTTATGGTCACATTGTTTCCAGATTAGAGTCACCAGTGTGCCAGACAAATCCTGACATCTTGGAGTAAGAAAGCCCCTTATCAGACACTTTAATTTCCTGTCCTTGAGACAAGCCTTTGGGGATGACTGTGCGGAATGGATTCCTCAGTGAGTTACAGATTTGCTCTACGCTAATGAGCACTGCGGAGAATTGCATGAGCCAGATGCGAATGAGGTGGATAGAATTACATGAACTTACAGCTCCGGTGAGGACTGTGATAGTTAGACTCCTGCTGCTCTTCAGCACTCGAACGGCCTATAAATACAACATAGTATTTTCTTTTCATATCTCCAGTTCTAATCATTGTATTGGTTTTGCACTTGTACGATTTACAAGTGAAAACATCAATAGTTCAGTATGATGAAAATGCAACTGTGTTGATAAGCCTTACCTCTTTGTGGTCCACGTTAGTAAACTCCACTCCATTGACCTCAACAATCTGGTCACCAACCTACATCCCCCCAAAACCAATAAACATGTCAGTGTCTTTTTGTTAAAATAATAAATCTGTAATGAATTGATGATGAGGTTTCTGTGCAACAGATTAGATGACTAAGTGAGATTATAATACCTGCAGGCCTACTTCTGCAGACAAAGAGCCAGGCTTTACATTGCTGATGTAGATCCCAGGCTTTTGAGTTGGTCCACTTGAGATACTGCAGCAAACACAGAGAATGAATTTTAGTAGTTGTTTGGCTTTATATTGACCATATTGGTCACAAAAAAATGCCATATGAATCATATTCCTGCAGAATATGGTTTGTAATGGTTCAGGTTGTTCCTGCTTCAATAAATTTACAGAAACTCATTCATCATCTCATCACGATGTCTATACCGCTTTATCCTGTATTCAGGGTCGCGTAGGCCTGGAGCCTATACCAGGAAAATTAGGGCACAAGGCGGGACAGGGACAGGGTTCCAATCCATTGCAGGGCACACACACACACTCAAACACACACCACAGGCAATTTGGGAACACCAATTGACCTAATCTACATGTCTTTGGGCTGTGGGAGAAAAAAACGGAGCACCTGGAGAAAACCCACCAAGCATGCAAACTCCATGCACACAGAGGCGGGAATCGAATCTGGACCCTGAAGGTGCAGGGCAACCGTGCTAACCACTAAGCCACCATCCCGCCTCAAATTTACAGAAACATTCCAGTATATTTCTATTGATCAACGTCTACACAATAAAATTCCCGGTGTTGATTTTACACTTTTAGAGTTTATATGAGTTCAACTAGAACTATATACACACTTTATGCTGAAAATACATGTGTAAACATATTTAAATTAAGGGCAGAATTTCCATAAAAACAAATGAGTTGAACAAAAATAAACAATGTTCAATAATTGTATGTTTATATTAAACTCAATTGAATTCTAAATTAATAATGGATCTGGCTTACGTTTAGTTGCATTTTTATAATATTTTAAAATTATTCAAGAGGCAAAAACACATAAATTGAATACTCCATTTTACCTGATGCCCATGCCTTTGGTGCCAACCAGGCTGAGGAAGACTTTTTTCTCCTTGATTTCTTTTCCTCCAATGGAGGCCAGACCAGCAACACTGCTCTTCTTCTCCTGGGAGACAACAATAATCGCTGTGAAACTCCATAATAAGGATTAATGGAATTATAACAGTTTTGGTACTTACTCCTGATTCAGAAACAAACTGATCCACAAACTGCCATTTTAGTGGTTCATCAGGGGAACTAATAGAGACAGTAGGTATTATTGATCATAATGCATATTTTTGTAATTATACTGAGTATCCTCAAACAGGTGCACAATCGTAGCTTTACTTCTGTTCTCCAGCACAGAATACCTACACTATATAAACAACACTTGACCATCACATCCACATCTGGAAAATCTTTCCACTTGAGTTTGGAGTGTGGCTGTGTGGATTAGCCCAGGTGCCCACAACGATAAAAATGAAGACTTTCAGTTTTAATTTGAGCTTTTTCAGCTTTATGGAGTAAATTACTGAAGACAAGACTTAAGGCAGAAAGACCCACAATCAAAAAACAGCTAAAGACAGCTGCAATAAGGTCTGGCAAAGCATCTTAAGGGAGAAAACTCAGCATTCGGTCAAGTCCATCGGTTCCGGACTTTAGGCAGTTATTGAGTGCAAAAGGTTTACATCCAACTATTAAATGCAATCCATATGCTTGTAATTGTTAGTTTGTTCCATTATTTATGAGCCACCAAAATAGGTGTGTGTATATGTATGTATGTACGTAATTGGTTAATGCCACACATTAGTCAAAATCTGACTTCTCTCACATCTGGAGTATTTAAGTTTAAATTAGTAGTGTACAGCAGCAAAATGGCAAAAAAATCGTATCTTTGTTCCAAAATGCATGGACTGTATTTCCATATGGGATTGATCTCAAAAGAATACGATTATTTTTGTTCAAGGCCCTCTATAAATAATATAGAAAGAGAAAGGCATGACCAAAAATGGACACAAATCAAACCTCTTCATCTGTCAAAAAAAAAAAAATGTATGGCTGCCAGTGAAACTGAGGTCCTCCTCAGCAGATGTGATTGCTAAAACAGCAGCGAAAAATAGTTTTTGAAAGCTAGAGAAAATGATGATTCTAGACTTGTCATCAGATTTAGAACACGCTGATGCAGCATTTCACTTACTAATGACATAACTATGAGCAAAAATTGCCTGAATATAACAACAAAGGATGCTAAGAGGGTTCACCCAGTATAAATCTGAATGATACTAAATAAAGCTGACATGAAACAATTTAACCTAATACCCACTACAGTAACTATCCAGGGTGCTGGAGAACAGAGTCAAAACAACAAACGTTATGACAACAGATGCCAGCATTATGTAAAATTACCTCTTTACTGGAATCATTCCCACATCTGTAAATGAAACCAAGTGAATTAATAAGCAATCATCCACAGTATAAACAGTATAATCAAACAGAAAAGCATTAATCCAAATGCTAAATGTAATACTAAATATTAATGTATCTGTCTTTAATGAATTATTAGGGCACAAGATCCTGACTCACGTCTGACTTTAAGTGATACAGTTTTTTTAGTCTTGATAAGGCTGATAACTTCTTCATGGATGCAGGAGGAAATTGAATAGCCGTTGATGCGCACAATCTCATCTCCCACCTGCCAAAACAGCATAATCATTACCATGGTGAAGTTTCTTCTTCCTGCTTAGTCATAAAATTTGTTAACATTTGAATATAAAACAAGCTATCAGTCTGGCCATCCTCGATGTGCATTAAAAGTTATCTCCTAAATTTCTGTTAATTATATTAATTCTTACATGATCGTAAGCTTATTTCAAATTAAGTCTTAAAATAATAATGGTTTTTATACACTGTTAGAAATAAGCCTTCTAAAGGGATCTGTTTAAATGCATGATAAAAATGATTATTTTCCTGATATTTTTTAAACCCTTCTCTAAAAATCTATAGATGTCTCGTACTGTAGAGTACATTTTTTCAGACCTTAATTCACATGTTAATGAAATTTATTTTACTGCAAAAATGAAGAATTTGAAAGCCGCTGAATGTGCAGGAACAAAATGGATTCATTGCATGGTTTCCTACTCCCCCTAGTGGTGTGTGGATGCTCTAACATCAATATAATGTAGCTTTGCATTTTGTCTTTGTTCTTGCTTCAGTACTCCTGTTCTCTCTCTCACTCTCTTACCTGCAAGCCCACATTTCCAGCCTGTCCATCCTTCACAATCTGTGAGATGAAAAGTCCACATCCAAACTCTAGCCCTCCGCGTACACTCAAGCCCAAGCCTTCAGGGTGAGTGCGGTCCAAACGCACTTCCTTCAGCTTCCTGCATGCATATAGGGATGAGATTTTAACTGTGGCAATTGCACTTACATTTCTGGTCAGCCAGACAGAAATCTGCTGCACTATATTTCTGATTAATCAAGTTATTACATTTCAACACAACTACTGGCGCATATGCATCTACTAGAAGGGCTTTTCACTGTTAAATGTGACAAAGAGACACATTCATGCATGTATAACATGTGAATACAATGTGTCACAATATTACTGTATATTTATTTTTTTATTCAAGCTGTGTGTAGGATTTCCCTGGACCTAAGATGCCCGAACATATTCTCAGACCTCAACCCCAGTGAGAAACTCTTGCCTGACATTAGTGCCTGAGGTCTCAAATGATCTTGTGGCTGAATGCAATCAAATCACTACAGCCATGCTGTGCTAAATCGAGGGGAAAGCATTCCCAGAAAAGTGGTTATTATAACAGCAAGGGGGAAATAAATCCATATAATATATACACACACACATTCACATACATTTGTATTATTTTCAATGATTATGGCTTACAGGTCATGAAAATCTCAAAATATTTAAATATTTTATTTCTAGTTTTATTCAATTATTATTCATACAGTATACACCTCAGGTTTACACATGTAGAAGACAAAGAGGCACTAATTTCAAGTTGCAACAGGGTGATAATTTCCATGCCATGCTGCACTAATGCAATAAACCATGCAAAAAGGTCCTCAACCAAGTACATAATGCATAAATTAACATAATTTTTCAGAATTTGAGAGAGCTGTAAGACAATCACCAAAATTAAAATATTTCATTTTACATATAAAATATTTTAAATTAAATTACAAAAGAATATGAACCTTTTCACAATACATAAAAATTTCAAGATACACCATGTATACAGGTAGTTCCCGACTTACGAGTTCCATTCCGGGAGCACGATTGTAAGTTCGATTTGTTCTTAAGTCTTAAGTATGCCTTTGACACAAATATACAATGTAAAGCATACTTGCAACTGTGGCATTCCTAATATCTTTCCTAATCTGCTAATCTTTTCTAATATTATTCCTAAATCTGTCCCCTTTCCTCACACTACTATCATGTGGCCAAAAACAGCAATCGCACCCAGGGAAATTAATCTCATACAAATGTAATAGTGATGTCTCTGCACCTTCAAATGGTGAGGGGAATCCTGGAATTTTGTGTCAGAACTGTTTTCCACTGTATTGGACTGTGAACTCTGTTTTGTTGAGGATTTTCCAAAATTGGGATTATTTGCCATCAGGAAAGCTTTATAGGATAGCCATTTTCTATCATCGTGCTTCTGGACTTATTCATCGAAACTGATGAGGTCAACTCATTCCTCCTGCAGCCTCACACGCACACACATACAATATACCAGACTTTAGACATTTTATACATTCACTTACACACTGAAAATATTGTATATAATTGTAAATATTAGTATCTGGTGTACTGCAGTATCTATTTTTTGTACAATACACGTGAGCTACTTCCATGATTTAACAGAAAGAAGAACTGCGGTCCATTTGTATCTGCAGATTCATAACTTGAAAATTCGTAAGTTGGGGACTACCTGTATTTATATACATTATATATACACACACTGTATATCTTAAAGCTTAGATTGCAAATTTGCATTCACTGGGGCTGAGAGCTGGAAGGTTCTGTTATATTAGACCTGTGTGTCACGCTGGATTACACTCCTGGGGTTTATAACCAGCACTGTTTGGTCATGGTTCACTGAGCCTGAGAGAGAGCAATTACATTACCCCAGTGCAAGGATAGGGCGAATCACCCATCCCATTTATTCTTTCTTTTTTGCTTATTTTTGTTAGCATTTCCTTTGTCAATAATTATTTATTTATGCCATCTTCTCACCTGGATCTCTTTGGTGTAAGGTTGTCATACTCCACCTGGTGTTTGAGAGGTATAAGAGGCCGGATAGCATCAAAGAGGGGCAGGCGGTTAGGTTCATTAATCACTAGCTTCAAATCCCCCGCCAGGACAGGCAGATCCATAGACCTAATAAAAAAAGCAAATGGATTCCAGAAATCTGAATCTAAACAGACTTAAGGAGAGCAGGGTAAGTTTCAAAAAGCACTGCAAGTCAATTGAGTAAACTACAATGATGATATTTGCTATAATAAAAATAACAAGATAAATCAACATTCTTAACAGAATCATATCCGCATGTTAATGTGGATTATCTGCCACCCTGCCTGCAACAATACTATATCTCAGAGTGATAGAGTTAAAAACAACAAACCTGTTGAGTCATGCTTTAATCATCAGCACTTATAGCATGAAGTGAGACATGTTAATTATAAATTTTCCTGAATTTCACTGGGTACATCTCTTAATTTTCTAATATGACCATTAAAAATAATGTTTTTTGGATTTAGTGTTCTGCCCTAGTCTATAAAACTTTGATGACCAGCATTTCACTTGTGACTCAAATAACAGCAGCAAAGGGTCTTTTGTGAATGGCTGCATGTAACCGGGTGGAGATTGGAAACTATCAGATCTCCATCCAATAGGACAACCAACAGACCCTGGTCGAAAAGAGCAACCACACAAAGATCAAGTGGAAAAATCTATTTAGTTCTTATTGTTCAGATAAAAAGAAACCCAATATATAATTCAGCTGCATGTGACAATGTTCTTTTCTTTTCCTTTTTTGCTCTACAAACTTTCATGAAATATTAACCACATTTTAGCCACATAGCCACATTTTTTAATTGTTATTTTTGCATAAATTTGAATATTAACGCGAGAATACAAAGAAGCAAAATGATATGTCTTATTATGTTCAGAGGTTTGAAGCTAGTGCTACAACTGGCACAAATAAACAATCAAGAAATAACAGAAGAATGAAATGTTTTATCCCTCACACCAAGGTTAATGACTGCACTTTTAAATGTGTATTAAACTTGACAAAAACCACAAACACTATCAAAAGATAGAAAACCACAAACACAACTAATCATAGACAGTAGATCAAGATGGAACTTACTTATGATACATGCGCAGGACATCATACAGGTAATCCTTTTCTGCTTCATTATCAATCAGCAACTCAACCTGTAAAGGAAAACACATAAAATCAGAAGTTCCTGTACTAATCAGGCTCACCATGGGGACCATCATACTTACCTTGTGGTGACTGAATTGCTGTAGAAAGATTTTAAGAAAACGTTTGGGCCACTCAATGATTCCACACATCTTTCTCAGAAAGACACAACAGCAGAGAGGAAGGTTTACGCTGTTGGATGTGGGAGGTATGTTTCGGTGACCTGGGGAACTGGTGTGACACATGCTATTGTTCTTGGTCAGGTGGAAATAGTTGGGTGCTGATCTGCTCCACTAGACCTGCTCATGCCCCTGTCTTCCATGTCCTCACACTGAGCGGATCATTTTACATGAATGAAAAGGCACATCACAGCAAATGTTTAAATGAGATTTTGCAGATCTGAAACCCTTCAAGGCGAGTAATAGCCATAATCTAATATTATTACTCTATCCAGTAAATATGCCAAATTATTGGTATTTCTCTTATTTTTATGGGTTAAATACAAGTACCATTTTCGCCTCTAAAGTCTGTTAATCTAACATGATATATTTCATTTATTTATGTTCTATCATCTATATGACTAGTTGGTTAGTGTTCCACACAGGGTGCCCTTGTGTCCATCATCCTGGGTAGGCTCTGGATTCATAATAACCCTGACTAGAAGTGAAAATGAATACAATTAATTAATGGATTAATGAATAGTGTGATGTCTATTAGTCATTGACCAATGATGTATGAATAGGATTTCCTAAGCAAAATGTAAATGGGCTGTCCTGCTTTGTGCATGTCTGTTTTATAGTCTTTCACATCAAATATATCACATGTCACATGTAGACAAACTTTACTTTGTTGTTTAATTATTACATATAGAATATAATAGAATAGAATAGAACCAGTTACATTTGATAAGATAAGGTTTGTGTGGAAAGGACAGATGGTGTAATAAATATATATTATACAAGCCCCACGTGTCCCTTAGCCTGGACTTTGACACCATAAAGCAATAAAACTGAAATTCCGAGCATGAATCACTTTTGCGTTAATGACCTCAACGTCCTTCATAAAATACTGTAGAGGTACAACCGAAGAAATCGGTGATGAATTCAGAACAGCTGACAAGCAGGAGGCTTTGTGTGCAGACATTAAACTAAGACAGGAGGCAAATTACTGCACGTCCCTGGCAGAGAGAGAGAAAAAGAAAAAGAAGCAATCCTGTCCGACTGACTGGCCTTGTCTAACATCCCATCTATCCAGGAGGCTGATGAAGAGACCTTTATGTGATCCACCCCTCCCCTCTCTCTCTCACACACACACACACCAGCTGGGAAATGACACATCATTGGACAAAGCTCACAATGGAAATCCTTCAGACTATACCCTGTACATATGCTCTTGTTATGAAAAGTCTAATTAAATGTTCATACTTCATAGATTTTTATTAATTAGTCACCTTTAAATGGTTGTCTTAAAACAAAAGAAACAACAGGACCTTTACAATTTCTGAGACCTGCTTGCAGCCAGTAACTTGTCCACATGTATGATTAGAGCAAAAGGTTTTAACAGAAATGTGGTTTTATAAATGTTTAATGAATAGTTATAATCCAGATGAAACCAACAGGAGGAGCAAAATATAAAGCAGAAGTTCTCCTCTGTTAGGAGTCTGTTATACACTTCAGGTAAAGTAAAGGTGTGTGCAGGTAGTTCTTAGTTCAAACACACCCTCACAGGTAAGCAATGCAGACCAAATAAATGAAATATCTTGAATGTAAAGATATTAAAAAACGCTTTCGTTGTGTACCTGTTCATCAGGTGCGCAGACAATCTTCCGCCATTCTTAAAGGACACGCGCTCATTTTACCTCAGCGGCTAAATATTCCTTAGATCTGTGTGTGTGTGTGTGTGTGTACGGAGAAAACTGAAAAGAAAAAAAAAACCTTTATTCACTTACCTTATGGCGAAATTCTCGAGCTACTTTTCTCTCCATGATTAAAAAAACCTCTGACCGGATCCTGTGTGTGTGTGCGTGTGCGTGCTGTATGTGTATGTGTTTAGTTCTCACCCGTTGGTTTGAATGACGGAAGGTATAACGGCCAGAGGGCGCTTTCTCTTGCAGCTCCTGCTGAGTTTCACTTCATACTGAAGAAAAATAGCACCAAGATTGCCATTAAGGCTGCATTCGTCTTTTATTTAACCTTAAAGAATGCCAAATGTATATTATATATGTATATTATAATATAATGTTAAATATTTTTGTTTGTTTGTTTAGCTACAACACTTTGTATAACTGGACTAAATCCCACTATATTTGTTATTGTTTCTGAAGTTTTTATAAATTTTTTAGATAACTCCGTATATAAGGGAAGCCTGGAGCCTTTGGGCACAAGGTGGGGTACAACACCTCGGACAGAGTGTCAATCCATCGGCCAGTACATCGTCCTTCTCCTGTCGCTCACACACACTACGGGCAATTTGGGAACGCAAATTAACTTTACCTGCATGTATCTGGACTGTGTGAGTAAACCGGAGAGTGAAGAAACCCACCAAGCATGGGGAGAACATGTAAACACCACGTACGTTCATCTGAGGCGAGAATCAAACCCTCGACCCTGGAGGTCCATGGCGACACCGTGCTGCCTTATATGACATATGACACAAAATGACCAACACTTTTGTAGCACCGAGCTCTTTTTATTTCTTTCACACACACTGTCCGTAACTACCTGTTATGGTTTTATTATATATACATTTTTCTTAACAGCCAAATGGAACTGGGCTGTTAAAATACAAGCTATGAGCTTATGTAGTGTAGTCCTTGTATAGGGAATTGGGCTTCGATGCCCTTCCTGAGCGAGTGACGACCATGGGTGCTTCGTGCACCTGTTCTGTTTGCGGCTGGTCAACACTTTGCTGGGGCTCTGGCAGAGGTTCATTGTTGATGTTGAGTGTGACCTGTGTAGTTGCAGGCGGGGTGTATTGCTCAGGTGTATGTAAGAGATGACGCCTGTTTCTCACAAATGTGGCATCTCCAGCCTGAACCTGGTAGCTGTTTGCCAATCTGTCATATCCCCTGTCCGTCTGTATTCTCACTGTCTGCCCTGCATGCAATGAGGTCAAGGGCCTGGCGGACCTGTCATAATGTTTCTTTCCTCTCTGTCTGTTGTGTGTTATAGCTGCCTGGACCTGTGTTTCCACCTTTGGCACATACAGTACATGGCTTTGATCATGGGAATGGAAGTCTTGGTGCGCCGCGAAAGCAGGCGCTGGGCTGGTGAAGGCAGCCCATCTCTTGGTATGTTACGTAGATTGAGCAGTGCTAAGTATAAGTCTGTACCATCACGTGCACATTTTTCTAATAGGTGTTTGGCTGAGCGTACAGCTCTCTCAGCCATCCCATTTGATTGAGGGTAGTGGGGACTGCTGGTGATATGGCAGAAGTCCCATAGGCAGGAAAATTCTTTGAACTCCCTGCTTGTAAAATATGCTGCGTTATCAGTCATTAGCTCCTGGGGAGCTCCATGAGTGGCAAAGTGATGTTTTAGTCTGGTTATAATGGCCGTACTGGTTAAATTTGGGAGCTGGTCTATTTCAACCCAGCCAGAATATGGGTCAACGAGCACCAGATATTCTTTTCCTCTCCACTCAAAAATGTCCGCCGCTGTAAGGCCCCACGGCAAGTCTGGTATATCATGCAGTTGAAGGGGCTCCCTTGTTTGGTGTGGTCTGAGGGCATTACAAGGAGCGCATCTGGAGACTTCATGTTCAATGTCCTGGTATATACTAGGCCAAAACATGGTTTCTTTGGCCCTGCGCTTTGTTGCTTCTAGACCTGGGTGACCTTGATGCAGTTGTTTGGTATAAAAGTGTTGCAGTGAGTGGGGAATGACAAAACGCTGACCACGGAGCAGTAAGCCATCATCAACTGTGAGTTCATCTCTAATAGCATAGAATTGCCTTAGGTCATGTGGCAACTTCTTTGATGAGTCAGGCCAACCTGTGACAATGACCTCAAGTAATCGCCTGCACATACAATCTGCCTGTGTTTCCCGTCTCAGTTCCTCAATTCTCCCTGTGGAGAGGGCTTCCACTGTCATCACATCATAGTCTTCACTAGTTTCGGCCCAGTCAGTGGACGGCAGGTGTGCGCGTGAGAGCGTGTCTGTTAAGTATAGCTCTTTGCCTCTCTTGTAAATGACATTAAGGTTGTAATGCTGCAGCTTAAGCATCATCCTCTGAAGGCGTGCAGAGGCTGAGTGTAGGGGTTTTCGTAGAATAGTGATAAGGGGCTGATGATCAGTTTCATCAGTCACTGGACGGCCATATATGTAGTCATGGAATTTCTGACAAGCATAGACAAGGACCAGCAGCTCCTTCTCTATCTGAGCATAACGTGACTCAGTCTCTGTCAGTGCTCTTGAGGCAAACGCCACTGGTTTATTGCTCTGGAGGCAGACGGCACCCAGGCCATGCTGCGATGCATCTGCAGATAAAACCACTGGTTGGTGCACATCGAAGTACTGAAGCACAGGAGGACTTGTGAGGAGTTCTTTGAGTCTGGTGAACGCTGCCATTTGGTGCTCCTGCCATGTCCACTCCACATCTTGAAGTAAGAGTTGACGCAGGGGGGCTGTGATTTCGCTGTACCCTGGGATAAATTTTGATAAATAGTTTGTCATGCCCAAGAACCATTGAACACCATGCTTGTCTGCTGGGGTTGGCATAGAACTGACTGCATCCGTCTTCGTGGGTCAGGCTTTATCCCCTGGTCAGTTAGGAGGTGACCCACATATGGCACCTCAGACACCCGGAAACGGCATTTATCAGGGTTCAGCTTGAGATTTACAACACGTATTCTGTCCATGACCTGCCGGAGACGCATATCATGTTCCTCTCTTGTGCTGCCCCAAACAATGATGTCGTTGACAACGATTGCACATGGCATCCTTTGAGTTGGTAAAACTTGATTTCCGTTGTAATAAACTCAGACTGCGCAAAAGGTGTGCAAAGCTGAGCTACTCGAGCTCCTGCAGG
>JAQMYJ010000012.1:14432406-14463998 GCA_030014305.1 Clarias laeviceps
TGACTCAGTCTCTGTCAGTGCTCTTGAGGCAAACGCCACTGGTTTATTGCTCTGGAGGCAGACGGCACCCAGGCCATTCTGCGATGCATCTGCAGATAAAACCACTGGTTGGTGCACATCGAAGTACTGAAGTACAGGAGGACTTGTGAGGAGTTCTTTGAGTCTGGTGAACGCTGCCATGTGGTGCTCCTGCCATGTCCACTCCACATCTTGAAGTTGCTCCATACACCTTTGTAAGACTTCACTACCCGTGAATATCCCATAGGGCTGTGATTTCGCTCTACCCTGGGATGAATTTTGATAAATAGTTTGTCATGCCCAAGAACCTTTGAACACCATGCTTGTCTGCTGGGGTTGGCATAGAACGGACTGCATCCGTTTTCGTTGGGTCAGGCTTTATCCCCTGGTCAGTTAGGAGGTGACCCACATATGGCACCTCAGACACCTGGAAACAACATTTATCAGGGTTTAGCTTGAGATTTACGTATTCTGTCCATGACCTGCCGGAGACGCAAATCATGCTCCTCTCTTGTGCTGCCCCAAACAAGGATGTAGTCGACAACGATTGCACATGACTGTCCTTCATAGAGCTGCTCCATACACCTTTGGAAGACTTCACTACCCGTGGTATCCCATAGGGCATGCAGAGAAAGGCATATCAGCCCACAGGGGTCATAAACGTGGTCAGCTTTGATGATTCCTCACTGAGTGACACCTGCCAGAATCCACACTTTGCATGAAGGACTTTGAACACCTTAACACCTGGCATGTCGGCGATCACCTGTTCTATTGTTTTCATGGGACGGTGCGGTCTAAGGAGGGCTTTATTGAGGTGGACAGGGTCAATGCATATAGTCTTAGGGCACCATCTTTTTTACATGTTGCCACCATAGAGGACACCCACTCGGTGGGCTCTTGAATTGGTCTAATGACTTCCAGTTTGGTCATCCTGTTGAGTTCATTGATTATTTTGTCTTTCATTGCCAACGGCACTATTCTTGGAGCACATATTGTTGAGTGCACTGAGGGGTCTAGGCGCATATGATAAACTACAGGCAGTTTACCTACAGTGCTGCAATCAAAGAGATCTTTGTACTCTGTAAGCTCAGGCCTCCCCTGCTGGAGAGCATGCACATTTGGGCCCAGATACACAAAGCCTAGTTTGACACTGTCTCTGAGGCCCAAAGGAGGTTTTACATCACCGTCAACAATACGGAACTGTAGTGTCCCGCATGTGAAGCTTATATTAGTAACGCCCGAAGTTCTTATGATCTGACCACCATAAGCTACAAGGTTGATTACATGGCTGTGGTCTACCTGTGCACCCGGGTCGATGTGTTGGAGAACATCTCTGGACAGTACATTGCACCGGGCTCCAGTGTCGATCTTCACCTTAAGCTGCTTTCTTGTGTTAGAAGTGAACAGGATGGTAAATATCTCTCCTCTGTCAGCTGGTACCTCTACGCTTTCACAATAAAATAAGTCTGCTGGTTCACAGGCAATCTGTGCGTCAAGTTCACTTATTCTATGTATTTGTCCTCCCCCGCGTATGGTGTGGGGCACTCTGTTTGAATGAGATGTACCTTGTCCTTGTCTGTTGTATGTGCCTGTTCTACTTGATCTGCAGCATTTAGAGAAGTGGTTCCATTTTCCACATGCATTGCAGTGTTTGTTGAAGGCTGGACAGCTGCTGCGGTCAGATGAATGTTGGCCACCACAGTTGGAGCATGTAGAAAGCTGCACAGCACAGACTTCACCTTCCTTCTTTAGTTCAGACTGCTCATGTAGCATGCACATTTCAATAGCTGAGCTCAAAGTTAGATTTTTTTCTTTCAGCAGCTGTGTGCGGATGTTGTCATTGTAAATGCCACACACCAATCGATCTTGTATCAGTTCATCATGTAACGTGCCAAAGTTGCATTTTGCAGCAAGTGTCATATTTATCTTGGGCATCGGGACCGGCAAGGTTGAGAAATGTGTACGCTTGCACTTTCTTCGTTGCAGCAGAAAGACCGGCGTTGCAGTATATGCGCCATTCACGCTTAAACTTCAACCAGTTGTCCGCGATATTCTCGTTAAAAAAGTCCTTGCGAAGTCCTTGTGCCATCAGTACAGGCTTACTTCTGACACCATGTAGATGTGTGTAGACAAAATGACCAACACTTTTGTAGCACCGAGCTTTTTTAAATTCTTTCACACACACTGTCCGTAACTACCTGTTCGTTACTTTTTTCTTTTTTTTATCTCTATATATATATGTAATACTGTAGGACTGTTGCAGAAAAGCCTTATAACACTACATGAAAAAGTTGGGCTGTTCTGCGCCCTGCTTTGTGCATGTCTGCGCAATCTAGATGATGTGTAGTTTTATGCCTATTTAATTTAATTAGTTGCCAAAACCAAGCAGTTTGATAAATGTACTATGCTTTTTCTTGTCTCTGAAGTACATACAGTATTTTGCGCCCTTCAGTGTGTGCATGTGATATACATTTATTTAGATTTTATATGAAAGCATATAGAAATGCCTAAGCAGGTGTATCCTGGGTCTGGGTTTTATAACTCTGCTATATGATAATCAACAGTAATCGACACACCCTGCAGCAGTAAATGCTTCCACCTTGTGGCTCATACTTGCATGTGACGACTTTCTTTGTCGTTTCGATAAACTTGTGATTTTCACAAAAGTGATTACACCACTGATCGGGTTTTCCTAAATACTATGTAATCACAAATAAATAGAGAACTGACGTATGAATAATTAGAAAAACCCTGTTTTCATTCCAAAGGTAATTATAAAGGTACTTTTCTTATTCTATACTATTTTGTTGTTGTTGTTTTTGTTGTTGTTAATGCAATTACTCTCCTCACACAGTGGCCAATAAGTACCGCTTTTATAAATATATATATATTTTTTTATATATACATAAATATAAACATTGGCAGTTCTAAAATAAATTGTAAACTGTTGTAGAATACGTTTGGCTGTATTTATCTGTCAAATACTTTTACTGTTGTTAATTGGTTTTATTGACTGTGCTAGGTACATCTTTTATATTATACATAGATGTTACACGAATTATATGATGGAATAATGGGAAGTGTCATATTGGAATGGCACTTAGTAGATCAGGTGGTGCAATGTGGGCATTTTTTTAAAATCACTCAGTACTGTATGTGAACGTGTATGCATGGTGATGCCCTGGCGTCCTATCTATGGTGTACAGTATTTCCACCTCAAACCCAGTAGTCACCGTATAGCAGTTACCAACATAAGAGGGCGAATCTTTGGCTCCACCTTGTGGAGAAATAGGTTATCTCCAAAGCATACTGTTGAGAACTGGAGTACAGACGTGCCATTCAAATGTCAAAATTGTGGTCAAGGACAGTACCAGTATTAAGCGGCGTATTTGACACTAGTATAGTTTTAGTACAAACTTTCCTTAATGCATTGTTAAGTTAAATATAATATGGTATAACAAGCAAAATTTGTGCAAAATGAACATGTTTGGACATTCAGATGGGTCTCCGGTCTGCATGAACAGACAAAAAAAAAAAGTGAGGGGAAAAAAGACAGAAGTCCTTTTTTAGCCAGGACTTCAACAAGCCAATGAGATAATCTCATATAAGAAGAGTCCCAACCCTGGCTTGTTGCTGCACTGCTGCCTATGTTAACTTGTCACTTGTTAAAACTTACAAAATATTGGACCTTTAAATCACCAGTTAATCTTTGAAGATGTATCCTTTTCTTTTGTGTGCCATAGCATATTTCTAGCTATTTAGACTATGTAGAAATTGATTTTTTTTTTCACTGTGACAAGCCTAAATACCGATACCACTCACGGTCTCCGTAAACTTTCATGATTGCGAGTGTTATTGTAAGAGTGAACTTTTTTTTTTCTCTTCCCAGTAGCAGCCCACTAAATTAGTTGGCTTTAGATTTCAACAAAGTAATGATTATTCAGAAACAAATGTAGAGTCGTCGAAGTTCAGGCGCACAGTGTGTGTGTGTGTGTGTAGGAGGGTATGTGCATGTACAGAGTGCTCATTTTTTGCACGGAGAGCAGCCGGACTTGTCCCTGCTGATTCAGCTGTTGGTAGTGTAATGCTTTGGGGGGGAGGTAAGGAGGTTGTGGATATTGACCCATAGGGTACACAGGAAAGGATTACACTTGGTAATGCTATCCTATAAATTTACCATTAACCACACGCACACACACGCACAAACTTACTACAGTGGATAAAAAAATGTCAGAAATAAATTTAGATAATTCATATTATTATAGTTTAAAATTAATACTGTTAGAGAAACAACATTATTAATTAAAAACGTCATCACTATTGGCCTAAAGGCCTAAAGTGCAATTATTTAAGAGATTTTTAATTACTGTATTTCAGTTTTAAATAAAGCTTGACTGTTCAAGACATTTATAACGACAGTATTGTGTGGTGCTGCAAATCTTAATTCGGCCTCTAGGTGTCAGTAAATGTGTGTGGAGTTCAACTAGGGTATTTTCAATGTCTTTTCCTACATTTAAAGTTCATTTACTGTATTTATACAATTATGATGGACAGTCTTTGTGCTATGACAGTCAAACATAGATTATAGATTTGTGAGAAAATGACTATGTTTTCACAGTTCTCTTTTGACTCTGCGAACTTGAGCTAATGAGGTATTCAGTTAAAACTAAAGAAAAATAACATAGGGTTAATTTGAATTTTGTTGAATCCAATTGCACTAGTAATAAAGATATGAGCTTTATATAACTCGAATGAGTGGTGTCAATTGTTTACAAATTAACAGAAATGAGACCATGTTGACCTTTATAGCAAAATGTACTGTAAACAGGATACCTTACTGTAACATGAGCACTTATCCAATCTTAAAATAAGAAGGAATAGAATCTCTAATTAAAAAGACTCAGATATTTTCCCATACCATGTTATCTTTAGATGACTGATTAAGCATTTCTCTGATCTCTTTCTGAGGCCAGAAACCCATGGATGGAGGAGTGGGAGGTGTGTGTACTGAGAGCTCGGTAACAAGACGTGTGCTACAGTATTTAGTGACATGGCTACAGCAGCTCCTGGTAGCTTGGATGTATCAGGTGGCATGCTCCAGCTTGCTGCATGACAAAGTAAATACTCTGATGGCTATTGTGACAGAAAAAGACATTGATTCAGATGCAGCTTAAAATACTGGTCATTGAACACATGATATCTCATCAAGTGTCAGTGAGCATGTTTCTGTTGAATTTCATACAAATTTTCATAATTTTCTTTTGCTTGTGTGAAGCTACTTTGCGACAATGACAGTTGTTAAAAGCGTTATACAAATAAAATTGAATTGAATGGAATTGTTCAAAAGTATGGAAAATAAAAAACCAACATGACAGAAAATGTAGTTTGCAAATTATGCCTTATGACATGGTTACTTTGGTATATCTGTCAAAACTATGTCTCAGATCTCTTGATGTAGAGAACCACAGTTACTGCTCCACTAAAGCGCTGTTAAAGCACTGTGCACATGTTTCGGTTCAAAGCACAACAGACGTTCGACTCATTGGCATTTACTTGTATTAGACTTGATGGTACAGATGACAGAGTTAGGTAAATTTACCTTGCATAACCAGGCAGCCTATTATTTTGATTTCGTGATTTAATTTACTTTTTAAAGCTGCATCCAACAGCTTGCATCAGTCATTTCTGGTTTTGTCATTCCATCTTTGCTCACCCTATGTAATTAAATATCACTTCATAGTAAGCACTGGGCTCTGAGCATCCCTTGACTTTGATAAGATGGTGAAATTAATATCACCATGTGCTGGACCTCAGTAATGTGTGATTTGCTGCAGAAGCGGGGTGCACTATCATGAAACAATGGTGGTATTGACTGGTTTGGGCCTCTGGTGGCTCAGGCTCCTGAGCCTAACACTTGCATGGCGCTGGCCACCCGGTGGCCCAGCGGCTGCTGGGATTGCACTAATGGGCAGGCGGCAGTTCTACTGGATAGGCTTGAGCCTTGCAGCTGTTGGCTGGCACACTCCGACCTCGCAGAGGAATGACAGCTTTTGTCAGTGCCAAGAGGCCTCTAAGGGATGGAGAATGTCTTTAATCACAGGGATTCTGAGATGAGTGGACACGGATGATACGCTCGCTCTGTGGTGAAACAGCTAAAATGAATCTGTTGTGCAGTTGTAGCACTGTTTCTGTAGCTTTCTTCTCTAACACTGTATATGTAATATTTTAGATCATAACAAGCAAATTAAAAATGGTAAATGAGTTCATTTATGAAACATAGTTTTAAATAGTTTTAATTAAAATGTTTATTTGAAAACTGATATGCAAACATGGCTCCATCGTTTAAAAACACATGCGATATGTCATCATCATACCTAGAACATGTTCATATGATCTAAGTGGAAAAATCGCACCTCTGTATTGCAGCTCACGTCACAGAGACATCAGCATTGCCCCCACCTCATTTTAATGACCTTACTCCAGATTCAGGTTACGGGGGAGGGTTAGAGGTGTCCAAGCAGCAGTCGGGGGTTAGCCAGCAGGGTGACGGTGGAGGGTATATATATATATATATATATATATATATATATGTGCTCCTTCTGAGAGCCAGGATGCTGAGGCAGGGTAATTACAGAGCCTAAAAATATGGCAGCATTTGTTTTAGTTAATGGGAAAGTTACACTCAGGGCCAGAGTCCCAAGGCAAAATGCAGATAGAGTTTCTTTGCTGAGCTCGCTGGATGCCAGACATATTAAGCCTACGAGGAAAGAAACCCAGAGGAGCTACAGAAAGCTCATCACTCTGAGCTGGTGCTAACCAGTCCCTGTTGGTTCAACAGTAAAAGGTGCATTACAGGACAGTTTTAAGAGCAGCACACAACATTAGAGGCCAAACAAAATTTAGAATAGGAGTGCTGATATACTATCTGCATACCATCCAAACCTTCACTATCAAATAACAAGTGAAAACCTTTTCAAAAACTGGCACTAATTACACTGAGCAGATTTATACCAAAAGGTGGAGCATCATAATTTGGAGTACAGTGATTCAGTAGAATAATTAAATTTAGCTTAGGCTCATGTTATACCCTAATGAACACTGGTGACTTCGGTTTACTGTGCTGAATATTTTCTTATGTTCACTGGATATAAATTATATAAATTTACAACAGGTTCAGAATGATACTGCCAGAATTCTGGCATGCACTACACCAGCTCACATTACACCAGCACTTAACTACCTTCTGGCTACTGTATTTAATGAAATTGCTGCTTACATGGTTTGAATGCATTTAAAAAAAATATTTGTGTCAGTAAAAGCAGCAGTAAAAGCAGCAGTTTAGTAGCAATGGTATGATTAGTAGAAGTAGGAGCAGTATTAATACTAATTATATTAATAGTCCTATTATTCATAATAGAAGAAGGAGTAGTAGTAATAATAAGAAAGATATAGTTTCACATAAACATACAGACACTGAATGTAATATAGGAGATGACCTTGATGTGTATCACAATTTTAAAACCAGGATAGGGTTATAGTTTTTGTCTGGACATGCATTTATTTAACTGTGGAGACAAAAAGTCTAATAGTGGAAACTGTGTGTGTGTGTGTGTGTGTGTAAAAAAGTAAATGTAATATCAGCTATCATGGAATATGGCACAGAAAGATTTAATGTTTCTTATATATTAATTTACTTAAACTTATCATTTACAAAATAGTCCATCTATCCAGCAGAACAGTCAGCTGTGATATTTGTTTGCAATAACCATTATGACTTGTGTTATATTTCCACAAATAAAATGAATTTATTATTAAATAATACCCCACAAGAGGGAGCATTGTGCTGAATATCAGTGCAGCTATGATATTGCAGACTGCACTCTTTTGTCTACGACCACTAATACCATTTATTGTGTTTATTTACTTTTTTTTTTTGTTTTCAAAAAATATGCCACATATGTTTTCATGACTGGTGGAACTAGCATTGAGCTGGAGACTGGCTGAGTTAGTGACTGAGAGTTAGTCTAATTAACAGGAGTGAAAGTAGTTTCTTCTAAGTAATTCTTACTGGTACTACAGTATGTAGCCAAAAGTTGTATAGAATAAAGCATGGAGCTTGTTGTGCATGTTGTGGACAGTCCTGACAAACTTATAAGATTTACCTTATATGTCCACTTATTATGCTATAGAATATCAACTTCCGCATTTCTGGGGTTGAAATCCAAATAGCATTAAATGGAAAGCTTGTGGTATCTGTGGGGTGTATAATCCCTTGTTCCACACACCAAGTAGTGCCTATGATCAGGATTTAGAGCAGAATGTATGATTCAGCCATGTATAAGAAGCTAGTTACCTTTGTAGCTTGTTAGCCTTGAACAGAATAACACAGATGGTTCAGAGACAATTCGGAATGACCAAGAAGCAATTACTAAGGAGACAAAGTCTTGTTTAAGATGACATAATGTCACTAAGGTGCTTCAATGTCTAGTTTTGAATGTGGATTTTGGCAGATAGCTGCTCTCACCTCTTTCCAGTACTGCAGACCATTTTTACAATTTTAGCCAGAGAAATAAAAAATCGAGAATCCTGGTAGATTTTAATTTCTGTAAGAGCATTTGGCACTTGGAAACGTTTGTGGTAGTGTGGTGTTGTGATGAGGCTTTATGCTCAGTCATAAACAATGAACTTGTTTTTACACATTCTTCATTAAGAGAACAATCAAAACCATGCTTTTTAAAAAAAATTATTTATTCACATATTTATTTATTCATCTATTTAATGTGTACATTTTATTAACTTTTCTAAAGACTATTTTATTGTTCAATGTGCCTAACACAAACAAAGGATTGTAAAATTCAAAGTACTGCAGACCGTACCTGCTACCCACGCTGGCAACGGACAACTTGTTGTTATGCCCTATATCAGCACTCGTGTATGTCTTGCCCAATCAGATTACTCGGTCGAAATAACTGTTGTATAATGTTTGATATAAAGTATGCGTTGAATTACAAAGAATTGTATACCATCTAAAAGTTTTAAGTAATTTCCCTAAGTGAAACTCTCCCACACGTACAGTACACATGCATGCACACGCGGGTCACTGAGGACCATGACACTACCGCAGCTTCAGCATCCCATCCGCACGTGCTCTAGGCGTTATTTACTGATCCCTCTGTAAATTACATCACCTCGGTCCATATCCAGTTTCTTCCAAGTTGAAATATTCATCGCAACATCTGTTTAATTAAACCTCAGCCATGATCTTCCTTGCCAAATGGCGATGATCGGATTTAGGGTTCTGCCATGGGTTATGCCTTTCGTTCCCCTCCCCCATCTCTCCTCTTCTCCCTCTGTCTTTTTTTTCCTTGAATAGGAGTCCTTATCTACCAGTTGTTTTATTTTTTATCCCAGCAGCATTAGGCCAACAGTTGCCACTGGGCCGTCCGCTCTGCTCCAGGCCCCGTGTCGGCACCTGCAGCTGTCATTTCTGCGGTCATCAGAGATACTGCAGCCCTGTCCATGGCACGCTTCACACCACACCACCACCTCCAACCCAACAACCACTAACTGTTACCTAGCAGAAGACTCTCTACCTTTCCTTAACCCTAATGTATTTCTTTGAGCCAAAATTGCCTGTTTATTTGTGATTGTGGTGCATTTAAAAAAATAAAAATACTATGTATACTAAAGCACTACATGTTTAGATGCTGATATTTTACTCAGACCTGTGCACGTTCATGATTTCCCTGGATTTGATTGAGTGAGGTTTTTTCCCACAGATACCGGTTATGTTTCTAGTAACTGATAGCAAATCAAGAAAATTCAGGAATTTTAAAATAAATGTTAAACTTGAAAACAGGACATACTGTAAGGATTAAAGTTTGGTCTTAGAGATTAAATGTGTTAAGACATTTTAGCATTATCATGACAGACATACTGTGGTCAATATTTAAGTTTTATATTGTACAATAGCATGCTTGTTACTCTATATGTAGTTATATTAATTACATACTTTTTAGGATCATCATTTAAGAAGTAATTACAGGGAAATGAATTAAGCTGGTTACAGTTGTGAATTTTATGGATCTTCTAGGAATGTCCATATTACACAGAATTGAAAAAGTCAATATGAGGAACACTTTTGACATGTTGTGCCTTCCATTGTACTGCATAAGCATCTGCATGTCCTTAAAAACCTTGGCAACAAAGTCCCTAGACATAAAGTCCCGGCCTCGGTTTTTGTAGTGCCGTTAGAAGTTGTTGACAATTCTCCAAGGAACATTCGAGGATTAGAGGGTAGCTCTTTCCTCGATTGAGTTCTGTGCATCTGCAGGTAGGGCTCTTGTTTCTGCAGCTGCTCTCGAGGCTGAATTCCCCAGTGGAGGGGCTTTGTTAGGAAATGTTTGGCTTCCCTCAGCCGCTGTGGCTCACTCTGAAAACCAGCCTGACACCCATCAGTAAAGGTCAATAGCAATGTCCTTCCCTCACTAAAAGAAATCTCGCTCATAACACCAGACTTTATACACTTAGGTTTGGAAAACATCCATATTGACTCCAGTCTCTTGTTTGACCCTCATGTAGAGAATATTACACCATTTTGCATTTTAGAAACGCTGATAATTCTCTAGACTTTTATGACCTCTAAGTTGAAATATTGTAATGTTTTTCTGTCTGACAGTACAGCAACCAAAACAACCTTCATTTAGTCCAGGATGCAGCACTCAGAGTCTTTACTAGACTCAGGATGTTTGATCATATTGCCCCTATCTTATTAACAATACACTGGTATTCAGTGAAGTTTCACTTCGCATGACAAACTCCTACAACAAACCCTTAAAGCATCAAATGGTCTCACATTTTAGGACCTGAGCAATGTAAAAGTATTTCATAAGCCACCAGATGGGTAAATTTAAAATAATGAAAATAATAAGATTTTTCATGCATTTGGGGTTTTGGTATAGGTCTTAATCTTATAATCTTAAGGCAAAAAAAAATACTTGTTTAGTCATGCAGTCTCCTAAGAGCTTTTCTTATAAAGGTACAGAACTGGTGGCTACTGTGTATACAGTTTTGGCAAACTGCAACGTTTTGTTACTACTTTTTCTTTTATTTACACTGATGAGCTATAAAATAAAAACATTAACATTAAAACCACTTAGGTTTTAGGTTCCCCTTTTGTGCTGGGGTGGCTGTAACCCCTCTAGACGGGGCTCCATGGGACTTCTTGGGGTGGGTTGTTGTGTCTGGCACAGAGATATTAGCAGCGGATCCTTTGGGTGCTGTGGGTTGCAAGGTGGGTCCTCCATGCATCAGACTTTTTTGTTCAGCATATCCCATGGGATCTAGGAATTTAGGGACCAGCTCAACAGTCTTGACTTTGCATCGCATTGCATGCCCATGATCCTGTCAGCAGTTTGCATGGTGTGTAACTGTTGATCAATGTTGGTCACTTTACCTGACAATGGTCATAATGTTATGGCTGATCAGTGTATTTGCCGTGCTAAATAATGGTGCCTGTAGAACTGGATGTACACCATCGATAATGGTCTTGATTTGCCAGTCAAGACTCCTATTTATAGTATGCTTCTGCCTAACATTCTGTTTTCATTCTGAGTTCACTTATGAGTTTGATTGATCTGAATTTATATATATTTTTTTCATTCTGTTGCTGTTCATTAATTTCTGTAAAGCTGTTTTTGTAATATGGTATTTTGTTAAAGCAATACTCATTTAGTCAAATCAATTTAATTACTTATGGGAAGGTTTTATACATGTGCTGTATATATACTGTAGTAAAAAAAAAAAAATCAAACAGCAGTTAAGGATTTTACAACACGCTCAGTGGAGAGTCACCACATTTCCCCATGTGATGTGTTTTTGACTTGTTTACAAATGAAAATTGCTGCCTGCCTTCAGATGCAAGTTTATGATTCTGCATATACAGTATTTTCCAGCTATAGAGCAGTTCTGTTGTAATTGGATCTATAATCTAATCTTAAATGTTAATTCAGTTCTCAAAAAAGAAAAGAAAAGAAAAGAAAAATAATAGATCTTAGCGTAAATGATGAAGAAAGCCATCTGAAAACACAACACTGAACAACATAAATATGAGTAAGCTATCAGTGTGTGTGGGCGGTCATAAAGACACTCTTGTGTCAGCGAGGGCACTTCCACAGAAGACTACACAGTCCCACAAAGAGATAATGACACCTAGATACTTGCAGATGGTTTTCTAATCACTGAGGTGCAACAGGTTTTACACACATTCACATGACTGCAAACATGAACCTCTATACACACCACCTACACTTGCCATGACCCAGATGTGGGGTACTAACAGGTTCCATTTCACCAGAGAGGTGGTGTAAAGTTTCGCACTGCTTGAGCCCAGGTCAAGTGTTGTCTACACATCTTCGGTAATCCTCTTGAAATGTGTTGTTTTGTAGCGATTCATCAGCCTGATTCTACCAGAGAGATTCCCCACTGGGACAAAAATGTTTTGCAGCCTGCTCTCGAAAAACAGAAACAAATTTCAAATGTTTACTAGGATATGTGAACTGACCTTGGTTAAGCTGACCAATAGAGATCCAACAGTAACTATTCTCTAGCCCATCTGGTCTTGTAGGATTGCCTGGTAAAGCATGGACGGGAAACTCCAGAACACATGGAAGCTGTCTGTTATCACTGCTTCTCTAAAAAAATGGCCTTTGTTATTTTACAATAGGTGAGAGGCGAATTCCTTCAGTCTTAGTGAGAGGAAGAAACCCAAATTGGCGTACAGATGCGATGACATGGTGCTCTGTAAGAATTCTTACTGACTGAGTTATATCCCCTGGTAAAACTTATGGACTAATATCAAACAGTTTACAAATGCTTTCAAACCTCTTCAACATCAGCAATAGGAATTTTTTTTTTACCCAAAAAAACTAATCTGTTGCACACATTAAATGCACTATAATCAGAAACTATGCAGTCATTTTGTTTGCAGTCAATGGTTATTGTTACCCTGTTTCAAGTACAAGCCATGTAACAGGTAATAAAATAAAATTTGGCATGTTGTTCATATTTTTCAGGTCAGAAGGTCTAACCAAAATCTGTCAACAGAACAAATGTATCATACTTCTCGCCCATGCAGATAAGACCCCTGGCCATGCATCAGTCACAAGAATCCAAAATAAAAGGCTCCTTAGTTGGCACAGTTTGCCAATTTGAAGAGATTTAACGGAGGGCAAGAGTCATTCTCACAAGAGTCTCTTAGTATAACGAAAATCCCTTCTCTCTGCTGCAAGGCATCATATTACCGACACAATTTTTCAGGGGGTTTAAACTTCTTCCTGTGAAAATCAATATATTTTGAGTGCTAAAATGATTCATGTTCAAGGTTGGGGTTGAGATGGGGGTTAAAATCTGCCCTTACAGGACCAGTAAATCCATTCAGTATAAACTTGCAGTTAAACATCACAGATAAGAGTTCACTATCATGATTTTTAGTTTAGCTTTTACCTTTAATACTTTAGAGCCAATGTATTAATATTAACATCTAGGCCATTCTCTTGTCTTCATAAGAGTGAGTAGGAATCTTATGCCAAGCTCCAAACCTCCAGTGAGGGTGCTGAGTGCACATGAGGTATTTATTTTTTTTGTTCTGGAGAGGGTTAATATGACCCATGGGGAAGACTGAACCCCCTGCCTCCACTCCACACACACTGTATGGTCTTAATCCTCCCAAAGCAAACGGCTTTAGTGTAATTTGCACCGCAGCTGTCTGCCCCTGGAAGAATCAAGAAATTGTGCTGCACATGTTCAGCTGCATGAACAAATGTCGTAGAGCAAATGAAAAAAAAAAAAGATGCCCCAATGAAAAAAAGAGAGATGAAGAGAAATCCTCCCCACAAAGCCTGCATGTGTACGGGGTGATGTGGTGTGTGTGCGTATTCATGCACATGTGTGTCTGTCATGCTTTTAGGTCAGTGGTGTTAGAGGTAGTTGGCATGGGGTGTTGAGGCTTTCGCGTGCAACGCCTACATTGCCTGAACTGTGAAGGATTACTGGCAAATGGGGGCGTCTGGCTGGGTGTATGTGCGTGTGTGAGTTCACTGAGAGGCTTTACAGTGCCTGCAGATCTCCCCAGAGACTCCATGCTTAACCAGCATTTCTAATCGCCCGCCCAGCAGAGGACAGCTCATTGCTACAGGTGCCAGAGAAGCAGCAAATTGTCATTCTGTCATAGCTATGTATCATCGTATAGCTGGCCTGTCAAAGGCTTCAGTTATACAGCCTGACCATTGCATTACACATAAGACATGTATAATAGAAAAATATAGAAATTAGACTCAAATACAGTAAAACCTTGGATTGCGAGTAACTTGGTCTGCGAGTGTTTTTCAACACGAGCAAATCTTTTTAAGAAATTTGAATTTGATAATTGAGGCAAGGTTTTTGCAATACGAGCAGTCCGTATATGGTTTGTCTGCCAAGCGTCACATGATCACAGCTGAGCCAATGGTTCCTCTCTCCCTCTCTCTCTCAAGCACGCACTGCAGGATTGTGGGTAATTATCTCCCATGCTCAGTTTCAGTGCACATGCGTCACTTGTATAGTCAATATCCATGCAAGCATATACTGTTTACTATAACACTGCGATCATGTGTGTGCCCGTAAAGTATTTTTGTCATTTCCAAGTGTGGTGACAGTTCTTTAGTAACTGTACTGCAACAATGGCCTCCATGAAGAAAAAAGTTTAAAAAGCTGTAGCAGTGCAGGAGATGAATCTGTTTAACAGAAATGCAATGTTGCATTTCCGCGAAATTCTCAAAAGGAGGCAAAAGAAAGTATCATTAGAGAGGTTCCTTGTTAAAGTCATGCAGAAATAAAAATATTCTGGTTTAACCAACACAGAAGCAGTGATTCAATTATTGTGTGTGTGTGTGTGTGTGTGTGTGTGTGTGTGAAAGGCCTACACAATAACCCCCCTCCACCTCCTCCTCCTCCCCTCCTCTCTCCTCTTACATCAGTCACAATTCTTTCGAAGGTAAAGTGCAGGTTAATTTGTTTTATTTTTACTTTATATTTTGTATTGATTATTTTTATATTCATATTTTTGGGTTATGGAATGAACCATCTGAGTTTCAATTATTTCTTATGGGGAAATTCACTTTGATATATGAGTGCTTTGGATTACAATCATGTTTCCAGAGCAAATTATGCTCGCAATCCTAAGTTTAACTGTAAATATAACTGTCATGGCATGAAAAATATAACAATGTGTAGCACATTGTACTGTTGTTGCATGATAGATAATTGCATGAATGAGCAGAGCTACAAGTGTCAGCTATAACATTATATGTCATGAACAACATTGATCAGTAGTTATACACCAACAAACTGGTGTATAAGGGAGGCTTGGACTCACCCATACCTGCAGGGACCAAAGACTCAGACTCCAAATTCCCCAGATCCCTATCTGATCAAGTGTCCATGGGATGCACCTGACAAACAAACCCGATCCACTGAGGCCTCACCCCAAACCCAAAAGTTCCCTTTGGGTCCCATGGAGCCATCATAATAGTGCATATTTATTTTAGTTTGCAAATATTATTATTAAAAAATAATAATATTATTAAATAATCATTATTTATTGTTTACTGTTCTATGTATATTAATAACTGACATCAGTCAAATGTTAAATAATATTAATATTAATATTAGCAGCAGCAGCAGTAATAATTTATTACATAAATCAATTTTTGAGAAACAATTTCCACAGTATCATTTAATTAATCATGTGTATCAACAATTTACACATTAATGTCAAGTATTTAAATTAATTTACCTTATTTTACTTGTTAACTGCATGCTACAACACAACAAACAAACCCCATTACTAAAATATTTTGGAAAGCTCCTGACAAATGTTCTAAAACTTACAGTACTTAGTGCCATATAATCTTTTACACAAGTATCTGCAGAAAATTTGGTTTTATATTATTAAAATATTAAATTCTTTAGAACATAATAACAGTTTATGTACTTGAAACTATTTGCAGACCTAATGTTTTTTATTTCACATTCCCTTTTTAGTGTGTTTGCTCAGTGATATGTTTTACAAGACACTCGGACAGCTGTCTTAACCTGCTCTTGGGTGGACTTGCTGTTCAGACTGAGGCTTGACTGGCATTTAGCTGCTTTGCACAGACAAAGAAAACAAACAAATAGAGGGGACAAATAGAGATTTTAGTCTCAAAGATTTGATGACAAACAAAGGACATGAAGATGTTGGGATGGATGGAGAGCAGGCCAAGTATTATTTTCATTATAACATATACTATCAGAGAGGGAGCTATACGTGGGAGTTCTCATTTCATAAATGTATAGCGTGCTCATTTTACCAGGTTAGCACAGTACAACTTCAAATACAACGTATTTCACCTCTCACCTTTCTCTACCCCTCATGGTTTGTAGTAGGTGCTCGAACAACATCGTTCCTTACAGAAGTCCTAAAGCTGCAGTAAGGGCTGTTAGTACTGGTTTGAAGACTGTTTGTCTCTGGAATCAAGTTAGTTTTATTGTTCATACCATTTTTCTTGTTTTTGGATGTGAATTCTTAATGCTCAAGTTCAGCTTGCAATGGTGTTGATTTCATTTTCACCTGAAAATTGAAGATGGCATATTCTGTTCTATTCTCATACACAGTGCTACACCAGCATAAAGGCTGCTGATTTGGCACAGAGCCCTCTGGTGGTCAACTTTTATTTTACTACAGACTGATGTACCTGTAAAGTTAAAGTATTAAGGACAGACATGGAGCTTCATGTTCTAAAAGAGAAAAAAAAATTCCAATGTTAAAAAAAAAACATAACTCAGAATCTAGCTCATGTGTCAAATGTAGACAAACATCTTATTTCTAATTTTCAGTTTCATTTGTTTTTTAATTACAAAGTACAAACTTGATTATCAGCAATAAACATGAGCATACACACTATTATATTTGCTGGCATATCTACCAGAATAATCTGCCAAGTGGCTATTTAAAATGATACTGAATATAGCGGGTCATCTTATCCTCTGCCATCTTATACAAGTTACATATTAAAAAAATAAATTAAAAAAAACTGAGAGAAAGAAAGAAAGGTCACCTACTCAGTTCTGCATGGCTGAATACCCACTGACACTGAAGACAAGAATAGAGCTATAAACCCATCCATCACATAAATGGGCTAAAGGTGGAGTCTTGCAGAGCCACTAGCTATGAGATACATGCAGTGACGCACTCAGCGCAATACCATAGCATCAAGAGTCATACAGGAAAAAGTCTTAAGAATGCTGTATAGATAACTTAGAAGATCCATTAAGTACAATGAATGTTATTGTACTTCAACCATGAACTAAGTCAGACAAAGGTCAATCACAACAATGGTTAATTAACACATTCCAGGTCTAGCAGCATTAAAAGAAGCAAGCTGGAATATGCTCATATTTCATACAGATATAAACTGGGTTCTGATTTGCTGTGAGAAACTCTCACTGGTTTAATATATCAGTAATCCTCTCTAAGGCTGAGACACATTGAGCAGGCCATCCAGCTTAAATTTCTGCTCCTAATGACACTCTGACTGAACTATACAAACTTTAACAAAAAAGTACTGGAAAATTGAACCAAAAGCACATGAGACAAAACTAGTATCTTGATGTGAACAATTAAATGACCAGTATGAAAACTAAACAATTCACATAATTTAATTTCATATGTCATTCATTAAGAATAACAAACCAATTAAGCCTGATGATCAACCATAAATATAAAAAAATTGCCAGACCCAGATGGACAGGATTAACTGCTTTAAAGTCATTATGGACACAACTATCACTTAATCTTTTAATTCCCCTTAACTGTGCCTTTTTAATACCAGGCCAGGATCACTTTTCCATGTTCGACCTAGTGTTTGCCAACGGGTTTTATGAAATGCTTTTGTTTCAGGGGCCCAAAACTAAAGGGCCCCACGGTGAGATAAAAGCTAAAGCATGATTCACTTGATTATGCACTTCAAACACAGACCAGCCAGACTATCTAAGGATGCTAACGCAGAGAGAATAGGTGGAACTGAGACCCTGTGAGGCTGTGGAAGCATAGCCCTCTGATGCCAAATCAGCTTTGAAGTCAGGACAGCGTGTGATCCATGCAGCAATGCCTTTTGAGAAAGAAAAAAAATCTAGAGTTTTACGAGTGGGTGAAATCTGAGAGCTAGCGTAGGGCTTAGTGTTTCCCTTGAGTCTTAATAGGGTTTTGATATCGATTAGATTTGAGGCCATTTAATACTCACACTGGCTGGCTGTTTAACATCTGCATGGGATAATGAGAGATGGCTGGGAAGTGTTGTGACACTTCAGACATTGGGCATCTGTCCTAAACATAGAGAAGAGGAGAATGACCAAGAAAAAGTGAAGACACTGTTCAGAGGAACGGAGGAATCCCATCTGCACAATCATGATAAATGATAAATAGGTTTTAAGAGAATTAAAGAAAGAAATGAATGGCTTAATACTCTATTTCCATTTCTGGGGGTAGAAAGAAAAGAAGAGAGAAAAAGTGGGGGAGACAACCTGTTAGATATCACACTCAGTCTTTTAGAGCAGGACGTCTAATTCTTCTGACACCAAGCAACTAAAGTGTTTAGGGGATGTAAATATGGTGGGCATGTGGGCTCTAAGAATAAATGGTAGGCCAAGAAATTAAGAAGTGAAAAAGTCAGAGTGTGAAGCACTCTCAGTTGGATGCTAATGAGCTACTGATACATGATTACAGTTGAAGCCCCATTTGTTAGAGGAACTCCAGAGGAGGCTGGGAGGGGAAAACAGGATCCACACCTTGAATACACTCATCTCTAATTCACATATGCTACTGTTGGTTCGGTGGAGGCATAAGATCAGGGATAATTGTTAGGCAAAATAACAATTTCATTTAGAACCCTACTAATGTGGAAAGCAAAAAATATGACATTTACACAAATGAAATGCTTCATTATGTAGCATCAGATGGTTCAAAAGAAATAAATATATATAAATTCATTATATGAAACGTTTAATCATTAACACTGACATTTTTTCTTAATTCACAGGAAGAGGAAGTCAAATGAGAGACATTATGATCCTGTCCATTAATTAATGTGGTTCCTTGAACCGGGACACTGCTTACATGTGGTATGCAAACAACTCGAAAGCCGTCTCTGATTTCAAAGTAAGGTCCTCTGGTCCAGCTGTAGACCATGGGACCTTTTTCACCAGCTTTTTGAAATGAAAGCTGTGTTGGCTCATCAGAAGACCACTGGAGAGACAGAGAGAGAGAGAGAGAGAGAGAGAGAGAGACTTATTGCCCAAGAAAAAAAAGGAAAGCCATGTTTGAGAAGGTGCAGATGTTGAACTGGATTTGCTAGTGGCCGATGACATTTCAACTTGCATCAGCTCTTCATGGAGTTCACGTATGTCTTTGGGTATGCGTGCATACATTCGATAGAAGCATGAAAGACAATACAGCAATTTAAATTTGAAATTTTTGAAGCTGGTGCATACAAACCAGTATATGTCTAAACTCACAACTACTTCAAATTTATCCCACTAATAATTTGTAGTACAGCCCTTGTGTATAAATATATATATTCAATTTACTCAGATATAGTCAGTTGTTGTGCAGAGTTTTTTCTCACCCTCCTGCTGCAGGGCCAATTAGAGTTTACATTCCCCTGCAATCCGTTAATCTGCCTCTCTGATCAAAACACTCCTTATGACAGGTTTACCAAGGAAAATACACATACAGTTAATCCTACGACTCTAAGAGGTCACACTATAACATGTCCTTTAATCAATAAAGGATTTTCCAGAAATAATACACAAAAACACACCTTTTGTAAGCATTATGTCTGCATTTATTTTTCATTAGTCTACTATCTATACTGGGGAAATAAACTGAAATGCCATGATTAAAAGTCAAACAACAGCCCAATTAGTTGCCAGCTGTGTGAGCAGCCCTCAGTTGTTCTTGCGGTAAGGTGTAAGAGTAAGACTATATGAGCAGAACAACCTGTGTTAGACATGTAGTTATGGTCAGAATCGTGCAAGCTTTCTTTAATTAAACACAGATCTGTCAACAGCACAGCTTGAGAGTTTCCTCCACACACACACACACACACACACACAAAAAAGCTGAACATATTCTCTGTGTAGGCCTTCTAGTGAAGCTCTTCTGTTTTAGTAAACCTCTTGCAAACCTTTTGCTCTTGTAAACCCTGGTGTGACATACCAGATTGTTTGTGATTAAACCACTGTACTGTAAATGCTTGCATTTGATCAGTAATGAATAAATAAGCTGAACAGTTAATGAAGAATAATGGTATAACCCACTATCTTTATTTTCTGTAGACGATATGAACAGTTTGACAGCAAAATGAGATAATTGCAATTTTGCAGTTTTGCACAAGTGTTGCAAACTGATAATATTTTTTGCATGTTTTCTATGAGTCACATTTGTTTAGGTTATACTGTATCAGTGTATCAGTTTTTTTTTTCTTCAAAACACTGTAACTCCACCTTCCACAGTTTTGCCAGGAAGGGGTAAATCATTCTGCAGTTGTGTTTGTGGTTATTTAGGTATGCAATTTAGTACCAATAATATGTTGGTTGAGTTTTACTAAAACAGCAAACTCAGGCTTTGATTGTGATTTTGTAGTGATTCACAGCAAATAGGGGCAGCAAATTTTATCAAATTGCATATAAAACCTGTTTAATTATAATGATCACTGTATTTCTTGAGAAAATTTCTAAACAACACAAAAACTTGAGTTTACAACATCGACAGACTCCTCTTCTACCAGTTTTTGTTCCATTGACGACAGCTCCCTATCATACACAGGTACGCACCGCTTACCCATCAGCTTCCTAACACATCACATTTACCTCATATCGTTTGTACACAAACTACACATATTTTCAATTTTGTTTTACTTCTTTGCTTCACCAGAGTGCTAACTTTAATATCCCAGATAGTTTTGTTAAGTATATAACATGGTGTTCGAGCATGGTGTTCCCAGTCACTTCATGTCCTGTTTCACAGAATGTATCATAGATGTTAAGCAATGAATATGTGTCATTTATTAATGCTGGAGTGACTGTAATCAAAGTAAATGAGTGTACATTTCCTTTTTCTTGGCATCAACATTCTCCAAAAACACTTTGAACACATTCAAACCACTCCATGGTTTGCAAAGGAAGTATCTTTGCTTCACTGATCATGTGACAGGAAGACACAACATGTTGGCTTTTACTAAAAAAAAATCAGTCGGCTATATCACATGCTTTACTTAAAATATGGAAATTTTTACAGCTTCTAAAATAAGGTTATATAGTTGTTTTTAAATTAAAAGTTTTGTTACAGACAACCTTGTGTGTCAGTGAATAATAATTTGCCAAAATGAGTAAAAGTCTGAAAATGGACATTATTGTGTTCAGAAGTCCAATTCAATACAATGAGGAAGGAACAAAACACATTAAATGTAAACAAGTCAGTCATCACTTCCACTATGAGCTATAAACAATCATTTCTTCTGCAGCCTTTTTTCTCATGTTACCTAGTGACTTCTTGAAAACTTTCCCATGGCATAAAATTAACTGTTACAATGCACTATTACTGGAGACTTCTTTCATTGTTCAATAAATATCTCCTTACAACCATTTTTTTGTTAGTAATTACAGGTATTGATCTACAGTAGCTTGGATGGATCACATTTTAAATGTCAGCCCACATTTGACCAGTATGTTCATATCATAACAGTATGGCATAAAGTAAGGCATTATTTCAATTAACTTATCACAGTATACCAAAGTTACCACAGCAGTTTATTGTAACACCCCTTCTGTTGTTTGATTTAAGAAAATTTGTGCTTCTTAAATGTTAAAAATCTTATTAGATTTCAAGGGACATAGATTGTATAGAATGACTGATTATTTAACATGCACTAGTCACCACACTCCTTTAGCTTTAGTTTTTAGCTTGCAGTTGTATTAATATAGACAAATTTCATCTTTATTAGTAAAGTAAGATAAGAATCACGAATGCAGTATAAGCATGGACAACAAAAATGTCTATTTAAAAAATATTTAAAATAAATATTGTTTCAAAAATTGTAAAATTATTCATTTAAATGTTTTATACATAATTTTCCTAAGCCTATCCTCATATAACTCATATAGTTATTATTAGTTAAAATGACCAGTGCTGCTTGGGATCAGGCAACAGAAAATGTACTTTATTTCTTTACGTCAGACAATGAGCTCTCATATCTCACTGTACAAAGCATGACACTTTTTTGATGTTCTATAAAGTTAAAGTATGAAAAAGTTGAACTACTAAGCTAAAGCATTTTATTATTCATCTTCCAATAACGCCCAGGAATAAGAGGACCATGCTGAAGCTCTACCATTGCACCTATGACACTAGCATACACACACTCCCATATCAGCTTACACACTAGCGTGCGACACTCGGCATTCGTTACACATGCGTGCATACACCCACACCAAGCCCACCCCCCACCTTCTCCCTCCTGCACACACACTTTCCTCTGTTATTTCCGTGTTCATCACAATTTCACACATCTTTTTCAAACTGGTTGGATAATCCCTGTGTAGTGATGCTTTTTGGCATGTTGGAAGGACAAAATTCCAGCATGGCACACTCAGACTCCAAACCCAGAGAGCCGGAGTCATGTTGTACCAGTAAAACATTAGTATTCTCATTTCCAGTATCTTACGTATCTCTTAAGGACACACATTATAGCACAGGAATAACATAAGTAATACTAAAGAATGTTCATTTAAGTATGTAATTAGGCTATGAAATATGTACAGAATAGCAAAAAACAATATGCCTAAATATGCCTACCAAGGTGACTATCTAATTGTGAAATAGTAGTAGTGGTGGTGGTGGTGGTAGTGGTGGTGGTGGTGGGGGGGGGGGGGTAGTATAGCTGTATTAATTAGAGTTTATATTTATTTTTTATAGAAAGTTCAATCTTTTACTAAAATTTACCATTATGTAGCCAATCCTTATCAAATTTAATCATAAAAAAAATAAAATTTTTAGTTTTAGATGTATTTTTACAGGCGGCATGGTGGCATACTGGTTGGCACTGTGGCTGTGCACCTCCAGGTTTGAGGGTTTTATTTCTGCCTCAGGTTTATGTGTGTGTGGAGTTTGCATTTTCTTTGATTAGTTTGCTTGGTGGGTTTCGTCCAACAATTCGTAGTGGATTGGCATCCTGTCCAGGGTGTACCCTGCCTCATGTCCAAAGTCTCCAGGGAAAGGCAACAGATCACAACACTCTTGTACAGGAGAAGTGGTAGAAAAGATGAATGAATTAATAAATTTAAACAATTAGCAGACTTTTACATTATTTATTTTGATTTTATTTTAGGTGGCATGGTGGCATAGTGGTTTGCACTGTGGCCTCGCCCCTCTAAGATCAAGTGTTTGATTCCCGGCTCGGGTCAGTGTGCGTGGAGTTTACATGTTCTCCCTGTGCTTGGTGATTTTCCTCCAGGTAGTCTTGTTATTGCTCATTAACAGATGGTGTGTGTGCCCTGTGATAGATTGGAACCCTGTTTAAGGTGTACCCCGCTTTGTGCCCAAAGTCTACTGGGATATACTTCAGACCCCCATGTATGAGACAAGCGGTACAAAAGATGAATGAATATTTTTGTTTATGATTGGAAGATGTTTGAATAAGTTCAACTCAGAATAAAAGAATATTTTCGAAAATTTTGCTAGCTTCAATTTGAGAATGCATATGACTTGCACGACATAAGCATGAATGAGCTTTGACTCAGAAGCTGAGCATAGAATCAGAGAGAGTGCATGTATGTAGGCAGTGTTGTGCTGTTGCCTCTCTTAATGTCTCATGAACTCACCTTCTAAAATTAAAGTGCTGGTCCTATAGCAAAAACACAAATCTGTCAGATTTGTTTTAATAATAAATAAATAAAATGATCTTGTATTCCTTGTATTGCATCAGTATACCTTTAAAATGTGTGAACAGCACTGTCTGTAATCTAAGGGTAAAAATCCTTTTTGCCTGTCATCGACAGCGTCCATGACTGTTCTCATACTTTGTGCATAGTGTCATCGCTTGTTAAAGTGCAAATTACCTCACTTGATTTTGCACGGTAAGGAAACTGGCTTGTTCAACAGAGACATTCTTTCCAGTTTAGTTCTCAAATCGTAATGAGGCCACCCTCAGAGGGCCAAACATGACTCCAACTGGCACTGCTGTGTTTGTAAAGATCTGTTTTCATAGTTTTCTATTGTTTATTCAGGGGAACCCAAATTTATCTCCTGGGTGTCTATTTTACACCCAGGCACACTATATACATAAATTTGTATGCAGACATCACGACTACAAAATGTGCCGTGATCAGGATATACTTGACATATTAGCCCCTGTATCAAGATTCAAAGCTATTATGAATATTTCTGATTTGAGTGGTGATATTCTTTGATTACAGGCTCAAATTTTAGGCTTAAATATTAGATTATTCTTTAATATGTTGTTTATCTATTAAAATCCCTGTTCTTCTGATTAATAAGCAGCAATGTAGAAAGATTAAAGTTTCATTATTGCTAAATCAATGTTACAATGAGTAATGTCTGACTAAAATGTGTCATCATAGTTTCTAAATGAAAAGAGTTAGTATGGTTGCTCTTCTGGTAAGTGAGTCAAAATATGACAAATACGTTATGCCTTTTTATGACAACTTGCACTGAGCTAATTGATGAACAATGTAATTACAGTGATGAGGAAAGATAAGTAAAGTGGGATCAAATATTTACTTACAAATCAATTATCCAATTAAATTCAAACTATCCCAAATTTTATATTATAAATAATCTATAAATAGGCACAAATTTATGTATATTAATCAGTCTTTCTAGATATAAAATAATATTTGTTTGATGTTTTTTTTTCAGCCATTCTTAACCCAATTTCGATAAGCTAAAATACGATGTCAAGTGTCAGGGGTCATGAGCAGGGTCTACACCAGTAAACTGCAGTTAACAGTGCATACAGAGAGAGTCTGTGTCAGGTAGGGAGTGTTTGGACGAGTCGTTATTTATGAAGGGCCACAGTTGCCGCTGTAGGCTTC
This sequence comes from Clarias laeviceps, assembly GCA_030014305.1. NCBI lineage: Eukaryota > Metazoa > Chordata > Actinopteri > Siluriformes > Clariidae > Clarias > Clarias laeviceps. The sequence continues at coordinate 14,457,613 of JAQMYJ010000012.1, forward strand.
TGGGTAGCTTGGGGAAAAAAAAATGTGGTCATCTGGTCCGAAGGGAGTGTGCGGTAAACAGGTGGGGAGTTCAGGAGATTGTGGGACAACCTACACCTGCCCTGCTTATCAATCAACATAGAGAGAAACACACAGAGAGAGAACCTTTCCAAGTATGTCTCACGAGGTGAAGTGAATACATAACATGTTTCAGGCCTACAGTGACACTACAGCAAAATTATACCTCCCATCCATTGGCTTCTTAACTAGACATCTCTTATGAGGACCAGTTAGTAAAACTTTAAGCATTGTACATAACCTGTCCTGTCTGTTCAAGAAAGGCAGAACTATGTTATATTACACAAATTATCTTATTATATGCATTTTTAAATAGCTGGTTGACTTTATACGAATAACTTTTGTGATTAAAGAGATATAAAAAAAATATTAGAGCTATTATAAAAAAATAATAAAATACTCAGCTGACACAAGTAAACTTTTTTTTTTATCATAGGTCATCTAATATTTACAGTTCTCAATGAATGCAGTTGCTAAATCATTTCCCAGAGCTTAATATCTATATGTCTACTGCATAAATTTGGAACTTTACATCTATATGTCTATGGCATTAAAACATAGCAAGATAATTATATTAAACTATTAATATTAGTCAAATTGTTAATAAGATATTTTTACCAATATTTTAACAACACAAAATTATAATGTTTGGTTAAACATCCATCAGCAATAACGCTACCCAAAACATGAAATCAATACAATCCAGGTCATTCTAATTCAGAGGTCAAATACAGAGAGACTCTCAGGCCTTTCCTCGTGTATCTCCTCCTTTTCCAAGTGTAATCCTTAATATTATGTCCATACATCCATGGTTTTGTAAAAGCTCCTCAAAAGTCCTCTCATGCAGTAGGCCAGGGTGTGTCATCCCTAGTGGGGTGGCTATGCCGACTCTGACTCTTATACAGAGCTTGGACCAGTCGGCTTGGCCAATATGCTGGGCAAGTAGCAGGTGCAGCTTAGGGAATGGTCTTCTACATAGAGTTTGATGGGCAGCTCAACTGTCTCACAGAATAGACACACGCTGTCAAACTGACAAACACACTGACAATTTGACACAGACATATACTGTACGTAGGACATATACTGTATGCAGCTAGGCTGGTATAAACCCATGCTACACATTGCTGCACATATGGTTTGTATAGGAATGCTTCTGTTAATATAATGTGTAAAAAGTATACCTAGTTCTTAAAGTGCCCCGTGGATGACTATCTGGTTTAGTATTTTCAGCAGTTGTACCAGTAGAAGTTATTTGTCAGACCTCTAGAGGGCACTGATCTTTCTACAGGCCAAGTGCTCCCCTATGAGCGTGTGTTTTGAAGGCCATGAGGGACCTTGGGATTCTCCAGTTGCAGGCAGTCAGACTGGCTGGCACCCCAAAAGTAGCTTCTTCATCCCAGAGACAGCTGTTGTCTCCGTGACGACACAAGTGACCAATGAGGAGCGGTGCTTTGCTGAAAAGGGGGGGAGCTTTGCTGTGCTGAACATGATCAAGTGGCCGAGAACTGGAAGGCCCAGTTGGCTTTGAACAGTAAACACCATTCCAGGATCTGCAGCAGGACAAGCCAGAGCATGGCCCCATGTCACTCACATACATCCTGGCACTTCCTTAAATTCTGTGAATGTTATAGGGTATGCCCATTGTCATCTTGTCATCAAGAAGTGCCAAAGCAGTGTGTCAATCCTTTGCAGTTTATACTCTCTGTACTTGTTTAAAGTTAAATTCAAGATATTTTTAAAAAAAATAAACATTGCATTAAGATATTTGAATAGGAAAAGTATGGCCTAAGACTTAAAACTGTATATTGAATAGGCCAGACACACAGTGGTAATAGTTATGTTTAAAGAATCAATATCAAGGATTCTTAGACCGTTAACTGAACATAGGTTTAGAGTAACCATTAAAACCATTAGATCTTGTTAGGATAGCGTTTAATGAAAACGATTAGGACTGTGACACTTTTTTTGGGTGTTCCTGCAGGTACTTGGATACAATAACCGATCTCCGGCAATCAGACACCAACAAGAGCAGCTTAAGAATTATTTTCTGGTTGGCACTGGCATTTTGCTATTTTTGTTGGTTGAAGCCAAATTGCTTTGCATCTGTGCTCCGTTACTATTTTTGTGGTCATGATGAATGCACTGCTCTGACACGATGTGAAGAGGTACAGTACAAATTGGGGTTTGACATTAAAAATGGTCTAACAGTGAGATTTTCAAACCTGTTTTCATTGAAAATTGCCCAGACACAAATATATTTTCCTATGCTCATGTTTAACACTAAAAATTTTGTCCCATTTAGTGTATCTTTATTATTTATGTCCTTTCACTTAAAAATATGTATATTACTTAATCCAAATTCTAGTTATTACACTGTCAACATTTTTTTCAGTTACACAGAATACAGAATTTCTGTAGTATTTCTTTTACATTACTGTAATCAATACAGTGTTCCCACCAGTAGCAGGTTTTAAATTCGTGTTTTACTTATTGATAAAGCATGAAAGAATTATTAATTCAGTATACTGTAGGCTCTGTAACACTGATGTGATTAGATTTTAATGAAGCATAGCACATCATTAACTAAGTAGCAAAAGCATTTTCCCAAATAAAAATGCAGAAAATAAATCTGGTTACATTAACCCAATTTCATAGGTTGGGTTTAAATTAATAAATTAATAAGAAGAGTCATTAGGCATATTGTATAGTTTTGTTTGGTTATAAAATTTTTCTTCAGTAATTACAACTGATTTGATAAAATAATTTAGTTTGGAATTAGTGATTTAGCTTTTTTATGTTGGATAGGGTAGTTTAAAACTGTATGTTTAAACATTATACAGGAATGAAAAAAAAAATACAGTTTAATTAATTAATGAATTTATTTTTATTTTCTATCTATCTATCTATCTATCTATCTATCTATCTATCTATCTATCTATCTATCTATCTATCTATCTTTCTATCTATCTATTTTTTTATTGGACCAAAATGTGTCCAGCAACAGCTGATTTTGAATGTCATATTGCCTTTTTGTGCCTGACCGTGAAAACAGCAAGAAAATAAAATTTTGGTTTGCATGTCAAGCAAAATAAATAACATCAGCAAATTGTGCTTGTATCCGCCCAAAGCCAGTGCCAAGAATTATACAGAGGATATTGTGGATAGTGTAAGAATTTTCTAGAATGTTTCCAAAATTGTCTCCCAAAAATACAGCAATCTTTTTTAATAATTTACTTTTATTAATCAATTATTGTTTACATTTTATATGCGGCAATTCAGAGTATATGTTAATCATTTTAGGATGGATTAATTCAGTATGTATTATTTCATATCACATGTTTAATGTATTACTTTTTATTAACTGACATATATCAATCAAATTGCATGTTGGTAGAGTAACTCTATACAAAAGTTCTACTGAACATAGTCTCCATCACAAGCAATACATTTGCGCCATCACTAAACCCGACTCCTGAATCCTATTTGAAAACTCCCTTTGTTGCAGTTTATCATCTCCCTCTGTGCTTTAGAATGTTTTGCCATTGACAAGATCAATGTGCACAGATTGATGCAGATGTTTAAAGAAGGAGAAACCAACACTGAAGACAAAACCTGACCTGGATACTTAGCATGTACAATTTTACCCACGTCATATATAATGCCCACTTTTGCATGAAATGCTGCATTACTGTATTACTGTTACAAAAATACAGTCTGGGAAAATATACTTGATGATCCTCAAAATTTAATGCTAGCTATCAAAAAACATCCTTAAGAATCTGTTGGAAATCTACAGTTAATGATTTGAGAGCAATGTTAAGGACATTACACCAGCACAAATACACACACAACCTGCACCTGCCTAAATGATAACAATAAGGGCAGAGCTCTCCCGCCCTGAGCAGGCCTGATCTACTCAACAGACGCTGAAGAACCTTGGACTCTTACCCTTACTGCAGCCTCATGATCCCAGCACCCCCCCTCCCTCTCTCTCTTTTTTCCTTGGCACTCATTGCGCCATTGTTTAAGACAGAGGAGTGCACTGCTCCCTCTGATTCCCGTGACTATAACAGCAGCTGGACATGGCCCGCTGCAGCTAAACCTTTCATAAATCTTCTGAGCCTCTGGTCCATCCAGATCTGACTGTACAGAATAAATGAACAACTTAAGTAAAATATGTTCAATAATATAAGTAATACCAAACAATGCATGTCTTTCTGAAAAGGTCAACATTTTAATAATTGTTGTATCTTCTTTAATATTACTTAAAGCCCAACCAATGCAAAGCCAATATTTTATTATTTGCATGTCCATAGATGTAACAAATAAATAAAACTCATATTCTCAAAAAATTCTCAGAAAACTCAAATAGAGATGCAGTGTGCATTTCAACGTGATCAGTAACTGTATTTACATTTGAGGCAGTTGAGAAAACTACTTTCCTCAGCGATGACCTATCTGTCGCATGCCCTCTTCCCAGACCCTAAAAATGGCTGATTGGGGTTATTTGCAGACCTGCTCAAGGGGGAGGTGTGGGAAACTCCTCCTAATGTCAGAATCAGGTGGAGGCTCTTTAATGACACCAGCATGAGCAGCACTTAGCAATAGAGAGCTGGCACATGCAGTGTCAAGGGAAGGAAAAGCTGCTGATGTGACAGGAACTAGAGAGCATGACATTTGTCCCCCATTTACTTCAGGGGGAAGTGACCTGCCACCTCTTACACACCCACACAAGAAGTTTTGAGTGTGGGTCATATTAACTAACTTCTTTGACAGAAAAAATAGCAATGATGATCTGTGTGAATGGGAAGGTTTTTGATGTTTGAAGAACCAATTTGTTGAAACTATATTCAGAAAGCTAGTTGATTTCGGGTGTTAAACATGAGTCTGTATTTCTTGGAATTTATTAGATATTTTATAGAATTATAAAGTATTCAATAATTTTGATTATAATTTAAAATCAACACTTATTTAATTCCTTGTTATGTTTGAAAAATTGAGTTGATAAAACTACAAATATCATCAATTGCCAACTGTTGGCTAAATCCACAACTGGCAAATTGTGGCAAAACCTAACTAGTTTTCAGCATCTTTCTAATGAGTAGTATATCAATTTCTTAGCTCTGGAACAACTGTAAAGTATATGCCCTGAATATGCTACAAAAGTGCCTATCTGTAACGTGGCAATGAATTTGTTGATACATTTTAGAGGCCGAATCACAGTTCCATTTGTGGGAGGTCACAGTGGCCTCCTGCTCTCCGTATGTGTGTCTGATGATGTGTTCAATTAAACCACTGTCAGTGCTGACAGCCTATGACAGAGTCTGTCACTATGAGTTGGATATGGAGGTTTTAGGGAACAGGGAAATACAGAAGTGTGCTTTAGACAGCCCATCTGGTCCTTCTCCAACATCACACAGAACGCTGGCCGAAACTGGGGCTCCATTAAGGAAGCTGAACTGGGAAATTCAATACTAATGATTCAGGAAGAGAGGGCCTTATGAGGGGCTTCAGGCCAACATGCACAATTATATTCAAATAAATGATAAACATAGAGAAAAGGTTAAAAAAGGACAAATTCCATATATTGAGCCAACACATATTTTACTTTTTGGTTTAGTGAGACACATCTCTATGCATTTAACATTCATGAGGGTTTTTTTTTTTTCCATTTAGCTACGACTACAATACTACTATTAACATCTAGAACCTATGCATTCTGGGAAAAAAGGCATTCCCCTTGTTCTTGCAGACTTGCAGTCATGTAGATGGCTTGTCTTTAAACTACTTTAAAGGTTACATTTGGTATGCCGAAGCTCTGCTTGTGACCAGCTGAAGAACAGAAGTGTGCAGTGAATGCTTTGTTCTTCTGTTTTAGCAAAGGTCAGTTAATGTTGTAAATTTATGGGACAGTTGATAGCTACTTGCATGAAGAGTCACTTCACTTACAACATACTCAGGTTGTCCAGCTGCCACTGTAACATTTCACAAAGCTGATTTAATGCTTTGAATATAAGGCCTTAGTGCTGCCTATGCACAGTCACTCTAAAAAGGAGGTTGTCTGCAGAACTATATAGAAATTGAATCCTACTGTATAAATGCAATAAGGAAAATCAATAATAATTAATTTGCCCAAATGTTTCCTTAATTATAATATGCTTATGAATATAGCATCCACATTAGCCCAGAACATCTCTTGAGCCATTTTGTAAAGTCAGTACTTTTAAGCTGACAGAAATCTTCAAAGTCAAAACTGTCATGCACACTCGGTCCGCGACCGGCACTAGGACCCGGAAGTAATGCGGTCGCGAACCAGGAAGCATAAAAGG
>JAQMYJ010000012.1:14464098-14475742 GCA_030014305.1 Clarias laeviceps
GTTTACCATCCACGCTACATTGGGCTAATCGCTAAAGCTACGTCTTCTGGTCACCGAGGTTAGTACATCCTGACAAAAACACACCATGCCACCCATTCAGTCTAATAAATTTATTTCCAAAGTTTATTTTATCACATTTTATAGTGATAAATACAGGACTTATCTATATAATCCTTCATGTAATAAGAACAATAACTGGTTATTTTAATTTGGGGAGAATAAAAACATAGCATGATCCATGACAGCTGAAACAGCACCAACACTGACAATGATATGATATGAGTTTCATCAAGTTGTTACCAGGCCCATGCTGCTCTCGCTGCAGTGACATTACAGATTAATCACAAGGAGACACTGAATTGCCCACCATTTTACTTGAGTTTGTTATAAAGAAAAGCAATGCTGTTGTCTAAAATCATACTTTTGTCAATATATGTGTGAACTGAAATTTTACATTACTACATTAGAGATAAACATTTAGTGTCATTTTTATAATTAGGGAAATGTATTCTGTAGGTTTCCTGGCTAAACTACAGTTGGTTCAGGTTAATCAGTGCCACACTATCCCCATATCAATGGTTTGCAAACATCCTAGTCAGAGGGTCATTTGTCAGTATTAGCATGGATCATGTCAAGACCCAGTCACAGACATAAGGTTAGGGCACAGCAGTTGAGTAAATAGTGACCATGATCATCCTGCCGTATCCATTTTCATGCTTAAGACTTGGTATGACTACGCCTACCTTAAGATAAACATTCATAACAGTGAGACGCACAAAGGAGCATAACAGCAGCCAGACACTCAGGTATCAGAACCCCTCGTAGAAAAGAATGGTTTTCATTTACACCCATATTTTTGGTACTAGGCTTACCTGTAATCAGAGCTTTAACATTCAAGCAATATTTTCAGAAGTGTATAAGCACAAAAATGAATTCTCGAGATCTAGAACTAAATGCAGTTCTAGATCTCTAAATGCAGCTCTTAAACTTCTTATTCGTTCTCCTCATGAATTACATGGATTTTCATTCTGGTCTAGATCCTGACAGAATGACTGACTCCTTACTTGATCTCTGCCATCACTCTGAACTGGCTTCTGCGGCCACTGATACTGTATCTATTTTACGTGAGGACTGGGGGGACTCTGCTGTTATTTTAGTTCATCACTATCAATCAAGCTCTTGAATATCAAAGCTTGAGTGGATTCTAGTTGCTTGCCTGAGTAATGTGAAGCCAGGTTAATTTGAATCCATCCTTATTTGAGTTAAGTGGAAATACACAGACCACAATTAAATCAGACTAAGCACTTATATATAGAAAGATAAAGTTTACTCAGAATGCACAAATATTTATTTGCACATATAAATCCTTGGTGCCTTATGGACATATTCTGTTTCATTAACTTCTTTAAAGTTTTATGAAATATTCAACGATGATTAGGGGTTTAGCCAAGTCAAATGACTATAGACCCCTAACTCTGGAGATGCATCAAAGTCCAACGCCAAAGCAAAAAGGGCTTGGACCGCATCATGTGAAAACAGACCCCTGGGACCTATTTATAATGTGTCCTGTACCTCCGAAGGTAACTTTTCTTTCACACCTTCCATCCAAGTGTTAAAAGAGTCCTGCTTAAAAATGGAATAGCCATATGTAGCAGGCTGGCAGCGTAAATGGTGTTTTCATCAGGTTCTACTGCATTTTGCCCTCCTGTGTCTAGCCACTCAGGGCCAAGGGCAGCCTTGTCGTTGACAGCTAATAGGATATTTGGATTTTTTTTGTTTTGAGCTAGACTGACTCAGATTGATGTCCTGGAGAAAGTCACTGGTTAATTAGAGAGAAGGCTGTGTAATGTCATGGTTCTCGTCATACCCAGGGGACAACTGAGAATGAGGGGGTCTAAAGTTGAGGGAAAGGGGTGAGGGGTGTAGGTGTCTGAGTTTGCTTCTTTAGAGGGTCTTATTAGCTGATTAAGGACAAACATAGCACAACTACATAATGCAGAATAAATTTTTTAAAAACATTTCATCTTTTAAAAGATCTTAACTTCACTCTATTGATTTGTATAGTTCAAGTATACTAGTCCTTTTAAAATTGTATCAGTGAATCAAAAATTACTATAATATCATAATATAACCCAGAGTTTCACAAGAAATTATATAAAACATTGTTTCAAGAGATAATTTATAGTAATGTGCTTTAATATTATTATATATTATTTTATCTTAGCAACACGGTGATGTAGCAATTAGCACTGTGGCCTTGCACATCCAGGATCCAAGGTTCAAGTCCCTGCCTCGTGTTTGTGTGCATGGGGTTTGCATGTTCTCCCAGTGCTTAGTGGGCTTCCTCCAAGTACTCCGGTTTCCATTCCACACTCCAAAAACATGCAGATTAGGATAATTGGAATTTCCAAATTCCTCATAGTGTGCTTGTGTGCCCTGCAATGGACTGGCACATTATCCAGGTTGTATCTCGCCTCAGGCCCCGAGTCCCCAGGGATAGGCTCCAGGCTTCCTGTGACCCTGCACAGGATAAGCGGAGTGAGTGAGAGCATATTTTATCACTACATGTACTGTAATGATAAAGAAAAATTTACAGAACAATAAAAATGTCTGCAGCAGTGGCGTACAACTTATCTTAATTTGTTTTTGAATGTTTTGTCATGACAATTAAATTCCTTAAACTTTTAGGATGTATCAAAGGCAAAATTACAGAATTTTTCCATTGGTTTTATATAATAACAAAGAGACACAGAAAATAATAATAATAATAATAATAATAATAATAATAATAGTAAAGTAACAGTAAGCATTAATACAGTAAGAGAGTATGTCAATTGCAAATTGACATGACATTTTCATTATAAGTTATATCCATTACAATGCATAGCCTTGAAATGGCATCAGGATTAGGAAAATGCACAAAATTTCCTTCAGTACAACAGCAAACAGTGGTCTATGTGAATGATAACTACTTTTTAAACACAGTGCTAATATTTGACATTGGATGTAGCTCGACAAATTAATCTGAGATAAGCAGTGAGTAACCGTAGTCCACATATTGTAGCTCTCTTAGCATTCTCTCACTTGTATCTAGATCTGTTCTTGTAGAATCCATATAAAGCAGAGCAGAACACCAGGATTGCAGAAGCTATGAGGAAAACTGGCTCTTCCTGGTGGGAGATCCACCCAGAGGTCCAGCTCTTGGCTGCGGCCTCCTGGTAACTGAACCTGTGCGCAGTTGGACAACACAGCGTGATAATTGGGGAATTACAGCTGTTAGTCACACAAAATACATTGCAGTTGTGGGTCAGGGACCTGAAGGTCGGGACAGGAAGCAAAAGTGTAATTTAGGGGCAAAGAGTGCCAATTTCAGCTCTTATACCCTCCACAATGTCCACCTGTTCAGTAGACCTGTAATAGGCAAAAATCAACAAAGACAATATATTATTATTAATGTATTAATTTTTCTCATTTACATAATCTGCATCATTCATAGTGATAATAAATGTAGCAAAATTTTTGTTGAACTTTGTTAAGCATCTTGCTACAAACATTATTTCTAGTGTCACAAACAGTGTCTATAATCTCAGCACAAACCTTAACCTTTATATTAAACTATAAAGAAAATTCAAATTAAGAAAATGCCAAATTATTAGCTTTACATTTGACATTTGTAAGAAATGTAAAGAGCAAAACAAGATAGGGCATGCTGTTTTAAGAAAATAATCAGAACAGGTTGGTGAGGTGTGGACAGATGGTTATTAGTCAATGTCACTACTACAATGATGAATATTTTCTAGCACATTCCAGAATATTATATTTTTCCTACAATAAATTTTATTCCTACAGATTTCCTTTTGCCTTTAAACTTTAAAGTTTAGTCTTAGCTCTTAATCTTTTGATATTAGAGATCCCATCTAAAAACACTAAATAAACCTTGTTCAGAATTACTTTCCCAGCAATGCTGTTTAAAAAGAAAAAGAATTAACACCTTGTGACCAATCATAATGGAGAATTCAGAAGTGTTGTGGTATAAACGAAAACATACTAACATATATATGACATAAAAACTGACTTATTACAGATTTTATCTTTACATCTGCTATAGTAAATCTGGACTGCATTAAGTATATTGTGCCCAGTATGTGTTTTGCAGATGGTCAGTTAGTGGTCAGGCCACCTGCTTGCTTTTCCTGTTTCAGGATAACCTGTTCAGGAAGGTCATCATGCCTTCCAGTGAGAAACAAAGTACAATATACTTTAGGTCATAGGTGAAGAGGAGATGCCTGCATATGTAGGTGATGACACAAATACACAATTACATAATTAATAATAGACACACTACTAAAAAGATTGATCAATTGCCTAGATATGTTCTTGACAATATACAATATTTACCATGCTGCCAGTGCTGACAGCACACTTTTAGCATGAATTACACCATGTCAAGAAAGAACAACAACAACAACTATAGTGAGGGAAACCCCCTAGATCATCTGGAAAGCACATTCAACACCACCTTATTGAAGCCCCCCTCAGGCCTCTCCTTGTACCCCCTGTAGAGCCTGAGTAGATTGGGGACAGTCCAGTGTGATTAACACCCAGGCGGGAACAGCATGTTAGTACATGTTCGCTTTGAGCCCCCCTTACACTGCACTTACACACTGATCTAGGGCCAGCTCTCTAGCTCAGATCCTAAAAACTCACCACAGGACATACTGTAAAGCTGTTCTTACATCAGCATTTCAGGAACAGTGGTATCTCTGCTGTCTCCATTCAGCTGTTTTGGGATTGGGAAGGCCTTAGGACGTAAACTCCCACGGGGAACACTCTTCTAAGGTACTGAGGGTATCCTAATCAGGCACAGATTTGTTTAGAGAAAACTCAATGTGGTAGACTACTTCAGTTGTGCTTCATGAGAAAGTATTGCATTGACAAGTGAAGATAATTCCATTAGGGCAATTGTTGACAGCAAGATTTTAAACAAACAATCTTAGACACAATGTACATTTAAAATGTGGAAATTGAAACCAATTAAATAAACGAAGATTTCATTTTGGTGTTATAGTTGTGGAGGAGGTTTAATGCCTATAGTATGAATAACACATTGACAAGGATTAAGCAATTTCAGCAGTGAATGTCAGCACATGAGCCTACTCTTATCGATGGTATTGTTATTGTGCAATTATCTTCATTTTCCTTATTTATTTAATATCTACCATACTAATTGAATTTTCTAAGTAGAGTACGATACATATATGACATAGATTTTTTTTTTCAATCACACCGAATGAGCATATATATAGAGTAGTGAGTAAAGGAAGAGGGTAATAAAATCCTACTGCACACCATTATGGAAAACAATATCCGGCTGATGACATGGATGATTAGGATGAATAATTGAGTCGGTGTAATTCGATACCTTGTATTACTGACTATTATTTTGACAAATCTTAAAAAAAAAAAAAATAATAATAATGCTTGTTGTCAGACATACTGTATATTTGCTAAATTTGGCATCAAAACAATAAGCAGGTAACCAATAATTCAGGAGCCATAAAGTTGGTGAAATTAATTCTAGCAGCTCGTACTAACTGCTAGTTCAGGTGCATCTAAGGTTTATTTCCACTCATGTGGACAATATAAATTATAATAGTTTGTTTTCTGATCTTTTCAAATCTGTGCATTTGGTCATATGATGGGAATTCTTGATTAGATATAACAGAAAATCCACATTGTAAAATGGTTTTTAGATGTTCTTTGAATGCTCTTTAAAAAGATAAAAGCGTGTCTAGTATAGGCGTGTCCTTTCATAGTCCAACATCTGGATATTTTATCCAGTTTTTATATGGTTCTTAAGAGAGAGTAAAGCATGACCCACTGCCCAGACCAACCAATTTACAACTCTGTCTGCCAGAATGAATAAATACACCTGGATACAGTGCAATTATTCACACTTGATCTGATTCCTGTAGTGGAAGGGCCAAGGCCACAATTCCACACTCTTCAGTAGCACAGATCATGCAGTGGTTTTATAAAATCTGATACAATCTACTCTGGCTACTTTTGCCAGCCAAACAGATCAATTCAAAGCTGTAAAGTCCACTGAAATTTATCTGTATTCCTTTGTTATCCAGCACACATCTATGATATAAAATAGGCTAATTCTTTGTATTAAGTAGCTAGTATTTCACTTTTGGTATTTTGCACATTTAAAGATTTGTCTGTTGGGGATAATGGAGATGAAACACAATAACTAGAATGATCCAAAACAGATGAACAGTGAAAATTAAGTTTTCTTCCCTCTAACCACAACAAATTCTTGTCTCAGTGTGCATTCCACTGTAGAAAAAATGCTTCTTTAATGTTATTTTAAAGTTTAAGGGTCCTGGTTTTTGAAAATATATTATAATTAGAACTGTTAGAGTTCTCCTAGAGTGTCTAATTGTTTTAATACTATTAAGAGAATTTAAGTGTTCTTTCAGACTGATCATTTGTTGTAAAATTATAAACAGAACCTAATGGAACTCTCATATTCATAAGGTTTTAAACAGAATGTAAGAGTTCACTCAAAGTGAAAGGTTATTTAAAAAATATTTTAATCCTATAAGTACTCTCGACCTCACTAGCTATTGTGAAATTATAAATAGAACTTCTTTTGGAATGAGAAGCTTTTAGGATTTTATATAGGACCTCTAATGGTCTCTCCACAGGGACATGCCGAAGGAAATTTTTATAATTCTAGATTTAATCTGTAATAATAGAATATGGTTTTCTAACTAAAAATATCGACCAAAAATAACTGTTCAGTTGCATGTGTTTAAAACTGAATAATGTCATTAATTTTAACTTCAACAAAATTAAAAACAACAAAATGACCAATATCTTACAGTTGCATGCGTTTGGAAGACATAAGGCAGGAGGGGGCAGTGATGTTCCCACATGCTAATGGACAATATTAACACTGCATGGTCTATGGGATTGGGGCAGGGAATTGACAGCCCACTGTCAGTAGAACTCATTTGCTAATTATTGGCACCATTATTGGATGGTAAATGTCATTAGCAAAATACCATGCAAATTTCTGCTAGATTAAATAAAATAAATTTAAAATAATAATAATTATTAAAAGGTCATGTAGATGTCTGGGTTCTGTGTTTAAGTCAGTCCAACTATCAATACTGTTCCATGTCAATTACTGTTATTCCTGTAATAGGTTTTTTGCTTCAATGTTCTTGAGCTAATCACTGACCATAGTATATGGAGTTCACTGGGATGGTTGGGGGTTTACACACCTTCTCACTTCATCTCTCATCATTTGGGCCTGATCACCTCTCAGGCTTATACTCTGCTCTCTTTTAGCACATAACGCTCCTATTTTCCAAGCTCAGTGCCAGGAGTTTTGGACCTCCCACCCTGGGGCTGGCATAGTTCCGAGTTAAGTGCAGGACAGGCTGGGTGGCGCCTGTGCTTTAATGTTTCACAAGGCTGTGGGAGTTGGGATTACTTTGTATAGTTCTTTAAAGGCCGTGGCGCGGGAAGCAATTTTTCTGTGGGTTTTAAGCCCAGTACAGTAGTGGTATACTAGTTGTAAGGCCCTGCACTTGGGAATAGATCCAGACCTGGAACAGGAGCTATACACACACCTGGCATGGGCATGAAATGACCAATAAAAACAGAGGAACCTAAAATGTTTCTCAGTGCTGTAAGACATCTGATCTAACTGAAGGCACTGAAGTATGTTTACATATTTAAAAAGATTCCGAAATGATAATAAAAAACTTGGTGAGAGAGGGAGAATGTTTTGAAGCTTGGGACTGCTGGGAAGCTGCTGTGATGAGATACTTTGCATGGCATTTTATACGAAATGGATAAAGCATGAGACAAGCCAAATGGTGGTGTCATAGGAAACAGACTACTTCTGCCAAAGAACCCAATATTCTTCACGGCCGAAGCTTAAAGGCCTTTACACTAACCCTGCTTCTACAGTTGCATGCTCTCTAGCTCTCCAACACAACATGCTAATAACATCATTTTCAATCCACTCTTTTCCCCCCTTTCTAGATAAATTTGTTTTGAAAAAACAAAGGTTTCGATTTCGTCTCTCAGAGCCCCAACAGTGCTTCTAGAGTTCAGGGGGTTTTACTTTAATGTAGCATGCCTACTGCCTATTTGACTGAAGCCAGTTGGAGAAACTTGGCAGAGATCACAAGTGCTGATAGGACATATGCCATAACGCTCTACACGGCAAAACGTTCAATGATGGCAACTCTGACATGAACACAAATATGACAGGTTGGTGTAGTTCAAAGATAGCCAAATGACCAGATGCCCCAGACATGAGGGAGATTAAATTTCCATATGTGCTCCATGTTTCTTCAGTAGCACACAAGACAACAGCAGAGAACAGAATAGTATAGCTGAACAATGGTGTGCAATAATGTAGCTGAACAATAATTCTGGTTAAAGCTTTATCCTCATGTCTTCTCAAAAAGCTTTTCCTTGCCACCCTCACTTCTGGTTGCTTATGGGATTTTTTTAAAGCTGCTTTTATGACAATGTCTATTTTTAAAAGTGCTATGCCAACTAAATTTAATTGAATTGAGTCTTTTGGACATCAATTACATGTATGAAATTGTTTAAAATAAGTCAAATAATCATGCCTTGTAATACAGTCTGCATAGGCATAAACTAACCATTATTTCAATCTTAATGTATAAAAAAGACTTTTTTGTTTGCATATATGCCATATTAAAACTTTTCCTCTCACGATGGTCACCATGGTCAAGGTCTCAGTGTATGATCTTCTGTAACTCTATCTGGCAGTGTTACAGGGCTCTTGGCACCTCCTATTAGGAGCATAACTGCATCACCCTGGCTATAAACACCAAGGTAAGCACTTAAGTGTCCACAGACAGCACATTCCAGCACCTTCGTCACAGCCATGCTTCACATTAGCATTATGATATTTGGGTAGTAACTCAGTCAAATGGACACTGAAAGGGCAGGAGGAGGAACCGGAAGAATTAAGAAATAAAATGGAGGTGATTTAGGGGACACAAATCTGTGGGTGTTAACTGTGTAAGGTCTCAGTTTACAACTAAATGCACAGGAAAAAATTATATATAAGGTAACACTATGGTTTTCAGAAATCATTTAGCGTTAAATCAAACATAATAAAAATATATATAAGAAGGTGATATACAGTACAATTCTGCTTTATTGTACAAACAAACAAAAATAAATAAATGATTTTAAAATAAATAGCTAAATATATATAAACTAATGGCATGAACCTGATTCACCAGATTCACCAAAGCATTACCCAGGCTGGCGGTCTTTGGAGAGGCAGGGGGTCTTGGGGTTTTTGTGTGGCAGCAACACCTCAATATAGTGCCTAAATCCTGCCTGTTGACAGGCAGAGAATAAAGGCATGTGACACCCTCACTAATTACCTCAAATGAGCATAATTAGCCAGAAACACCTTCTGTTTTTACACCACAACCTGATAGGCTTTAGCTTTAATGTGGTAATGCTCTAAATTGTTTAGGTAGGGAGCATTTCAAGAAGTGACAGATTACTGAAGTCAAGACGTCCACATCTCTGTTTCTATTCTCAATAAAATAAAGTGAAAATATATTCTACACCAGTATGATTCCTTTCTCACAGTCCAGATAAACATTTTACATGACCGAATAAAGACAACAGATACCTTTTAATGCTTTAATGCTTTCCGTTGTGTTAAAATGGATTTTATTTTGTTTTGTATAGGAGATTCATATTCCCAAATTTGACTAGAGTTATGGATGCTGTACAAATGAGATATAGCTGTTGTGAATTTATATGAATAGATATGTAAATCTTTCCATTTACATAACTAAAATAGTAAAAAAAAAAAAAATCTTCTTTCTGACTTAATGTCTATAGTCCCAGGTGCCTTTGCGTACGTATATATTTTTTATAAATACCTAAGATTGGATAAAATGCAACAGGAGACCTTCTCATATTTAGAAATGCGCACTACAGTACTGTAGCTCCTCAGTAGCTGAGGATCTCTAAGCTATACTATATTTGTAAAAAATGTAAAACACAGGTGGTGCTTATCTATTTAATATGTACAGTATTTCCTGAAAATTAATTCTCTATTCTGCTTTAAAATGGTGTGATAGCTTGATGACAAGCTTGCAGCACTGGTGACAGAGTGCATTCCTTACACTTCACATTCACTAACGATACACTACATTTGGGCCACCATGAACCTCAAACATTGACCATTTGCACGTGACAAAAATGTAGCAAAAAGGACCACCAAGACAAAAGCCACAAAGCAGGGGAGGTTTCAGGATGCAAGATACACTATTGTGACCCCCCCTCCTCCTCTTAAATCTAAATTTGGGAGAAGTCGGTGTGTCTTCTACTTGGTTTTCACACCTGCCTCTCCTGTCACAATAACAGTCCCAAACACTGGGCAAGTGTCTTAACGTCCTGTTGTCGCACGACTGTGTCTGTGTGTGTCCTCCTGGAACTCCTGCCCCAGGATGCGAGCCAACAGAGAGATCAAAGTTACGAGACTAAGATAACGTTGTTGGGCTGTGATCCTGCCCCAGGCGTTAAAGCATCGGCGATGCTCCGACAAGGGCCACCACGGCTGGGTACCACCAGACAAAATTATGAAAATCAGAGGGTTTTAAATAATTTTGTTATATTATGCAGAATATAGTAGTGCCTAAAGCTGACAAGATGCCACTGGCTAAGGATGCATAAATGTCGATTTAAAAGTTTCTTGAAATGGGCTACTGCAGAATCAAAATAGACCGAAAGCTACAGATAACTGGAGAATTTCTCAGTCACAATACTGACTGCCTCTTAACCGCTTGGGCTGCTCAAACGAAATGATGGACACCCCAGCAGCTGCAGTGCCTCTGTCCAGCTTGTAGATAATGTAGGTATAATTGGTAAAAATGTGTGGTAATATATTGCTTCATTTGGGGTTCACTGACGGAGCTGATGCAAAGAGTGTTGGAGGTCCCATGGCTTTGGGACTGATGAGAGTCAAACAGACCACACAGAGAGCACCCCCCAACTCACACATACCCACACATGCACACATACCCATGCACATTTACAAATGCCCATGAATATGCACTTTTCCTGACCCTGTACCTAACACGCAGTGTTATCTGAGTCTTAATAGTAATTTTCACATTTATTTTAAAAGATTAAAATGAAGGCATGTTTTTTTGTGAATAATTACAAATGACTGCAGTGAGAGATATGGCAGATATGGTGGTATATGATGTATACTATGCTATTTTTGCAAACAAAATCATCTAAGAATGTCAATGTTATTAAGTGAACTAGAAAATAAACTCATGTTTGGTTTTATGATTTGATAGAAAAATTTTAAGGAAATGTTAATGCAAGCAACACACACACACACACACACACAGTGACACGAGTCTGGGTGGGCTGGGGTAAAGGTGTGCCTTAATGACTGCTCCTGTTGTTTTAAAGAGCTCTTCTTCAAAGTGTTTATGGGACGGAGTTAAGCCATGGTACCCATGGTACTCTCTCTCTCTCTCTCTCTCTCTCTCACACACACACACACACACACACACACACACACACACACACACACACACAC
>JAQMYJ010000012.1:14507505-14518286 GCA_030014305.1 Clarias laeviceps
AAAAAATACTACAAGTACTCCTACTATTAATAATAATAATAATAATAATAGTAATAGTAATAATAATAATTACATTGGAAAGAATCATTTGAATGAATTCCCTCCTTCTGGGAAAAAAAGTTTGACTAATTTATGTTAAATTAATGGCATTTTGTTTTGCCAATGTAACCCACAGGTCTTTTTTAGTGTCGTGATGATGTAAGGGTAATGAACTGTACCTTAACGTCCATTTCGTTTGTACTCCTGTTCAGTGGTGTCACTGGCTTTCCACACCCTGCTTTAGGTGTCACGTTTGCAGCCATGGGGTTCAACATTAATCATTTGGTCAGCAGAGGGCAGCATTTTTTACAGTCGCTGAGGCTTCCTGTGTGGGCTCCTGACTTGAGGCAGGTGGGGGTATTACGGGGCATATGTAAGGTGCTCTTGCCACCTCCTGCCATGCGGACGGTCCCCCTGCACCTCATCACCACTCTGTGCACATTCTAAGTAAAGGGGTCAGGTTTTATTTTTGGACTGCTATGGAGCTAGTGCCTTCCATTTTGGAGGAAGGGACGATAGTTGAGCTTAACATGAGCCTCTTGTTCTGACCCTCTAGGCTG
The DNA here is from genome assembly GCA_030014305.1 of Clarias laeviceps. Classification (NCBI taxonomy): domain Eukaryota; kingdom Metazoa; phylum Chordata; class Actinopteri; order Siluriformes; family Clariidae; genus Clarias; species Clarias laeviceps. The sequence continues at coordinate 14,508,105 of JAQMYJ010000012.1, forward strand.
GGAGAAGCAGGCAGCAGCCATTCACCCCTAACCAGCAGAAACACAGGTAAAATAAACCCAAAACAGGTTCAGATTTTTATTGCGTTTTGAAAAAGTTCATGCTGAGGTGTTAATGTCGCATCATAGGGCAGTGATGTGGTTTGGGAGCTGGTGTTGTGGTGAGTCATTCACATTAGATAAATTGTATAATGCTGCATTAGTCTATTGTTGAAAGATTGTAATATGTTTGATGGTGTATAACCTCATTATATTGCATACAACATACGCTGATCAGACATTCAGTTTTAAAAAATATTCATATGTCATGCAAAAGAGATCCCAAAAGATATTTTTTTAAAAAGTGCTGAGTTGGAAATGTGACTTTGTTTCCAAGTGAATTTGTCTCTTTTTGTTAAAGGGGACTTTTTCTGAAGTGAGCCATCTGATATCTGTTATCTGTCTTGGTAAGATATTTGTGCATTTCTTATTCGCGTGCAGCTATGTGTTTACCTGTTTTTGCTGTTATTGTAGTTTTGTCGTTTGTTTGTTGTTGCTCAAAGGTGCTAAGTAGGATTACTTGTGCAAGGTCTGAATCTACTGCCTGACTATTCTTGCACTTTCCTCTTTTGAACATGTGTTGGAGTTATTTCAAAATCGCTAAGCCTATAGTGCCTTAAAAGGATGACCCCTTCTCATGTGTCAGGCCACAGGTTCAGTTTCTGTGGGAGTGGAGCTCCTATGACCAGGCCTCCCATAGGATAATTTAAATTATATTTGCACAAGTTAAAAAGGATATTCTGGGTTTATTTCTGGGGGGAGTTAGACAATGGTGAGATAAATTCTGTCAGTTTTGTTTGAAATATTTTCAAATATAAAACAATTGAGTATTAAATACATTAAAAATAATGTTTTTGTTATTAATTAGGAAAAATTTAGTCCAGGCCAAGCCTGAGTAGAACACACTTAACTTACTGACTTATTAGTATTGATTATTAAGTAAACAGAGTGATTTCTCACAATTTTAGCACAAATCTTTTAACTATATAACATATCTGAACTGGACAGCAGTGGCTGTCTATCACATATGTTGATAGACAGCTACTGCTGTCAGATACATTGTATGGAAAATTATTAGGTGTCAGCAGTCTGTGATTTATAATGCATCAAAGTTTAATCCAATCTGTATCCTGACCTGTAATTGCCCCATGTCATGAAAACAGTACTGAGGTTTTATTTTATTTTATGAAGTGAAAGTGTGGCACCAGGCTCTGTGACAGGGAACAGACAGCTCGGCCTCGTCTATGTCCCCTAAAATTAGGCCAAGGAACTCTGCAGCATTTGAGTAGGGTGTGGTACTGTGTCAGAAGACATGGGTGTCATAAACTGTATGGATCTTCTTACCATTACAAAAACAGCTGCTTGGTGTAATCATCCAAAAATGATTAAACTCACACCAACCTGAACTGAATGAATAACACATCTTCACTACTACAATCTACTTCACTACTTTGCTTAGGGAATAATAATAAGAACAGCAAACAAAAAGGAATTTAATAATAAAAAGATCAAATTTATTAAACAAAATAGTACAGTATAAAATGGTTTCATTGGTGGAACATTCAAAAAAACAGGGAAATCTTTAACCATGGTGTGGTACTGTATGAAGCAGACTAGTGGTACCAATAATCATCATTGAGCTAAAATATTTTTCATAAATATAGTAAAGTGGATTATCTCCAGTGTTCAGGTTTCATTGAAAGATATTTCCTACAGAATAGTTGATAGTTGACTATGCTCAGTGATAAATTGGACCCTATATACCAGTGTCACTTACTGGAGAAAGGATTTATCCTAAATATATTTTTTACCATTTATTCCATATAGAAAACAAAAAGCCTAACATTACTGTTTGACTCCAAACCAATAGTCCATCCACAATATTTGGGGTTGGGGCTAATTCCAAAATATAGCATTTACGCTACGTCTCCTACCACCCTATTTACATATACATAACCATACCAACAAAACAGTATACTTTATAATCTGATTTGTAGTGCGGAAACATGTCTGGGTACATTTTAAACAAGGACAGGTGAAAAAAGCAATGTAAACATCACATGCTTCATGACATAGTAATACAGATATATTTGTGTTTTAAACGATAAAATCAACAAAATCATATTGGAGACATGTATCTTAATGACTGAAAGCGATTTATGTATGTGAATGTTAAACCAGTAAAAAACAAAGCATCCTCGTAGATCAACAAATCTCCATTATGCAACAGGCTTTCACAAGTCATTGTGGTACAAGTCCCCTGAAAAGTAAATAAAAAAAGTAAATGTTAGTCTCATGTTCCACCGAGATGTATTTAACATACTGTAAAGGGCATATAATTATTAACACCACAAAAGATAAAGTAGTTTAATATACAGTATAAAATATTATATATAATATTTTTAAACAATTGTGTGTGTGTGTGTGTGTGTGTGTGCGTGTGTGTGTAATAATAATAATAATAATAATAATAATAATAATAATGTATGTTAATGAAATAATTATAAAATAATTAAACAACTTTCTCTTGAAATACAGTATAGTATGAAATCTCACGTATGTTACAGCTCACCTGTCATATAGTGTATTTTTCAAATCAGCTCTGAAAACTTAAAGGATCATGGAGATTTACATTCAAAAGATTTACATTTAATCTTTTTTTCTATAGATTTTTTTAATTTAATGTTTTTTTTTGTGGCCTTGTTTCAGCAGTCTCTGATTATTATTATTATTATTATTATTATTATTATGGAATTCTATCTTTGAGGGTTAATTATATTTCCTAATATAGGCATTTTTTCTTTTTTCCCAGTTTAAACCCCAATGGGGGATATACAGTTGTACAATTAGATATATATGCTAACGTTTTTTTTTTTTCAATTATTTGTCCCAGGGGGCTGACATTTTTATGGCTGTAAATATCCGCAACGTTGCCCAAGCAGGCCTGCTTTCCCAGCAGTACCCACCCCCACTACTTCCTAAACCTGGAAAGGAAAATGTCCGGCTCCAGAAGTTACTTAAGAAAAGTGCTAAGAAAAAAGCTGCTGTCCAGTCTTCCCAAACAGCAGCCCCTTTCCGCTCATGTCTCTCTCCAGTAACTGAGGCCAGTCCTGACCTGGAGTACAGTGACCACTCAACTCCACCCAAGACACCAGAAACACCTATCTATGGAGGTACACTGCACCCACGGTTCAACATCAGGCCATTGTATCAGCATTCACCATCCCCATACCCTCATCAGGGTAGCAGTTCTTACATCACACCAGCAAGGTTCTCCCCACTGCCCTATGTTACACCGCACCATTCAGGCACTCTATTTACTTACTCAACTCCTCCTACTCCTGCTGGTATACCACTTGTTCCTTCCTATAAAGCAACATCTATAACTGTTACATCTGTAACTCCCACAAGTGAGATAATCCAGCCTACTGCTACAATACCAATTTTTGTGGCAGTAAAGCAAACAAATAATGTACTGGCTACACCCACTTTTATCATCTCTAAAGCTGCAAGTCCTCAGCCAACATCAAAATCTATGTTTGATGTTCCACAAATTACAAATTATACTTCTAAGACAGCAACATTAAAAACTTCTCAATATATATCCTCGCCAACAACACAAAGAAGAACACCCATTGCTGAGGTGCTGCGTGGTCCAACACCAACGTTTGAAGTTAGAAGGATTGTCACACCAACCTCAGAATTAAAGAGAGATAAAACACCAACTAGAGAAATCAAAAGGGTCTCAACACCTACAACTGAAATTAAAAGGGGTGTAACACCTACATCAGAGATTAAAAGGGGAGCGACACCTACATCTGAAATTAAAAGGGGTGTAACACCTACATCAGAGATTAAAAGGGGAGCGACACCTACATCTGAAATTAAAATGGGTTTAACGCCTACATCTGAAATTAAAAGAGTTGTAACACCTACAACTGAAATTAAATATGATGTAATGCCTATAACTGAAATTAAAAAGGGTATAACACCTATATCAGAAATTAAAAGGGGTATAACACCTACATCTGAAATTAAAAGTGGTGTTACACCTACATTGGAAGTTACATCTGAAATGATAAGTGACACAACCTCAATTTATAAAATAAAGACTGTGACTACTTCAGCTTTAGAGGTTAAGAGAGGTAATACCCCAACATCTGAGATGATGAGTGATGCAACAGTTACTACTGAGCAGAGAAGGGGCAGAACCTTGACAAGAACAAGAACACCAACATTTGATCACTCACCATCAAAAACTCCAACAGGACGGCCAAAGACACCATCATATCATGTTTCACCGGCGAGGACACCTGTTATAGAAATTTCAAGACCCAACCCACTTTTATTTGCTGTCTCTCCTGTGTATATGGAGGGCAGAAGATCCAAAACACCTACTTCAAGTTTAGTTGGGCCTAGTGAGGAAATTCCTCAAGAGACTGAGAAAATAAAGCAAACTTATCTTACAGAATCCATACAAAATGGTGAGGTCCATATCAAAACATCTGAAATATCAGAAGTTAGACAAACATCTGAAAAGCCCAAAGAAGCTGAGATTTCAAAGCCAAAAGTCACTGGGCAAAGTCTTTCAAATGCTACAGAAATCACTGAAGCCCAAAGCCCAAAGGCCAGTGTACATGAAGCTCCTAAACCTCTAACTCCTACAGTTGAACATCACAGTCCAAAAATATCAGACTCTGAATTCTCAGAACCTGCTAAACCCTTACTGGGGTATCAAAGATCAACAGTGCCTCCAGTTGCAGGTCAAAGACCAAGAACACCAACATCAAAATCAAAATACTATGGTTTAACCCCATCTGAATATGTTGCTTTTGGGGGAATACAGAGCTATACTCCTGCATTTGGTATCTCCAGAGCTATATCACCAACCACTGTAGAATATAAATCTCCAGAGCAGTCAACAGATGTACCTGTTTTGAAAGAGAAGCCAGAGAGTCCCAAAACACCTGTGGATAAATTGTCACTATCCATGACTGCTCCTATTGATATAAATGGAACTTCTTCAGCCCCAGCTGCTGAAATCTTAGAGGCCATAATGCCAACAGTAGCAGCAGAGTTAAAACTGGAGCAAGTAATATCTACATCAGAGAGAATGGATTCAAAAGAAAAAGCCACTGGTTTTCCAGAAGTTAAAATTCCAACTATTGTTGTGTCTAAGGTTGACACACCACCTTCAGACGCTCTTGTGACAGTGACCACTCTTCCTGTTACACAAAGAGTTAGGACTCCGACATATGAAACATTTAAACCAAAGACAGTGCAATCTGGAGAGAAGACAACTAAACCTGACACTCAGCCAACATCACTTTCTTTAAATGTTGCAAAATCTGTAACACCTGACCAAAATGCAGATGAAAGCACAAAGTCAACAAAAATAGGCAAAATGTCACAGAAAAAAACAGAGCCTCGTGTATCTTTGCTGGAAAAGATTAAAGAACAAAAATCTTTATCTACAAAAGATATCTCTTCAACAAAGGCTCCTGAAATACCTATGTCTGAAAAACCAGAAGATAAGCCTCTGGTCAAGCCAAAGGATGACCAGAAGAATCTTAAACTTGGTGAAGATGATTTATCAACACCAAAAGAGAGCATATCTAAAGATACAAAGCCTGCAGTCAAGAATGAGGTGGAAACTGCAGAGCCTCTCCTAAAGGCCTTTCAGAAACCAAAAGGCATGACGTCAAGACTCAGTGGTTGGTCTCGTCTCAAGAAACACATGGTGGTGGATATAGAAGAACCCAAGTTTCCTGTTTCTGAGCCAGAACTGAAGAAAGATGCCCTTGATGGAACTGCTCAGGAAACAAGTGAGCAGGAAAACCAAGGCAAAGAAACAGATAAGACTAGTGAACCAGAGAGTAAAGATGCCCCAAGGGCTACAAAAATGTGGGATGCAATCCTCTTCCAAATGTTCGCAACCAAAGAGAGTATCATGCAACAGATTGAAGCCAGCAAAACTGAGGAGCAAAAGAAATCAGAGGCTAAATCAGATAGCCCAAAAGAAATTCCTGCATTTGCACATCGCCTTCCAGTTCTCCTTTACAGTCCTCGGTTTGATGCCAGGAAACTGAAAGAGGCAGCTGCTCGACCAATGACAAAGATTGCAACAGTGTTTGAAATGGGTCTAATAGGCCGCAAAAATAAAGAAGAAGAACCAAAAGACTTTAACAGAACAGCCAGAGGATTCTTTAATAAATAAACTACTAATGTCTAGATTATGATAAAGGAATGGCTTCTGAATAGCCCAAAGAAGCTTTGTCCATAAATTGTGTACAGTTCTATATATCAATTAAGCTAACGTAAAGGTTAAATTAAATAAAAAAGTGAATGTAATGTGATTGTTTGATTTACACAAAGGAAACATGGAAAAACATCCTGTTTTGCTTCACTCATGTCATATTAATCTGACAGAAAGATACAGGATGCGTTGTAAAAAAAACAAAAAAAACAACAACAGTATTTATGTGTTCCAGTGTCATTCTAAAATGCCAGAATGACATAATACAACTTAATACACATAAGACTACACTTATGTTCTGTTATCATATGTTCTGCAGGACAATGCATGCAATCAGAACTGTTTTGGAGCCTCAGACTGACACCAGTGCACCCAACACTATTTCCCGTTCTGATATTTGGCATACACATTATATGATGCTCTTAAACTTTAGCTGGATGATTTTAGGTAATACACTGCTGGCATATAATTGGCAGATTGGATAACTTCAAGAATAAACAATTAGATGTTCCTACTTTAGAGGCCAGTGACTGTCTTTTATGAGAGACGTTCAAGTCAAACTGGGACTTTGGATTGTGCAGAATGAAAGAACATAGGAATGAAAGTAAAAACTAACTTTATTTCTCTATACTCCTCTGCTACACTAACATAATAATCCCAGGGTTTCACTGCTGATTGGATACCATCAATGTAGAAAGATTTCTCAGTATGCTGGAGCCATGACGGGACTACCTGCTTCACATCTGAAATGCTGGCCTCCACAGAACTTCTTTAATGGCCCAAACATGTGGAACTAGCTTGGGGCGCGGTCAGGTCTGTTCAGGAAATGTAGCAATAACTCCCAGACAAATCCATCTTTTTCACAAGTTACAAGTTATCCATCGATTTTTAAGGATCAGGCAATCCTATTCATGAATGTTTACAAGAATGTCTGCACCGCGGCTGGGATTTTCTTTCACAAACATGAAGGCTACTTTAAAACATTTGCAATATTCAAATGTTTTACTGCAACTAAGAGACTCCTCACCATACTGTACTAAATTCTTCTGTGAATATCAAGCGGATTTAAGCCTTCATTCACAAGAAATATCATTGCAAGTCCCGGTTTTTCTTGAACATCCCTCATACATTTAGTGTAGTAAAATTTTTCTCTTTCTATTCTCTATTATTTTATCTGCTGTTTTTACAACGATGCCTGTGAAACAAAGGTCTGATTGTATGTTCAGTGAAGGAACAGTGTTTACAGGGTGTTTGAAAGTTGTAGTTGGCTGGATAGGAGGAATGAAGGCAAATGAGAGCTAATAGTGGGTTGGAAATGAAGGAAAGTGTGAATGGAAAAAGATGAATAACAGAACAACCTGAATATACCACAGATCCTATATTTAAATGGTGACCAGAGCAGGTCTAAGTGAGGCTGTATGACTGTTATAGGTGTAAGTGTCACAGATAGCTTACACTGAAAAAATGGTTACATGAGTGTATACTGTCAGCTGTTTTGCATGGCTTAATGTAAGTTTTTTTCTGATTGTTCTGACTATACTAGTGTAAAAATAGATGAGAAATTAGATGATGGTTGATAATGTTGATGGTGATGATGATGATAATACTGTATGTGTGTGTGTGTGTCTGTGTGTGTGTGTGTGTGTGTGTGTCTGTCCGTCTGTCTGTCTGATATTAAAAATCAAAATGGGTACACATTCTCTGTATGGGCAGTGAAATGTGATATGTATAATATTTTGCATTTTAAGGTGCTAGATTACATGTTTTATATATTTTTTGTAATAAAATATGTTCATTTGGAGAAGAATGGTAATGGGTATACTTGGTTATACTATATTTCTTAGTTAGGTCTTCACAAATGTGCAGTTGATGAAAAAGTACCAGAGTTTTTAATAATAATAATAATAATAATAATAATAATAATAAAAACGAAACATGCCAATATTATAAAATTCAATAATATAACCAAAGATTCTTTATTTCTCACTTGATTTTCCATTTGGATAGTCACTGTACTGGTCATCATCCATAGAAATTTTCTCATACTTGCCATGGCCAGTCACAACAAACTTGTAGCGTTTGCTTGAAGCGGTACCCTAAGAATTTAAATGTATATATAAATAACACTTGACAATCCAGGCAATAAGAAGGTGAGATAAGATTATAGTAAGTATATAGTAAGCAGATTAAAAATGAACCTTTGCTGCCAGTCCTGAGCGCCCAGTTGCTGATCCTTCACCTATGATCTCCCACATATTCTTCTTCTGGAGCACATCTCCTGCTTTAACATCCTGAGAAGAAGCACAGAATAATCGTGGATGCTTTCTCAAGAAAAAAAAACTGTTAATAACCAAAAGTAAATGATTAGTCCAGTGTCAGAAAGTAGTCTAAAGAGGGATTACAGATTAGTCGATATCTGTTTAACAAAACTCTCTCAAAAGCATTTGCTATTACAATAGCATGAATTTAACAATTTGACCCAAATTAAACTTACAGATCAGACACAGAAGGAGAAGAAATCCCTAATTTACCTTAAGAGTGAAAGATAAGGATGCAGATGAAAGAAGCAGAAAACAGAAACTGGAAGCAGAAAAGATAAGGAGGTCTTGAGGTACTCATGAAATATTTAGATAATTTTTCATATATTAAGATTACAATAAATTAAATATAGGATAATCTAAATTATTTTATACTAATTACAAGATGTAGATGTGGGAAGATAATGTTGCTGATTTTAAGTATTTACTTGTAGGAGCAAAAAAGCTAATTATCTGCCAATAGAATAGAATAAAGATTAGAATAGAATAGAATGAAGATTTTTACTTTGAAATTAGTATAAATACCTAGAAATATAATAAATAATCTTTTAAGGAAATATTTATTTAAAAGAAATCTTTTTTATCTAAAATTTTTAATATGGTTTATTTTATTCTGTACTGTATTATATTCTGTACTAACTGTACTGAAGATATGTTTACTTGCTAATATACAGTACAGTATATGCATTTTTTTTTTTTACAATGCAGACATATAAGTGCATAGATTTATGTCCTGTATTGTCCCTCTGGTAAACTTCATACAAAAAGTTCATACTGTACATCAGCAATGGAGTGATAGGACTACAAGCCTAGTCAGCAGTTACTTACACTGGGTTTAGACTGTGCGGATCTGTTGCCACCCTCTGGGCTTCCTTTTACCCAATGTGTGATAAGATCAGCCACACCCACCTTCAGTCCATCAGTGTCCTAAAACACACAAAAAGTGCCTAAAAGTTCAACTCAAGGAAATACCAACGAAGAAAAAAATCCATTCATGTTCTATTTTTTTGTTCTGCTAATTAGATATTTTTGGGTTTATAAATGTAACCTTTTTCTGAAAGTTGTATATTTCCTTCTTCAAATGACAAGTTGCTTTCATTTTTTATTTGTTACATTATTTATTCATTCATTCATTCATTCATTCATCTTTATACTGGTCGGGGTTGCAGCAGTTTTGCACCTATTCCAAAATTGGAAATCTAGTGGGAATTTAGTGCAGCCAATCAGCATACCCACAATGGAACAACAGGAAATTTTTGAAAAATATAAATTTTGCCGAGACAATAACCTGAGCTCAGGATCAAACCAGGGACCCTACAGCTATGAGGCAGTAAGGTGATGTACTTTACCACGCTTCCTACAATATGACTAATTAATTAATGGAATCTGAATCATCTTTGATATCAACATGTCATCTTGAACCATCACATAAACTACCATTCAAAAGTTTGGGGTCACTTGCAAATTTCTTTGTTTTTGTTTAGTGATTTAATTTCTACATTTTACAACAATACTGGGGATTTCAAAACTATAAAATAACACATATGGAATTAGGTAATTACGTAACAACAA
>JAQMYJ010000012.1:14518386-14549647 GCA_030014305.1 Clarias laeviceps
AACAGCACCTCAGATTAGAGGCGTTATGAAGTCTTTACAGAGCAGAAGTAGCAGAAACATCTCACAATTAACTGTTCGAAGGAGATTAATGCATTTTTTGGACGCCTTCAGCATTCCTTTACAATGTAGAAAGAAATAAAAATTAGGAACCATCATGGAGTTAGAAAGTGACCCCAAACTTTTGAACTGTAGTGTACTTTGAATTACTTTGTTAAAACACCACTAAGAACATGACAGGATGGGAAAATCAGCATTTATAACTACATAAAAGAAATTTTTTATCCAGTCTGTGATAATATTGTGGCAGAACGGCGGCTTAATGGTAGCACTTTCGCCTTGCACCTTTGTGTACATGGAGTTTGCATGTTCTCCCCGTGCTTGGTGGGTTTCCTCCAGGTACTCAGGTTTCCTCACACTTGGACATGCAGATTAGGCTAAGTGGTGTTCCCAAATTGCCTGTAGTGTGTGAATGAAAATTGGGCATCGAGCTGGCAACACAACCCCTTAAGTAACTACAATAGAAACAATGAATATATCTCCAGAGTGGGGAGTATCCATCGCCATTTATCCATTACAGAATTATGTTACTCATACAGCCCTGGAGTACCAGGTATTGAGCAGATTTTTCAATATAATGACAGAATTCTGTAGGTTTTCACCTGTTTAGTAAAAACTATTCTCTATTGCTATTTATATTTTAGTGAGTATGGTTGTTTTCAGACCTTTGATGGAGTTCCTTTGGATGCGCACTGGTTCCAGGCCTCTCCTGCCTCAAATAGGTTCTTTTTGGCAACCACTGGTTCAGGAACACTGGGCATGTCTACTACGGTTGACTTGGGTGTCTTTGGTTCTTTTGCTGAGGTCTATAAAACAAAAAAAAAATGTAGCTCTGAGTATTATCTTCTCATTGATAATATACATCAGTCTTTATCAAAAATTCACCTCAGAATAACATGTGGCTTTTTGTCTTCAGATAAAATAATTCAGCACCATGCCCAAAGCCCCTCTTACTTTTTAAACAAATACATTTTTGCCATAAATCGCAATCAGTCCTAAATGACAGGTGATTGCAAAGTGCCTCAAAAGAACACTAGGGGCTCAACTTTGTCATGTAAAGTGTCAAATGTGTGCTGGACCGCAACTCCCAGCATGCACCCCTGTCACACATCACAGATCAGATGTGTAAGCGTTTCATCATGTTTTATGTGTTTGTTATTTACCACTGTCTCCCACCTTTTTGTTTATTACTGTATGTGTGCTTTGCGTAATGTTTAGATTCCTGTTTTGCGACCACGTTTACATGTTCACGCTTGCACCTGCATGGATATTAATATAAATAAGTTCCCATAGGACAGTATCCAGTTCCCCAAACAAAATTTTTTCTCCAGTGTCACTTCCACTAGATGTGCCTCACAGATCAGAAACTATGGGGAATTTGCTTTCCTGATGTTGTCCACTTAAGGTAAGACTATTAACTGATTTCTAGACTCCAGGACAGATTTCTTATTGCTAATGGAGTTTAAATTTGGAGTTGTTAATGTTGGACTGAGGCTTAGATGTCTTACTGCCTATACTCTGTTCAGGCTTCTTAATTTTTATAAGAGGTCAATGTCCCTAATACCAAATTATTATCAGACAGTCTTAATTCTGGACTATGCTAAACTCACCTCCACAGCATGAGTGTACTGTTCCAGTTTGTCATCGATCTTAGACAGGAGTAGCGGTGGCTGAGTCTTCTTAAAACTGTTGCTGTTTCCAAAACAAAGAAACTCAGTCAGGGCATGTCAACAACTACACAGCACATAAAAGCTTTAGACCTCACCTCATCCTCTGGCCAGGAGCCCAGACAGGAATAAGAGGAATTATTATCCTAAATAAGTTTTTTTTGTTGTAAAATGTCCCCACAGAGACATCGGATAATGTTACTACTATTCACTCATTATCATTTCAAAGTGGAGTATCTGTCTGTAGCACTGTTATTGTTGATATGGAGGTGCCTTTCTGCTGACACGGGACAACCAAAAAAATTTGTTTGGGTTTGTGTCATGCACATGTACAAGATACTGGACTTTTTTCTGCCACAGGATTGAACTGTACACTTCTGTGGGAGAAAGGGCAAACATTCAAACCTGACTGGAAAAGATTACACACTATTATTCATATGCCAGTCACTTCATATGTATAAGATATTAAATCAGGGAGTATGTGGGAGACATGTGTTAGTCATTAGTGATATAAGTGGGTGATTAACTAGCTTCTTTAGAGATGACGCAATGCTTTCCCATGACAAATGTAGTTCACAAAGTTTTGGTCTGAGTCTTCTTATGGAGGAAAACTGACATATATGGAAAGCAATTTCATGCTGCCAACAGGCAGACAGTATAACACAACTCATACATTTTTGCTGTCATTATGTTTTAACCAATTACACAGTGATATATTCTACTGTCATCTTTTTTGATACTAACAATGACAAATCAAACTTACGATTTAATGCTCAAATAAAGCACAAACATAATAACACATACTGTAAGCCAGTAGGACATCACCTCTGTCCCTATCTCCCATCTGTTTCTATTATAACATCACTTCTGTATCCCAAAAGTGGACATTTTGCTGTAACTCACCAGCTTTACATTTCTGAGACTTGTGAATACTGATAAGTTTCTGCCTCAGACTGCATGGAGCCTGGTCTGAGTCTACCACAATATCTCACAAGTCACCAGAGGAAAGACATGCTTTTTCCACATCTGGACCATGTTACAAGACCCATACATCACTGCTAACAAAGGTGATGAACTAACAGCACATGAATCTGACCTAGGGCACCAAAGCACCTATGTCAATGTTGACTTTTAGATATCAGTCATTTAGCTCAAAAGCCTTACTTTTAGTCTAATGTTATTTATAGTCATCCTAGGACTGGGTTCAGGCACAAAGAATAATTTGCCACCATGTAAATATGTGAGTTGGACATATGGTGATTGACAAGGCTAAATAAACTTACCTTTTCTTTAAAGACCGATTCAAGGACTCTGTTCTGTCCACGATCTGTGTAAAATTGGCACAGGATAGCATTACAATTTAGTGGCTGGTGCTGGCTCATTCTCAACAGATTTTTTTTATTCAGTTATTAAGTGTATTTCAGTTCATTATTATGTCAGTGCATAAAATAATTAATCATGAGAAAATGAAAATCTGAGTGTAAATATAAATCATCAGGTGGAAAAAAGATTTTGCAGTTGAGCCAACTCACCGAGCATGTACTTTCAGCTGTCAATCTCTCCTCATGCTCTCTCTGAAATTGTACATGCAAGCAGAAGGAAGCTCAGGACCACAAACATGAAATACCAGAAACACCAACCCATAGTACAGACAGAGATTATAAACCAACAGAGAAGAAACATGCACCTTTGTGAGATAACCTGGGAAAAACCAGTGGGTGTTACTGAGGATCACTTCTGTCAAACAATCAAAAAGTAAATAGCATACCTCTGGTTTTGACCAAAATACTAGCAGATTCATTTTGTTATAAAGCACAAATAAAACAGCTGTCAAATCATCACTTTGTCCAATAACATGGCTGCAGATTAAATGGCAGCAGATGAAGTTTTAACGTTTTAATGTCAATCATCAAGAAAAAAAACATCACAGGCCTCATCAATTATTGTTTTGGTCTTTTTGATGAAAAAGAGGACAGTGGTCATTTGAGTCAATATCAGTAAGGAAGCTTCAGTTCATCAAGTGCTATGAGTGGCATTTATCTCAGAAAATGAGACATGTGATGCTTCACAAGTCAATAAATAGCACTTGTTTTTTAGACATTCTGTGTCATTCAGTATCTTTCCAGACCTTAAAAGTTTAACTTGGAAAAACATGACTTCAAGACAACTCATTTATACAATATGAGTATATTTTCAAATAAACCACATTATTATTATTATTATTATTATTATTATTATTATTACTTCATATTTTATCATTCATAAATTATAATTTGGTGGGTTTTCCCAGGTCACCATGTGTCCTATTTTTAGAATGTGTAGAAGCAGAATTTGACTTGAGATTAAAGATATAATTCATTATAAAAAAAATTTTAAAAACCTTTAGAAAGTAATAGCAATGAGCGAATTTTTAGGTTATTGTAATTTAATAGATGCATGCAGTGGTACAACCACAACAACACCACAAACAGCAGCATACAGGTCCATTCACACATTCACACACACATACAACCCAACTTGAGTCTAAGCTTAGGGTGGTATAATTTATAAAATACATTTTGCTAATGAAGCAAGTAAACTGAACAAATGTCACACAGTTTAAGGTGAATAGTGATATATGCTAGTGATACCAGCCTGTCTTGTACAATAAAACAAGCACAGAACACAGAGTGAACAGCAATTGCAACTTACACATGAAAGACCTTATACTCTGTTAAAATTGGTTCCTCAAAGGTTCTTCTTCAGATGGTTAAGAATTTTTTAAAAAGATTAATTTTCTTTAGTTGGCTTCTATATAGAAACGTTATGTGTTGGGATAAATCAAAAACACCTTTAAGACTGAACCATATTTTAAGGAGTATGCATGCACTTTATGTGAATCCAACCAAAAATTTGATTAAAAAAAAAACACTACAAGAAAAAAAACATAGGACACAGCTCATCTCACAGACATGCAACTTACAAATTTTAATGCAATCTATAATCTGGAAAAACAGATCTTTCAATCAATTCCACTTCATCAAGTTAAAATTACAGTATATATACATGGTCATGCTAGAATATATACTATAATACTATAATAGGCATACAAATAGTCTGGACTACCTACAGTACACTGCTTTGTTGTTTACCTTAAAAGTTGGACTCTTTGGACTGAGAGGGAATGATTCATCCCCATCTGGTGAGGACATATTCAAGCTCTTCATCCTCCTTTCAGCTGCTTCCATCCTTCGCCTCTCAATATCCTCCTTCATCTGCCTCTTCTCATCCTGTGATCCATTCCACACAATTTCTTGTTATCAACTGCACATATTGCATAAATGTATGAATGGCAATGGAGATAATATTTGTCCCCAAGTTTTCTCCCTAGTTAAGTCAGCCAATTCCTATTCCTATATCTTAGGGCCTTCCCCTATTAATCAACAGCTGTCAAGCAGGTAGAGCAAAGGCTATCACACACTTCTAACTGGATCTTTTCAAACTGCTGCTCATGCACAATTGGGGGCAGAATAACACATTCAGGGGGCACATTATCCACATCCTATGTCTGTGTGAATTCACAGGTCCATTATTAGTCATTTTGATTGATGTGGGAGTGCATGACTGATGTGGGCTGTAGCATCAGTAGGATTTAAACTCACAATCTGGATGATATGGCAAATGCTTTATGTGCCACTCATGACATGGAGATTATATTTGTGCAATGCTTTTTTTCTATCACCTCCTCCTTTGCCAACCGGTGCTGATCCTCCTCTTCCTTCCTGCGCTCCTCTTCCTCACGCACTCTTCTGCGTTCCTCTCTCCTCTTCTTGAGCTCCTCCAGCTCCATCTCAGCCTCTGCCTGCCTCTGACGAAGCTGCTCAAGCTCCTGGCTCTCCTTTTCCTGGTGGCTGCGCCGGATCTTCTCCAACTTCTGCTCTGTCTCCATATTGGCCCCTGCCTGTTCCCTTGACTCTGAGCTCTGACCTATGATCCTGCTGAGGAGAACATGGGGAAGAAGGATCATGAAATCTGTCACAGCAGGATTTTCCCTGGCAAGAAGCCTTGTCTGACAATACAGCATCAGCTTTTTTCTTTATTTAGCTCTCTCAGGAAACACAGTCCTTTGGAAAAAAAAAGCTATTAGCCAGTTAATAATGATGTAATACTGTATGGCTCTGAATCATTTAAGTATAGACTGGTGATGCTTTAAACTTGTCTGAAAATTACTACAGGCCATTACAAATCCCAGAAACTAGAATCTTCATACAAAAGGTTAAACCTTATTACATGAACAATTACACACATTTGTATTCAATTTGTTTGGTCAAGTCTTTTTTGGTTTCCATAATCTGAGAATACTCTACTTTCCACAGAACCACTGAACAGTATTGTATACAGTGCATTAAACACCGTTCTACAATATAATGTTATTACAGTTATATACACTCACCTTGTAGTCTTTCTATTTTTAAGCAAATGTGATGTCATTTCCTCTCCAGCAGGATCCTCGCTGTTGGTTGTCGGTGTTCTATCTTGCTGCAGGAAGACCTTAGATGTATAAGAGACCTTCACTTCTTTTCTCACTTCTTTCACCTGATAATTTAACCCAGACAAAAGTATAATAAAAATTCTCAGTGATCAACACAAATTTAAAAACTGATTTTAAAAAAATGATACTATGTCAGCTCATACCAAATCCTCTACATGTATCTTTGGCTCCTCCACCTCCCTCTTGTTAACTCTGACTGAATCTTCCTTCCATTCTGGTGTCTCTCTGACCTTAAGGCTGCCTGCTTTGTCTCCAAACAGCTTGCACCTCTCACTGGTCTTCCTTCCTTGCATGTAGTCCACCACTTCATCCACATTGCCTGGTCCCTTATGCCGTTGATTTAGCACAATGGAGCTGATCTCCTCTCTTCTGCTTCCTCCGTTCATGGTTCTTTCCACCTCCAAGTCCACCTCCTCTCTCGGCTCACTTTCCTCCTGCCTGACCTGTCTGCCCTTTTCCAACCTCTGAGTCCAGTCACTGAAACCTTCATCCTCTTCCAGTGCTCCAGAGCTGCTAGGTTTCAGTTCAGTCTCAAATCTGCACACACAAAAAGAGACCAAAAACTTCAACTCATGAACTCTTAGGACCCACTCTCAGGTACAGGTGTGCATTCCTTACTTATGTATTGCATTTGTCTGAATCCATTAATTTAGTTGGCATTAGAGAGGTGTTATATTTTAACAATAGTACCAAACATGAGAGAGAGAGAGAGAGAGAGAGGCGCTCAATTAAACATCCAACAAAGCACAAACATACTCTATGTGGCAAAGCAAAGACCTGCAGTAATATAGCTACAAATATCCAGTCATAAAACTTCACTATGACATCATTCATTTCATCTATTAACACCAGGGTTCGACTTCAAACGCAACTCAAGCAAGCAGATGTTTGAGGTGTGATTGAGGTTTTTAGGTGGTTCTGTTGGTGCTCTGATTCTCTTGCCTCAGGCAACCAGACACCAATAACAGATGTTAAGAGGAACAACACCTGATATGACTTCATACTTGATATGAGACACAAACACACCTGAAATGACAGCAAGAGCAGACAGTATGTCTGTGACAACTCATGTTCTTGATAATCGAGAATGAAACTTAATGAAAATGAAGGGATGAAAGGCACATCAAAGCCTCAGCCTCAATAACAATCAATCCAACAAACAAGACTAAAACAGAGCTTGTAATTCTAGGTTTGTAAATTAACCTTGACGGGTTATCATGTTCCATCAGCACAGAGATGCGATATGATATCTTAATGATTCTGACAAATAGCTAATAAGTTGAATAGTTTTAAAACCATGAAACTTTTTTCAAGTCACACTCAATTAAAACTGAAAGACTAAAACTTTTAGACTTCCTGTAATTCTCTGGCAAATGCCATGTCAAACTCTGGAAAGTATCACACAGTTGTATTGACCAACAATCTCTTATACAATGTGTGCAGTCTGGACACTAATCACGCATGTACACAATTGTTTAAAATGTATATTAAATACATAATATGACAGTGGAAGCTCAGTGGGTTAAGCCTCTGGGTTACATGTCAGAAAGTCGGTAGTTCAAGCCTCAGCTCCACTAGGCTGCCAGTTTTGGGCCCTTGAGCACTTAATCCTGTCTCCCCTGGGTTCTGACCCCAACTTTCTAACAAGCTGGGATATGCAAAGAAAGGAATTTCACTGTGCTATGATGTGTCAAATAAAGGCTTCTGTTCTGATATATTCTATACTTTTTACCCTTATTTTCCCAAATTTAATAACAGCATTCATGTTTTTTACATGACTGAGACATTGTTTAATTGTTTGCCAATCCTGTCTTTCTGGTTTTGACTCTAGTTCCTTTGCCTTTCTGGTTTCCTCAAGGCTATGCCCCTTACATGATTGCATGACCTGCAAGCTTACTGTTTACAATTATTGCCTAGTCCTTGTGTCTTGCTGACTTTTAATAAAGCTTGCCCTAAACTTGCATTCCTCTGTCTGTGAGCAATAACAGAACACTTTTCCATACAAATCGATAGAGCCATCACAGCTCTGGGCCATACATTTTTGTTTAACTACAATAGATCATGAAACTGTAACAGTCTGGGAGGAGGACCACAGACATTATGATAAATTTGTGTAGACACCTGACTTCCATACCAACCAGGGAAGTGCAAATGGCAATCCAACAATTCAATTAGGTGACATACTGTATAAATGTAACTTGCCACATAGTATCATCTATTCATGTAGTGGACTATTTTGACCAGTTTGACCAAGTCTGCCATAGACTGGCACTTGGTCTCGAGAAAATGTAACACATAATTCCAGGAGCAGCTTGAAAGGAAAGCAAATCTCATGCCTGGTGATGTTGAAATTGAATTCCATTAAATAATTATTTAAGATTAAATATCAATGGAACATAAAATCTCTGCTGGTTATTCCTAGCAAAGCAAGGCAAATATCCTGCATAAAATTATATTATATAAATTAAAATCAAGTGTGATGGTCCCCAGAGAAATTGTTCAAAATTGCTTAAAATCTCATAGCCAAGATTCTTCTATGATCAACCCATAATTACAGGGTGCTCTCAAACAACATGTTCTCCACTTAAAACGTTGGATGAAAAAAAATCTTATTCACTCTTTGCATGTCTGAAAGCTATGAACCAGACAGGCTATAATTACTCTGTTCTGATAAAAACTGGAAGCTGTGCAAAATGCAGGAAAGTAATGGAGCCCACTGTCAAGCTTTACCATTCTATACACTCTTCACTGCTTAAGTAGTAATGATAGGGTAGCTGTGGCTCCATGTAGTATAAGAGATTAGAAATAAAGACAGAAAGAGCAAAAATATATAAGTAAAACACCACTGACTATTAGACTTACAGACACTCCTCTGCAGGTCCAGAGTTGTCTTGAGGTGATCCAGGTGATCCAGCTGATCCGGTGATACTGTGTTCCTTTCGGAGAGCCTCTCTGGCTCTACGTCGTCTCTCCCTCTCAATCTCTTCTGCATCCTCAATACTGCGTTGAGCTGTCACTCTGTAGGAAAACGGAACATAAAAGTCATCATTGTACGTGTATCTTTTCACAATTTCTTTTGCATATTACCAACCCATAATGAGTAATTCTTTTTGAACTGTATAAGTATGAGAAACAACCCTCCGTCCAAAACCACACGGCGCCCAGTGACAATATGGATCGTTCACAGCTTCTTTGGAAGATATTTCTAAACAATAGGCTGTTACATTCCCCGGACGAGAGAATAAGCCAATGGAACATCTGTGTCTGTGTCAAGCAACAGCCATGACTAAGTAAAGACATCCCACACACAAACACACTAGAGCTGTTGATGCATGCTTGTGTTTATATAGCCTGTAAATACACGAACGTTCATGCCACACACATCCACTGTGTCTGGGCATGCGCATGCATATGTGTATACATGTTTGTGGTTGTGAGGAAGGGATGAAAGTTTACAGTAAACCAGTATGCTTTGGGTAACAGGTTGAGTAAATTCACAAATAATGTATTTAAAATGTGATGCAATTCTGCATGCCAGAGAAGAGTTTTTGTTCTTCTCCTGTGGCAAGAGATTATCTCATTCCCCACTGGGACAGTGTTGAGGGACATCTCAATAGCTTCCATCTGGGTGACTGGGTGTCATATTACCCTAAACTCCAATCAGTTTTCTGAATCAGTTAAGAGCATATATCGTTTACTAATAGGTCATTAATGCATACCATACCTTCTTACCACTAGAGTCATAATCTGTTCCAGTGGATTTTATGGCATGAGACCATATATTATGGGGGGGGGGGGGGGGGGGCGGCGTACAACCACCACGTTCACATTCTTGAATTATCTACTATGCTGTATAGAAACATTAATTCTATTCTCTGTCTTTCTAAATATTACAACATGCCTGACCAAGCCAACACAAGTCCTCAGGCATTCTCACAGGAAGAGAACGCAGCCTGGGAAGTGAGGGGAAGGGGTAAAGGGGTTACAAACCAGATGGAGTGTTGCAGCTAACCCCCCTTTTCAGTCTGTTATATTTCATGGAGGCACATTTGTAAGGCACATAATAGACACAGAGAAGCCTGTTGTAGCTGAATGCAGAGTCACTAAGTGTTAATTCAACAGCTACAATCAGGATAATTAAAAGCAAGCTTCAGAGGGTCATTTATAAAAGAAAATAAATGCATGTGGCTACAATCAAAAGTTCAATTGAAATTTTTATTGCATGTGGCGATCAACCAAAACTTTTATGCTCTCTTATGTTTTATTTCTTGGCATGGGCCTCATGCATGACGTCATGATGGAGATGAGGTCATTCATCTTGCTGTGATTTGTCTAGTACCCACAGGCTCACAGATTACTCTGTTATTCCGTTCCTTTCCACACAATAAAAAACAAAACGTTTCATTTAAGTACAGCCTTACCCAGGCATTGGCTACAGTATCCTTACTGATTAAGCACCATAAAAAAGACCAAAATATTTTTTGTCTTACCGTATCTATGCATGTCCAATGATATACAATTGAGAAAGAAAAAAAAACAAGAATCTGTCGATGTATCTTACCGTTCTCAACACTGTTGATTCGGCTTCCTAAGCCTAATGCATGTAAGCCCGGAGGCAGAATGGATTGGGAAAAGGGGTGGATATGGGGGTGTTAATGGGTACAGGCATTAGCTTTCACTTGGGTATTATTGCATTTGTTAATTCACACCAGAGCAAGCCTTAACCTGTAGCAGAACACAATGAGCCACGGGCTGAACAGCCAGATTGGTCAGTCTCTCTTTTGTGCTAGGTGGTTAAAGTTGGATTTAAAAATAAAGGGTGTCATTACAGTATGTTTTGGAAATAATCACTGTTTATACTGTTGTGCTCAGCATGAAACTACCATAGAACTTGATTGCATATTGAGATTATTCATTTCATATTGCATGATGTTTTTAACCATGTAGTTATTTGATTATCACAGTGGGAATGACCTGCATGTATTTTACACATCCAGAAATCTGTTTTTTGTTTTTTGTTTGTTTTTCAAGAAAAGAAAAAAAAAACTGCAAAATAAAAGATGTCAGCTAACCCAGACAAGTCAGGAAATTTAAAACATTCTTGAAACTCAGATTCAAGATTCACATATTGTACATTGTAGAAGTACAACAGTGAAATGCAATTGCAACAAACTTCAGACTGTGCAGATGTTTAAGAAATAAAATAAAATAAGGACTCAGAGTCCTATAGTTAATTCACAAGGCACAATTTAAGAATATGCTGTGTTTGCCTTGAGTTAATACTTGATGTATTAGGCAATACCTTACTTGCTCATAGGGCAGGAACATTTCTGAGGGTCTTGAGTTCATTTGAGGCCTGTTTGGTGGTGTTTAACACACTTGTATCTACAGCACATGAGGTCCCATGTGGTGTTTTTTAGCAACAATCTAATACCGATCTGAATTACACTTTGGATAATGTCTAAGGATACATAACTTTTCTGATTTTTTTCTCTGTGTAAGCAGCTTTAAAATGATGCATTGCATCAAGTTTCCTGAAAAACAGATTAACAAAACACAATAGCTAAGGTAAGTCATGTTTTTTTCCCTAGAAAATGGCGGTTACACACCCTCCACAGAAATCGCTAAAGGTTTTTTTTCTGCTTTTGTTTTCAGGGGAAAAAAATAAAATAAAAAATACTTCCTTTTTAAAAAGCTAATCAGTGAATGCACAGGATTTGGGGCATTGACTGGGTAAGCAGCTGAGCCAGATTATGTCATCATAGTGAGTCATATTTGAGGGTAAAAGAGAGTTATTGACCCAGACCAGCTGAATGTCTCCCTGCTCAGCGTGAACAGTAGATACTCAACAAACTCCTCACACAAGTCCCCCATGCATGAAAAGTAGCTTGTGGAAATCCAGAGCACAAGTTTAGCATTTGTGGAAAATCCCAGGTCATAAACTCACACTGATTATTACATCTGCAAGCTTGTAATTCAAAATGTGGAAAAGAGATGTACAGATAACAGATATACATATCTCTCTGAAGATAAAAACTCTTCCAAAAGGACAGTCCTAATTTTATTTACTCATCCTTTACTAACAATTAAAGGACTAAAATTTATTTGAGAAAAAGCAATAGTGAAGTGAAGTGAGTCCTTTAAGACACCAATCAGCATGTTATTTCTGAGTGTCCAGACACCAACAATGAACAAACTCTGCACAGCCCATTTGTCTTGCCTGAAGTCTGGAAATTCACTGGCTCCACTTGTCTAGCTGCACAGGGGGTCTCACTCAAGCCCAAGAACTGAATGGGTTTAGTATTTAGCCTGATTTTTTTTGTATAGATTACTGCACTGCTGTTCTAAAAAGTTTCACAAGAAACTGAAATATTTGCAACAATCTGTTGGGATCTTAAAGCGAAATAATGCCCATTGTAATAAAGACCAGGCCTGTTTACCTTCAACTTTGGTAAAAAAAAAAAAAAAAAAAAAAAACATTCTGCCAGGGGTATAGCAGAGAGTTTATTGCCCCTTTAACACAAACACCTATTCCCCCCCATGTTCCCCTCCGCATTCCTGCAGTTCTTATCACAGTATCGTAAACAGAAGTGAGGGCAGAGTAAACGGCAGGGATCAGCTCGGTCAAGGCTGGACCTATAATGAGAAAATCTGGTCATATGGATCAGTGAGCACCATGTGTTTTTAGATTCATATATGAATCTTCCTGGGTTGTCTTATTATTTTTTTAAAAGATAATATGTGATATATCATCACCAGGATCATTTCAGCTTACCCCTGTTTTTTTAAAGTATTATGAAGTATTCTAAATACACTGATTCACACCCGATCACTATGATTCATCACATGCCCCCTCCCGCAAATACCTGTGTCAATTATTGAGTGCTTCGAGCTAGTTGTAAATAGCCTTTTTATCTCCCTTTCACAATTTTGCTGCATTGCTTTCTTATCTACTTTATTTTATTGTGAACTTCCTTGTTTCCACTCGTGTGGTGGTAGTAAACACAAGAGAGACCACAAATTTTGTGATGGCTGGGAAGAGATTTCCAAACAGCTGCTGTTGTCTTCCTTTAAGCAAGAGCAATTCCTTCCTACCAGTGTCTGAGAGGTAAAAATAATAATCCATCTCTGTATTCTCTGTGCTTTCAGCTGATAAGCATAAAGCATGGCCAAGCACTTTATACCAATTTATCATTTAGCTCAGATTTTATTTATTCCCTTTCATATTCAACCCAAGAGAGTGAAATACTGAAATATACAGGAGTTTCTAACTATAATAAACTGTCTGAAGTATGTAAAGATGAATAGCCTGTTTTACACCTGACCATTCTAAATCATATGGGTCTCATCTGCTTACGAGGTTATTTTGGGAGGGAAACACATGCAAGGAAATGATTCTTGAGCGTCTGTGAGGTATACACAAAACATTGCATAAATGCATCATTTGCATTATGTCCGGTGCGTGTCGTCCAACCTATACAGTAATTAAAAAGATGAATGCTGGGCATTTGAGTGGAAATCCAACTTGTCAGCTATGAGAAAGGACTGTTTTGGCAGCCCTGTGAAAGCAGAGGGGAAAGAATCCATGCTTTACAATGCAACCTGTGTATACCTCGTGAAATACCTTTGACAAAGTACACCTGATCCTCCCAAAGCCCTGTTTCTGTAGATTATGAATGCAGTGAGAAGCCCCATGAGCTTAAGGCTCTCTGTTCTCTCCCAAAACCCAGGCTTGATGCATGGAGTTGCTCATGTGTCAATGACTTACTGTGTTTATCCAGATCACATTCAAAACTGAGATCAGGTTCAGGCAGATGCTGGATTCAGTTGCATAATTGTAAGAAAGTATATGAACTCTAACCCTGCCCCCAAGCCTATCGTTAGCCTCAGACAAAACAGAATCATGTTTATTGTCATGATAATACAAAATTAGGTCATAATTACTGTATGAAACAAAAGTTCACAATAGATAAATAAAAACATAACAGTTCTGTTTAATGTTTTCACTCACTAGTTGCTGTAAAACCACAAAATGAGGAATAGTTCAAGACACTATATGATGGAAGAAAGCTATGTTATGGTAAAAACGTGTTGTATAGGGTAACCTCAAAAGTAAATCTAAAAAAAAAAGTCCAACTGAGGAATCTTAAATCTCCAAAGAAGCCCCAGAACCTCCGGTGGCCCCATTTCAGAGACTTTCCATCTTTCGTCACCCCAGGCAAAGGTCACTTCATCCAAGTTTTAAAATGTGGACCTTTGCACCTACTAAATACTGACCTTACCCTTCAATGTCTACAACTCCATACCAACTCCTAAAGAAACAATAAACCCTCTCAGCAAGTCTTAACAAATGTCTGTAATAGCTCTGGTAGTGACCTGTCTGAGATAAATATGAAAGGATAACAATGAACTTATTTTCCTAACTGCGTGGTGTACATAGTGATTGTGTTGTTATCTAATAGAAATACATAAAAACAGAGTTTTCATTAAAAAAAACCTGACTAGGCATAAAAAAATAAGTAGCAGCACAAGGTGTGGGTTCCAAATCACAAATCCATCAATAACAAATCTTGACCTTTCATACAGTTAAAGACTTATAAACAAAGATCACCTGACTCCACAATGTGCCAGTTACACTCTGTTAAACTTTACTCTAAACAAGAATCCCTACTACAGTATTCAGACAAAAGTTCATTCAAAGACTCACCTGAGGAGGTTCTGCAAGCCTTGCTTGCTGGAGTTTCGTCTCAAGATTGCACTTGACATCTCTCTTCCCTTTGTCGCTCTCTTCTAACTGATCTGGTCGAGCTGAAAGAGTTGTTCTCTGCAATTTGGAATCTTTGTATTCCGGTATGTCTTTCCCAGCTCCACACAAATAGCCCTCTTCCTGTGAACACTTTTCCTACGTCCTGTCCTTAACACTGCCTGGTGAAAATATCAGGCGCGATCCACACAATGCTCAGTCCTCTCTGAGTGACATGCTTTAGTCACAGCCTTTCTCAACCCCTCCTCTATTCCCCACTCCTCCCTCTTTCTCTCTCTCTCTCTCTCTCTCTGCCTAGTTTCTGCATGTGGTTCTCATTGAGAGACCTCAGGCTGCAGTTCAACATCTTTTTTCCCCTCCCTTCTCCAGCTCAGTTAGGTCATGTGTCTGCTCCTGGGGGAAATGTAAGATGATATCCTCTTCCCCATGCCACTAATCCACCTCCACAGCCCCCGGTCCCCTCACTATACCTCAGTCTCACTCATCTTTTTCGTCTTACAAATGCATGGAATGAACGTGGACCATTGAAAACACTGCAAAATTCTGAGTGATTTATGGTGTTTATTTTTCTTTGTACATAAGTTACAAGCTCATTGTATTCAGCAATCGATATAATAAAGGATCTGTCATGTAAGGACCTGTCCTTAAAATATAAAAAAACGGCCTTTACAGGAAGTATGCACTTCCTATTCTCAGGCATTTTTAATGTAGCACTTTTCTTTTTTTCATTGTTTAAACTCTTAGTTTACTAATTAAAGCATATCATTTAGTAACTACTGTAAGTCAGTCAGTGAATATGGTGAACTTAATAGGAAATGAAGGTATGACGTTATGAGAGAGAGGAATGCAAATCATTAGTGTTTCATTTACTAATTTTTCAAATTCAAAGCCATTTAAATTCTATTCAAACTATGAACTATGTTTTGTTTCATTTTTCTAACTCAAATACAGTGAAACCCCTTGTGCAATAATACGTACTCCACTGAGAATGCTTCAGTATGAGGAAATGTTTGGAAACTCTATGACTTTCACAAGATACCAGTCTTGACACTTGGCCTGTCCTGTACATAAGCACACTGCTAAGTCTGTACATGTACAACCAATAAGTGTCAGGTCAATATTTTGCATTATGTTGTTATTACATCACTAACCTTTAGATCTTTTTACCAAGTCAAATTTCTGCTTGCTCTGGGGTGGGTAAGATGCCCAGTTAAAGCCTGCATTTGTAAAAAAAATTACTGATGTATAATGAATTCCATATTGAATGTGGTTGCTCTCAAGGTTTTGTCCTCTGTCATTGGCTCTGTTGCCTGTGATTATCTCATTATAGATAGATATCTATCATAGATGTATATCTATTATAGACAAATATAGATATCTGGATATCTGCTTTGTGAAAATGTCTACTGCTAAATGCACTACAGGAATAAAACTCAACTGAATCGAATTGGATACCATTAAAAGAAACATTCTACAAATCCTGGTTGATTTACCACCATAATCTGGTAATCTGTGGGAATTACATACAGATGGTAAATATGCATGCTGTCCAGCTGTTAGTGATAATCTGCCTAATTGTTTATGCCTCTTGAAATTGTGTTGACACGTTGTTTACTGACACCGTCCTCAACGGCACCTACTTGAGTAAATTTTCTCATCTGTTTCGATCATGGATCATAGCTTGAAACATGCATCACTCATCCAAGTCCTCACCCCTTCATGTCCAGTGTCTCCCATTTCGCCTTACAACACACATACACACACAGAGCTCATTCAATTCCTCAGTCCCCAGAAACACTATTAACGTTGTTACCATGGCAAACAACACACTATTCAGGACTGAAGTGGTGCTATGTTCTTGATAATGACATGTTGTACAATGGAAACATATTTTGTCCTCAGTGTCCAGTCTTGTTAACAACATCCAAGCCTCTTTCAAACGTGAAAGAGAGGAGTCTTGTGGATATATTGGGAAAAAAAGGCTTCAAATTGAAATGTTACCACTTGCAATGATTTGACTGGTTCAGCAAACAGTTCAATGTAGGATTTATATGTATATCTAGTGGTATGATGACGTGACCCTGCTGTTCAAGTGGATTTGAGGAGGGGATTGTAGGACAAAGCGTTTCTCTACATAGGAAAGGAAGCAACGATGTCACTAACTCAATGACGTTTTCCTGGTACAGACACAAACAGAACACAACAAGCATTCTTCTGACATTAAACCTAGGTGGTTGCAGATTTCCCACAGTAAGAGCAAGGGAGTTTTTAAGACACTGGAGGATGGTCAAACACTACTGAACAGAACAGAGAAAGTGTAAAAATAATGAAAAATACACAGTAACAGTATAAGCAGCAAGTCAGGATTTTCACTTCTCTATAACCAACATCTATTAATCTTGCCAGATCTTGGCTACACTGTGTGGATATAAACAGGAAGAATTACCTCATGGTGGAAATCAAAAGACAGCGCATGAAAAGGGAAATTACCACTCAGTGGACACATTCAAGGACACTTGCACTAGGTGGGTGGATATTTATTAGAGATTTAAACTGGAGCAAATATTAGGAACCCAACAGACCTATTCACTGAGAACTGACTTTGTTACGTCTTATGAAATCTCTCAGAATCAGCTCTCAACACCACAGCTGCTCTAAACAGTCTTCAGCCAAAAGCCTCAGACATAAAATATGTGCAGCCTGCAGTTGTGTTACAGCTGGTGGGGAAACAAAAAAATAAATCAAGACACTTTCAGTCATTAAGTGAATTAACATATACTGTAGTATGATGTTTACAGTATCAATGATAAAGGCATGAAACATCTCAGCCAGCGCAGCTCCCTATGTACAGTATGCAGTATAGTAACGCAAGAACATTATACCACCTACTGACTCAGGGAGTGTTTAGCCTCAAGCCACCAAACTGCTAAGCTGGGTGTTCAGTGTTCAAGTCAAACTAGAACATTTGATGAATGTGGAGAATAACAGGACACAGTTATGAGAGTAAAAAAACTTTATTTCTTTATATAATCCCCTGCTACACCAATGCACTTACCCAGCGTTTCACTAGTGCTTGGGTATGATCAAGAGAGAAAGTTTCCTCAATACACTGTAGCTACAATTGAACTGCCTGCTTCTCGTCTGAAACACTGGCCTCCCAGGAACTCTCTTTATGGCCCTAACATGGGGAAATGGCTTGGAACGGGTTAAGGACTGTATGGGGGGTGTGGAAATGACTCAAAGCTGAGTTCTGGCTTAAAGAAAACAGCATTTTTTTTTCTATTCTACTCTAGTGAATTTTAAAAGCATGGCACATTTTGTTTTCTGAATCATCATAAGCACTTTATATGTTATTCCAAATGCTATTTGGTTAACATGCCTATTTTATATTGCTTTAAATTACATACCTAGCTCATACCCTTATGGTAAATACCTGGTTTAGGCTAGATAGATAAATCTAATTCTTTCTGAGGAGTTGCCCATGATGGATACATTTATATAGGGACTTTTTTCAGGCATGAAGAAACTGGTATGCCTTTAATTTCCTCCTAACACTCACCTAACACAGTATTAAATATGTATTGCGGGTTTGACCACTTAGCATCATTTATCCACTGACAGGACACTAAGTTATGAGGATCTTCTAAACTTATACAATTTGAAAGCATATTAGCCAAACAGCACTAGATGGTTTTTAATGGTTATCCATATTGATACGTGAATAACCTTTTAGCTAATGTTTATCAGACTCTTGAGAGATACCGTCAGATCATGACCAATTAGCATGATGTTAGCATCAAGTTAACACCAACTAACACAAGTCTAATTCCTACTAATTCCTAATTCCTACTAATTCTCTGTATCCTCTAATCAAGGACACTACTAGTTAAGTTGAACAAGTGCACCCTAGCGCACTAGCGTTCCATTTAACGCTAAACTTGAAGAACATCATCATGCCTATGACCGTATCACAGCTGTGCTGATAACCATCACAACAGCACTTCCTCTCATTTGCCAAAATTTTCATTCGTTAACCTTGATTTTCAAAAATAAGTTTTAAAAAAATTTATAAGACAAAAATGTTTCCAAGGAAAAATAAAATACACATTATTTCATGCTGTAAGAAGCATCCTTTACTTTGACAGAGCTGACACGGACACTGCTTGCTAACTGCTAAATAAACAGAAAACCTCACCATATCAACAATTGTAACAATTGTCCCTGTGTAAGTTGTTATGATAATGTAATAGAGAAAACATATTAGGCTGTGATTTGCTCTGCAGCTGCCACTTGAGCACTAGTTTTATGGAAATTTAGAAAATTATTATTATTATTGTTATTATTATTAATAATAATAATAATAATAATAATAATAATATACTAGAACATTAGAATGTAAAAATATTAGCTATTGTGAATGTAATTGTGACTAATATAGTATATAAACTATTACATTACATTAATATTAGTAATAGTAGTAGTATTAATAATATATAATTAGTTGTAATCAAAACTATCCATAATTAATACATTCCATAATTAATAGGGGCAGTGGTGGCTCAGAGGGCTAAGGCACGGAATTATTGATCGGAAGTTTGGTGGTTCGAGCCCAGCTCCACCAGATTGCCACTGTTGGGCCTTTGAGCAAGGCCCTTAACCTTACCTGCTCCAGGGGTGCTGTATAATGGCTGACCCTGTGCTCTGACCCCAGTTACGCTGGGATGTAGGCTATGTGTGACAAATAAAGGCTTAACTTAATAAATGTCCATAATTAAATAGATTCTTGTTTTGTATTAATAAAAAAAAAATGTGTCAGTACTGGGGACAAAAACTGGTGGAAAACCAATTTTAAAAATTTTAAACATTCCCATACATTGTACCTACATATCCCAGTGGTTATGTAGTTAAACACAGTAAGTACATACTGTATGTAGACCTGATATAAACATCTTGTGATACATTTTGAGCATATTGTCTATATTTCCTGCATTGCCGTATATGTGCAGTGTAATTTTGCTCAGAGTGACTCAGACAGTGATATGTGAGCCACCATGAGGAAAATTACACTGTTTGTTGTGAAAACATCTGTCTCATTACAGACATGGTTATGGTGCTGTATGAGTTGTATTTCTTTTTTCAAACATGCCAGATGAAAAAGTAGATCTTCAGTCCCATCCTTGAGGATCCAGTAGCTTCAGTTGTTTTCTATAAAATATACTATCTAAAAACTAAGTCCTGAGTGTTAATTCCTACTGCATCTTTTCTATTTTCCCTTGTGGTTAGGCCAAAGCAAGTATGCTCTGTAATAAATTGCGAGTCATCCTAAATGATCAAGAATTCACAAGCTTGTTGTAAACTCTTTATAAACTGTTTGTCCCAAAGGAAAGCACACTCAATCAGCATAGCATTAACATTTGGAGGCTTTGTAGCAAACGGTTGAATCCTTTTTCTTTGTTTGGGTGATGTTTAGATGGAGATGGGGCAACCACAGCTGTATCAGATAGGATCACATTAATTCCACTTTTTTCTTTTATTCCTAAGGATATCCACTTATTCCTTATTCCTGACCTTATTGTAACCTAAACTGTCTCATGCATCTTTGCTGCACTCCCACCTTCATCTCCTGGGGCCTCTTGGGGATGTCATCACCCTACATACGGTGGCAAAAGCACAAAATCTGTGTCTAGGGAAGATGTCAACATTCTCCGCAGACACAGAGCCTGGTTTATTTTTCCAAGATAGAATGCAATCCCTTTGTGTTTAAAATCTCAGCGCAAACTGGTTGGTCTGGATTTGAGTTAAACAATTTCTTAGAGTTAACCTGTACAAGAGCTTCTGACAGCGGAAAGCAGTGAGGGGTTAATATCACTGATGCCACTGTGGAAACATATTGGATGTTCATAGCTAAACAAAAGAGATCACATGACCACAAAAGGTCATGTAGAAAAGTCATTTGCTCATTGTTTTAAAAAACTCCCATATAACCTGATTTAGCAGGTTATAACCCGTATCCCCTATAACCTGAGTCCATAAATAACACACTGATAGACTAAATATATGGCCTGTGATTAAGGTATTTTCTGGAAGTGTTTTATGTTGCCATGGATGAATGCAGGAACGCTGGACACACATTCAACCCCTGACCCTGTGGCTTTCCCTCCTCCACACTGTGCACAGCTCATTTCAGCTCAGAGATGAAAGAGAAACTTCTGCTGATCATAGGAAATAAATCCAGTCATCTCACAGAGCTAAGAGCTGACCCATGACTCAGTGTGAGGAATGCAAAGGCCTGTACTCTCTCTCTCTCTCTCTCTCCCCCTCTCTCTCTCATCTCTCTGTCTCTCACAAACACACACACACACCTACAAACAAACACTGCCTGTGTTCTCTCCTTCGCCTACACACACACACCCACACACTCTAATGAACACTATCATACACACGCACACCCTCTTTCTCACACTTACATACAGCGATGCACATCACTTCCCTCCTACAAAATAAAGCAAGAAACATAAGAACTTGGCAACCGCATAGTTTCTTTGAAACTGATCACTTACAGTCAGTGACAAAGATACATAAAACATATGCAGTTCACATCTACATGCTACAACTAGAGTGATTCAGTATTCGCTACAAATAATGACAAACAGGTTTTTGTAAGAAAATAAAAAGTTGACTCAGTGTAATCACCTTTTTTTAAAGTTCAAGGCTAGACCTGCATGGAGTGGGTTTGAAAACAAATAAAGAACAAAACAAAGTCACATCATCCTGATACAATGTGTCAGCAAAAAAACGTAGATAGCGTCTTGTTCATAAAAACTGGAATGAATCCCAGCTGTGCAAAAACATTCTCGGATCAGCAGTCAGTACCGTTAAAAACCCCTGTTCCAAGGCTCAGAATTGTTCTAGCTCATATAAATTTCCACATTAAAAATAACTGAAAATAACATTAAAAATGGCAGAATAATAATTTCAATCATGCCATGACTACCACAATATGTTATGATGTTATACAGTTATGATGGATTATAAGCATGAATCTAACAAACATCTAGATTTAAAAGATAGTAAAAGTTTTTTTTTTCTAATTTACGCAATCACGTAGGAGTGCAGAAAGTTTCCCTTTTTCACAAGACAGTCCCAGTGTGTGATTCAAATAGCATAAAAATTAACATGTCGCTCGAAGTGGATGAACTGATATTTCTCTGTCAAAATTGTGCAAGTCACTTTCATGCCACATTCCACTTCTGTCCATCTTAAACAGTGAATGATTGTGCAGGAATGGTAGCGGAGATTCTCTGCAGTATAAAATCTCATATCATATTTATATCTGTAATGTGTTTGGGGATATTGTGAAAAAATGCACAGAAAGGATTTGTCTTTAATTTTAATGTATTAACTAAATACTAAAAGGTGTATGTAATTACAGATGTTTGGACCTCCATGGCCCATGAGTGAAAAAAAGGAAAAATCTTACCTATTTACTGTTAATCCATGAAAAAATAGAAAATTAAATATTTTTTAAAAAGAGCGAAATGTTGCAGCAAGATGTTATGCCATAAAACGTGAACACACATGACATCGTGACAATATGTAATCAAATGTAAATTATTCACATGAGAAAATCACATAAGGAAAATTTTCACATGATCCATGAAAAAAATAGAAAATTGAGTATTTTTTCACATATTCCATGAAAAAAATAGAAAATTGAGTATTTTTTAAAAAGAGTGCATGTTGCAGCAAGATGTTATGCCATAAAACGTGAACACACATGATATCGTGACCAATATGTAATCAAATGTAAATTATTCACACGAGAAAATCACATAAGGAAATTTTTCACATGTGATTATTTATATGTACAATTTATAAAAGTGTCTTGCCAGTATTGGGTTCCAAGAACATAATGAACGACATCTGGCAGATTATTGCCAGTATGACATCTGAATGTTACTGCTGCTCTTCAAAGGAAGGAAAAGAGGATGGAAGCTGTTATAACAGCTTACACATTATGAGAGAATGTTTATGTCACATTCAGAAATGGAGACATGCACTTTTGTTTTTACTTTTTCATGCTAAAATCCTCTCTCACACTATTTGACCATTTTTGTTACTTATGATCAGGAAGCATTAACTATAAATCCCAACACACTAAACGTCTTGTTCTTTCACTAGAGTTTATGTTCTGACAAAAGAAAGTGAGGGAACCATCAACATTTCTGAAACATACAAAAACATTATTCACCTCTGATCAACAATCATGTAATTTCTGAAGACAACATAGCAATACAACAGTTGTCTATTTATTACATGACATTATTTCTCAATTATGTGGCCCTGGGTAATTTAACATTTAACTAGATCTCTCCATGTGGTTAAGCATCCCCTGCTTAGGTACTTTTAGGTATTTTTACAGAGTCTAGCTAGGTTTTACTGCCCTCAACTAAAATTTCACAGCATACAAGTCATACTTCATCCACAGGCTGGATAAGGTCCCAACAGTCAGCCGTGTGAATTTCAAGCTCCAGAGCTGCTTAAACCTGCAGTGATTTGGGAATAGAAGCAGTGTGCGGGTGCATACCAACAGCTTGAGATAATAACACAAGGTGATGCTGATTCCTAATACCATAATCACTCGCCATGTGACTCGTCTCCTGCAGTCTGGTGAGAGGGTACAAACAGGCTTGGCATCATTGGAAGTCTAGAACAGAATCTACGTGAACACTAATGTTAAATATGCTTAAAAGTCTGAACAACAGCTTCCTCCCAAAGAGAACCATATGTGGCCTGACAAACCTATGTTCTGTTTATAAAGTTACCTGAGTAGGAATAGTAGCAAATCTCAGAAGCACATTATGCAGATTATGTACAATACAGATATCTTTACTCTTGCCTGGTTTAGAATTGCAAATGTGTTTTTCAGCAGTGGAGCAGTACACTGTATAAAAAACAGGCCTATTGTTTTAAGGGGCAAATAACCATGTGGATTTGAAAAGCAACAGAAGCCTCTTTGCCTCCCTGTGAGGCTCTGGACAATTCATTCTCCAGATAAAGATCAGTTCTCAGACCTAATCTTCTTCCTGACTTATCTTTTAGGAGATAAGGATGTATAAACAGACTTGTTTTATTCATTCACATTCTTAGACAAGCTCTTAAAGGAAACCTCCAATCTAAAACACATTGAAATATCCATGGTTTGTTTAATGATAATAGTTGATGCGGTGACACCACAGGGAGACATTGGTAGCACATTATAGTTAATAATATAAAAAATAATTATCACACTCATACATAATTTATTATCAGATTGTGTTGTTAGCTTTTAAAAGCAAAAGAATAAGATATTTTCCCTTTTGTTCTTCTCCCACAGGTTTCCAGCAAGGTTTATTTTAATATAAGAACTCCAGAGTTGAAGCATTGCAGAAACAAATACACAAACTATAATCAGTGCTCAAATCAAACCAGGTCTTTTGTGCAGAATAACAGAAGACAGTTATGGGAATAAAAAACTAGCATTGTTTCTCTATAATTCCCTGTGTCTCTTCCACAAATTGGAGACAAGTAATCTGTAGATTCTCAAGGCTTAGGTGTTCTACTCATTCAGTGTTCATGGTAACTGCTGCAGTGGGCTCAAAGCCACCTCACCAGGATTATCATTTATGTTTTTTTTTTATGTTTGCACCATTCAAATGTTTTACTGCATCACCGTACTGTCCTTAAAGTCTTCTGTAAATGTCAATCTGTTTTACAGCCTCATTCATAAAAGAATTTCATCACAGGTCACAGTATTGACTTGGACGCCCCTCATACTGTAGATACAGTATGCTGCAGATGTGTTGAGCTACAGGAGAGACTCAACTTTTTTTGAAGTCCAAAATATAAAGAATACAATGGCATCAACAGAAGTATTACCATGAATGTCAAAGGAGGAAAGATCAGGAGGTTAGAGATCTGGACAAACTCAAGAACTACAGCATCACTGCATTGCTCTTTTTAGTGATAAATCAAGAGCTAAACCTCACTGATTCTACTGTCAGCAGCCATACCATTCACATACCGTTATTGGCAATTTAAGAAATTAATACCCAAGTGAAAATTGATCAACATGTCAGCAAAAGGCATTTAAACAAAAAACACTATTGAATATTATATATTGCTTTGAAGTATTTATCATGTGCAGATTAATCAGGGTAGAGTTTTTCTTTAAATATTTTTTTGCAAAACTATATAATAGATTTTTTCCTTATTAGATAGAGTACCTAACTAGACGGTTTTTGGGAAACTAAGAACCCTTAACTATCCATTGAAAACAAGCCATACCAATCTGGCCAGTGCTAACAAAATATTATGGAACCTTCATTACATTAGACTGCATTTTTAATGTCAGATCCTCCCAAGAATTAAAAAAAAACTCTGTCGAAAGTCTCCCCAAAGTTTATTTTTCTTTATTTTCCCTGAAGAAAAACTAAACATATTTAAAAGGTTAGATATTTAGCATAAAGTGCCAGATGATTGCTGCTTTTTCCAGAACCACATATCTGAGTGAAACGTAGATATTTACTTTAACCCTATGTACCTAAAGAGGACAGGCAGTGATAGGCCAGATGTTATAACATGTTCCAGCAGCGATGATACTTAAGATATGAGATAATTCCAGTTCTGGTGAAAGCAGGCCAGATATAGGCATTTTTTGTATGGGGATAAGCATTGCCTGGCTTAATGTTCACCAGATATTAATTTATTTTTCATAGTAGGACTAATATCTGCATAACATAACTATTAGGAAGAGAACACGATGTAGGGGCATGTCTGGGGCTGGTTAGACCTAGGGGCATGACCTGAGTCCATGCACCCTCTAGTGGTTAAATTAGGACACAAAAATCTGTTTTAATCAACAAAGTAATTAAAATTTGAATAAATGTAGCTATGTAAACATAAAAAGAAAAGAAGTTAAGAGATACTTTCCAGGTCTACCTGGTTTGCGTAATCTCTGTCCGTGAGAAAAGATCATCTCCTGAGTCAAAAGCATTAAGCATAAGCCAAATACACAATTTATACTTCATCACAACCCATTTTTGTTTTTTTAGAAAGTGAGGCTTAACGGTGTGTATTTACTCAAAAAAACCCTGAGGCATGAGGGTTCTGACAAATGCTATGATCTCATGCAGTCTGAGAAATGAGGGTTGCACTGGGGCTTAGACTGTAGGTTAATGC
Organism: Clarias laeviceps; assembly: GCA_030014305.1. Taxonomy (NCBI): domain Eukaryota; kingdom Metazoa; phylum Chordata; class Actinopteri; order Siluriformes; family Clariidae; genus Clarias; species Clarias laeviceps. The sequence goes on from JAQMYJ010000012.1 coordinate 14,544,626, forward strand.
AGGTCATTTCCACACACATCCTGTACAGCCTGCTTTGGCACTGTTGATAGCATCTGAGTGCATGCTAAAACAGGCTTAAGAAGCTGACTCGATCGATCTTACTTCGGATAAACTTTTAACAAGTTGCGTTAAGTGTTAAGAAGTCATCCCATCCATCCCACTTAAACCTATTTCATGAACTGTATTATAAATTTTTGTCCAGGTTAAGAATGAATGAGAATGAGAATGAGTATATGTAAACTTATGTAAATACACATAAAACTACATTTTTAATGAAGGCAGTTAACAGTATGCTTCCACTTAGTCACTTTTTGTTAAATGTATAGACTGTGCGTCCGTGCTTCTAGAACATTGTGCTGTTGTAAACATGACACACCGTGTTACATGTGCTATGTTTAACCAGATGGTGGTAGAATTGACCTGTGCACCGAATCTGTGTGGGATTTATTAGTCCAGAGAGGCCACCCATTAAATACCCAGCGTGAGCACAGCCATTACAGCTAGCTCCAAACTCCAAAGTTCAAGTTACAACCCAATTCCTTCATAACTACGAAAATTCCCAAATAGGTTACTCCAGGTATTAAGCCTGCTGGTTCATATGTGTTGGAGACTTGAAGTCTCATTAACTTATTGGACTTTTCACCCTGTGAGCAGTGCTGAGGTGTGTGCTCTCGGTAATGGAGTGGAAGCAGCTGTTTTCAGGCCTGTTTCCTCACACTGTCCTAGATTTAAAAGAATCTGGTCATGACATCATTGGCATAATAACATGTTAGCTTTAAAAGGCCTGCTGGTTGTTTTTTTATTTCTGGAAAAGTATGCAATATGTCACTACCAAAAAAATAAATTAATTAAAAAAAAGAAAGAAAAAGATCCATGAAACATGTGTGTCGATAGTAATACAATTCCAGTTTAAATTATACAATAATATGACTCAATCACATAAGGGAATTCATTATATTTTAAAGACCAGATTAAGCTTATTAACATGGCATCTTGGAAGGGTAAAAATGCCTCCTCGCTCATAACCATATTTTACAGCTGAGAGTGTCTTGGTGCATGTCTTTTGCACCTAACATACCTCAGTATCTTCTTGCAGCCAGTGCCACCGACTCAGGAGATATTCTTAGCAAGGCAACTCATCTTGGTCTTACATTTGAGCTCCTAAAGGTAACTTAAGAACGACAGACACTGAACAAGTGGCCAGGGCAGAGGCTGTTAACTCCAGACAGCCCTCACCATACATGGAGGCACCAGGTGTCACAGTTTAGTCAAGGGAATTTGACTGAAGCTGAAAGTGTGCCTGGAAGGGAAAGTCACTTCCTGCTGTGAAAGTTGTTTTGAGGTGTTTCTGGTTTATTTTCAAAGAATTTTTGTTTATTCCTAATCAAAAGACTTAACATGTATTATTTTTATTAGAATGTAAAGTAACAAAAATGATCCCATAGCTTAAATAGCATTAACAGGTTTTGGAGTTGATAATAAGTTATAAGATAGTATTTGTAAATTGTACATGCATTATTTACGGTCATGTGGATAACCTTGTGCAGTTATTCTGTATTATAAAATTTGTTTTTCATTATAGCTTTATAAACAAGGTCCTTTTCCTTTGCCGAATTATGAATACACAGTCAGACATCACGACTCATAGGGGCAAGTGCCTGCCTACTTCACCAACCATTCATAAACCTAAGTGTTTCAATATCTACTTCACTCTCTAATTTAATATTAAATGTATTTAAATATATTTAAATGTAGATAAAAATACATAAATAATATTTAAACATCTTTTTGCATTTACTTTTCTTAATGCAACCTAATGGATACTTTCCATTTGGTGCCTGCTTTTAGAACTTATAGAACAGCGTGTGGGGAATTACCGAGCTAAAATGAACACAATAATGTTTTGAGTTTTTTTTGGCATAGTTTGAAAAGTTCTTATTAGAAATGAGAAAGAAACGAAATCATGCTACTAACACAGAGTTATTTGATTCCTTTGCGTCACTGTAAATAGGAACATGTCCTTTCTTTTCTCTGGAAGAGAGCTGATTTTACAGCCAGATTATCCAGTTTGCCAGAAGCCAGAAGAAACACACTTTGTCATTATTCAACATTTAACATGGTAATGTTTCAGGTTTAAATATATATAAATAAATATATATAATTAATATAATTAAAATTAAATATAATTAATTAACATCTAACAGAAAAACAATGATAGTAAATTAGAACCAACAAGATAAATTATTATAGTATGATCTGTAGCTCTGAAAGAAATATACAGGAGTTCTCTCTTGTTCTTCTCTCTCTCTCTCTCTCTCTCTCTCTCTTTCACTCTCACACACACACACACACACACACACACACACACACACAGGATTTGGCAGATGCTCTCATACAGAACTACATACATACATTAAGTGCTTTGAATTTTTCATCATTAAACATATCCTTACACGGATTCTCACACAAGAACACACACACACACACACACTCCTTTTCAGCGCACACATTTATTTAAATAGTTGTTGTTCTTGTTGAAACTCAAGTATTACATACAGTACTTACTTTATACTGTTATATTGAACTCCTTATAAGATGTTGGTGTGTTTTTTTTTATATGAAACGGTTTGGACAGGATTATTTCTAATCCATAATCAGGAACTCACATAAAACAGCACTCGTTCTATTTAAATATAGAACTCAATTGGAGAAGCATCAGAAGGCAGAAGAAGTTAACTGGAGAAGGTATGGAGAAGCAGACATTTAACCTTTAGGGTCATTGGCTCTCATATGTTAATGATAAAAATGAGTCCAATTTCTAGTTAAATGCTAATCATTTATTGTAAATAAGTAACCTCCAAATTAATATTTAAGGTCATCTTTAAAACACCTCATATTTTGATCCTTTAATATTCTGTTGTAGAAATCACAGGTTCAAATGCATATGCAGATTCACCTATTCAACAGAGATTCAAAGGTTTGTGTTTTTTAAAACCACTTTTATTTGCTTTGTGCATGAACAAAAATAAAGGGCACATATATATATTTCAGTACACTGTGTATATATAATGTATTTATTATGGACACAATGTGTAAAAAAAAAAAAGTGAAAACTGATCAGTAAAACACTTATTAAAACAGTGGTGTGTGTGTGTGTGTGTGTGTGTGTGTGTGTGTGTGTGTGTGTGTGTGTGTGTGTGTAGGTTACAGAACAACTGCCAGAGATAAATTAAAATTTATTAGACTATAATCACATTGTCTTTTAAGCCTCGGACTCAAACATCTTCTTCCTGCCGTCCATACCAGCCTTATCCTCAATGTTCTTACGCCAGTCGCCAACTTGTTCAACAGACTGTAAAAAAAAAAAAAAACAGAATTCATGTGTGTTTCAGCAGACTAACAAGGTGTCCACTAACACGGACATGCCAGAAAGTCATTGTGATTTGAAGCCTGCTTGTGTACTCACCTCTTCCTTGACCTCCTTCTTCACTTGTTTCAAGTTGGCTCTCAGATCCAGAGACACCTTGTGTTTGGAGCCGAGCAGAGCCTGAAGCATCTGATCAGCAGACATGCGCACTTTCTTCAGCACAGGCTTCTTGAACTTACCCTTCAGATCGACCACCTTAATCTTCAGATCCTCAATCTGCATACACACAACCATCCATAGTCAAGAATCAATCCAAAATAAAAAACAAAACTCTTAGGCATAGTAATTGACGAATATACCTCTTTGTCTCCTTTTGTTACTTTGGCTTCCAAGTCGTATCTTTCCTCATCAACCTTATCGATATTCTGGTGTAGTTTCTTGCACAACTCCTAATGACGGATTAGAATTTTTTTAAAAATCAGACCATTGTCCGTATAAGAGGTTTTGAGAAAAAATAACATCACAGTAATTATTTAAAAAATTGTAGAATAATATGTGCAAAAGATTATAATGTAGTAATGCAATGCTAGCTGGGATTTTGTTTCAACACTAGAACTGCCAGAAAGTCTCTAACAGACCTTCTTAACTTTCCAGCTATGTATGATCACTTTGGATAAAGTACTGGACACATCAATATATTATTATTTAAAACATAAGTGTAGATTTTCAGCAAAATAATTTGTGAGCTTACACAAGTGGTACTTTTATGCAGTTAAGCCATTAAATAGCAGTTTTAAGATTTGCACAGACTTAATCAACTTATCTTCATTTGACCCTCATTAAGGGGTTAGCTTTAATTTAGCTACAGTATATTATGCAAGTTACACAATGGGTTCACTGTACTTGGCTTTGTCAGCTTCAGCTCTATCTTGTGTCATGCTCATGGTTGAGTTCCTACCTGCAGCTCCTGCACAGAGCTCGGAGGGCTCAGTGATGGGCAGTGCTCATTTATGTAAGACTCCTTGTCTTCCACAAGCTGCTTGGCTTCAGCCTCCAGCAAGCCAGCAGCAATGGAGAGCAGCAGACTCTGAAGAACAGCGAGAAAAATGTGAGTGAATGAACCAGAAGAAATTGCTTTGGGTTGTTTGCTACATTCAGTGTAATATTGAAAAAAAAAAAAAAAGTTTTTTATTTTTTATTTTTTTATTTTCATGAACAATATTGAATTTAAGACATTTTAGCCTCATTTACCTTCAAGTTATACCTGCGGCTGGATGTCAACTTTTTCCTGTTGGAGAAGGAATGCGTAATTTTATTTTCATTAAATATATCATGGAACTAAGGTATTTAATACAGCATACAGGTCCAATAAATTTTACAGTAGTGTGTAAATGTTCACACACCACATTGATTCTGAATACAATACAGTATCTCTACTTTTTAAAATGAAGAAGAAAGAAAAAGAAGAAAAAAAAACAATCTGTAAAGAAGTTAAGAAGAAATGAAATATTACAATGTTTTGTCACGGTTAAGACTCTGTGTGTGTGTGTGTGTGTGTGTGTGTGTGTGTGTGTGTGTGTGTGTGTGTGTGTGTGTGTGTGTGTTATAGAATATTTTTACAACGACACTGATATAGGGTGTACAAATATTTGCAC
>JAQMYJ010000012.1:14565732-14580705 GCA_030014305.1 Clarias laeviceps
TTTAGGCAAATGAGTGCAGTGTAAAGGAAAAGCTGACACACATCCTTTATAAACATTTTACAGCTTTTTTCTAGTTTTAGGTGACATTATAGCACTCATTTTTAATGAAAATTATAAGTTAAGTATCATGATAAATTGTCATTTATGATGATCCACATGCATTGGATTATGCTTCCATTTGATTCTTTCCTTACTTAGTTGATATGAATGCAAACAAAACCAAATTTGTGCATAGAGATCAGGTCCTCGTAATGCTAAATTATTGAGCACTACTTCTTATCAAAGTGAATGACTCAGAATATTACTCACTCAGTCATGTTGGCTGCTTGTCTTTGTTCCCTAATGACAGTAATACAAAGAAAGAGCACATATATTGTATTTTTATAATGGATTCTTGGACAAGGATATATTAGACAATTCAGTATAATTATTGTTATGCAGAATCTAATTATTAAGAAATTGTCAATGGTAAATAAGTCATTAACTCAGCCTCAACGTGTGATTTTATGGCAGTTAAATATCTATGATCTTTTTCAATCTGATATAGCTTCTCAACCTTTTAAGAGAAATTTTTGAAGCTTGACTTCTGAGAAAATCTAAACTGGAACAAGGAAAACATTGTACAAAGCACCGTGCAAGGTCAAGTTCATGTTCAAGTTCATCCAAGTCATCTACCAATAGTCATGTCTATAAAGTATCACATGCACATCACCAGAACCCTGATTCTAAATCTGAGATGTGAGTATGCCTTTGCCTCTAATCCTTCCTTGACTGATATTTTCTAAGCAAGGTCTCTGCAATGTGACACCACAACTGTTAGACGTGCCCAAGAGACAGACCTAGCCTTGTGGAACATCTCTGAGATGGCCAAGACATTAGAGTAGAGCTCAGAAATAACTCCATGTCCTTTATTCCTTCGCATCTGACTCCATTCTTAGCCTTTATTTATTCTCTGTGGAGCAACCGAGAAGGCTGACTGTCTAACTGATGACTGAGTTAACTACTTTGGTCTGTTCAGATGGTCATCTCGCCCCTTATCTACATACTTAGGAAGCTTCAAAGACAGTTGTTGGGGCATGAAAGAGGCTAGTTATTCTTAGAGGCTAGAGAAGACAAAGACGAGCTAGCTTTATTCTTCAGTTGAAGTTACGTTTATATATTAGATAATGAATTATATATATTTTCAATCAATTTAAAGCACTTTTATGACCATTCTGTTATTTGCTTTCAATTAAAGTTAAAAACACATTTTTTTTAACATATACTATTGCCAACAGGCTATTACACATGACAGTATGTGAGTGTTGACATGAAGTAAAACTTTGCTGTATCATTTTCATAATTTATTGCATAAGGAGGTGTAGACTTTCAAAGTGCCACATCATCACTTCGTATATTAAGCCAGCATCCTGGCTCTCTCTATATCCACTCTTCCCTAAAATACACAAAACTTGTTCAACAAGCTCAATGGTTTGAAATTCAACTTCTTTTTACCAATAGCTTTATATTGATATTTGAAAATGAATTAAGTATAAAAAAAACTGTATCCATGTTTGGCCAAAATGAAATAATATTTAATTTAGCACCATTATTAATTATACCTTAATCATCATTTTGCAGTTATGATGTGTAAGTGCACTACCATCAGAAACTACAATTATATAGAAATAATGTAAGACTGATGTAAGTCTGCACAAAGAATGGGATGGATAAAATGGATGGAAACCATGGGGAAAAAATGAAAAAAGAATTCTTACCTTAACAACAGAAGAGAACAGGGGATCGTAAAGCGCTGACAATCTTCTGTCAGACAGAGACACAGACAGCTGAGGAGCAAAGAAGTTATATATTGCATTCTCTGTAAATCCTGCCTTACTCTTTATGGAAATGGATTATCAACCAAACCAATGGGCTCACAAGGTCATGAAATACAGTACTATGGCTTCTTTCCCCTGCTTCTTCAATATAAATAACGCATCTCTTGAGATTATTATTGTGCCATTATCTTTATTATATACTGTGTCAGGGATAAAGACCTTGAATGATGCCTTATAGGTCAACATCATCACAGGGTAATTATTCTAAACTAACATGAGCTCCGAAACATTGACATTTTAATTCTATCTAATATTATATATTACTACAGTCAATGTAATAGATGTGCAGTGTAATAGAACACAATCATTATAGATACTGTGATAAATGACACATCCACTATATATATATATATATATAGTCAATATGGATACTATCTTAGATATCAATAGAATATCTCACTACAGTCATTGTTGATACAATACTATCATCCATATCAGTAGCTGATATCAATACAATCACTAAAGATACTGCAGAACATATCAATATAGCTGTTATGGATACTGTCACTATATCGTTACTACAGATACTGTCAAACATATCAGTAGTTGATATCAATCCAGTCAATATGGATACTGTCGTAGAGATCAATAGTGTATATTAATACATCACTATAGATACTGCAGTAGATAGGATACTATCGTCAATGTCAATAGTGCCTATTAATACGTTACTCTACAGTAGGTAATGCAGTGGATACTACTACAGTCACTATAGATACTGTCAAACATATTAGTTGACAAGGGAGTAGATATCAATACAGCCACAATGGATACTGTCGTAGATATGAGTAGTGTATATTAATACATCACTATAGATACCATATTAGATATCAATACATTGACTATACTGTAGATACTGTAATAGATACCAGTATAGTCAAAATAAATAGTGTATAGAGTCAATTTCAGATACTGTAATGTACCCTAATTTAAATTATGCTGTCCCTAGTGTCTTACTTTTACATAGTGATTGTAAGCATTTCTGCAGATATTTAATATGCAAATAAAAATACTGTAATAGTTTTTATCCTTTAGATTAATTGTTTATATTATGAATTCTATCAGAATTAAATTACATCATCCTGAGGGATACTAGAAAATGGCCCAATATTGGGGGAAAAAATAAAAAATAAACATGACACAGTGGCTAAAAGGGTGAACAAATAGAGTGTAGTTATGCATGCAGTTTTTACTTGCATTGCTTCCAGATTTTTCCAACACACTGCAGATATAAGATATCATCTTTCCTTACCATAAACAGAATGATGTCCTCAAGTCATCCATCATTTCAACAATAGTTAATCTTGCAAGACATAAGAAGAATGTTAATTGCAGTGCTATAACCACAATGCCATCATAAAACACTGCATTGTTGATTTTAAATATAAATTGAAATTATGTTTGTGTTGTTGCTGCTTACCTTTGCCTAGGAATTATAAGCAATACTACACACAATAGATAATAGATAATAAGCAAATTACATTTTTATTGTGATGTTTTAGCTTTTAGATACAACACCTATTGTTTTTATTAATTGGTTATTGTTTTAAATCGTATCAGAAGTCCATTATATCATCCAAAGGGTGAGTGGGAAACATCGCTAGGTGAAAAAAAAAAGGTCTGACTTAGTAAACAAATAGGATTTTTTTCATGATTGATTTTTAAGTAATAAAATCAAAGCAGTAGTTTGAAGATTTTGTTAAATTTTATATCTCTTGCATAGAAAAATATGCCAATATTTTGAGATAAATTAAGACAAAAAGACAATTGTACATTAAACCGTTTATTTATGCATTGGAAATCTGAATTACCCAATACAAATGTTCGGTACAACTAGACAAAGTACAGCTGAATTCAGAAACAATTCCGAAAAAGAATATAACAATTACTACATTGCATTTGTTTTGGCTTCCCATTTCTATCAACAATTTTGTCCACAAGCTAAAACCTGACATTTCCATTTCTCAAGCAGCAGCAGCCCAGAATAGTAAATCTGTTGAAGCAATAAAGACTAGACAATGTATGACTAGTTAAGACTCGGACTCAAACATCTTCTTTCTCCCATCCATGCCAGCCTTGTCTTCCACATTTTTACGCCAGTCACCGACATCACGCAGTTCCTTATCCTGTGACAGAGAGAAAAATTAATATATTAAAGAATTACATCGTTAGAATGAAGCACTTTATAGCACTTTATTTTTAAATGCTATAGAGAATAATAGAGATAAGGAAAACCTAAACATTTAATGTCAGATGTAGTTAAAAACATTATAATTAAAAAAAAATTTGGCCCTCACCTCCTCTTTGACCTCCTTCTTCACTTGTTTCAGGTTGGCTCTCAGGTCCAGAGACACCTTGTGTTTGGAGCCGAGCAGAGCCTGAAGCATCTGATCAGCTGACATGCGCACTTTCCTCAGAGCTGGTTTCTTGAACTTGCCCTTCAGGTCCTGAACTTTAATCTTCATGTCCTCAATCTAGTGTGATACAGAAAATTTCATATAAGCAACTTTAATTGATCATTGTTGTTTATTGGTGTGCTGTGGTCTTGTGTGTGTGGTCTAAACTGTACCTCTTTAGAACTTTTGCCGACTTTGCTTTCCAGATCATATCTCTCCTCATCAATCACATCAATCTTATGGTGAAGTTCTTTGCACAGCTCCTGTAAAACAAACCAGAGACAAAGCATGGCCTTAGCTGTGAGCTGCTACAATCCTTTGTTATTTTTTCATTTCAGATCCAAAGATCAAATAGAACTCATTTTCATTCTTAAATGTTTCTTCACACAGAAAGGTTTGTATAAATTCTAGACTTTTGGGCCACCATGTATTTTTATTGTTTATTTCTTTTTCAATATGTGACATGAATCAATGATATGTATCTTAGTCTAAATCATCTACATTTTTTTCTTTTTGTGTTCATGTCAATACCTGTAGTGCTTGTGCGCTCCCTGGAAAGGATAAAGGAGGGCATGCTTCTACCATGTACCTTTTCCTCTCCTCTTCTTTTTCCTTTGCTTCAACCTCAAGCAAACCTTTAGCAATTGAGAGCATCAAGCTCTGGAGCACATAGTCATAAGCATCAGTGTTTTTGCTTCCCTTCTTCTCTTTATTTTATTAAATGAACAAATAAATGCACTTATAAATAATGGAAAGGAAAGGCAAATAAATGAATAAATGAAAAATACCTTCAGATTATGCTTGCGACTTGATGACATCTTTTTCCTTAAGAGTTTGGATGGGAATGGCGAAATTGTTTATAATAAAAATGTCAGATAAATAAAATGTCACAATACATATTTGAAATTTATTGTGGGTATTTCCTAATGCTTAGAGCTCCAGTTAACATCAGCTATTTATTTCATACCTTCTTGGCTTACATCTTATTTGACATTCAAATGAACTGCCACATTTGTTTACTTTCACACATTTTTTTTTAAATTTTTTTTATGAATTGTTGAACCCACAATGTATACCTGGAACAAGATAATGATAAAGATTACAAGGTACTTACTCCGACATTTTGGCAGGATTTTTTTATTCACCCTGTAGCACAAAGGGAAATCTGTTAATTTGTACAATACTAGCAATATTCAACAAAAGGGCAGTATCTTAATTTAATTAAAAAGTAAACATATAATAATTGTAAATCTATGGTATGACAAAGTGGAAACAAGAGAAATTAGTTCAACACAAACCCTTCAAATAAAATAAAAGTTATTAAACTATGTAATTACCTAAACAACTTAACTAGCTATATAATTATAATAGCATTACTTGTCACTGTAAGAGTGTCTTTTGAACTTGCAGGATGTATCCTTTACCTATGACCCATTTAAAGCTCTGATTTAGACCTGTATACATTTTAATTCTTTTTTTTTTTCAATATAGTTGAAAAGCAAATAATAACAAAGCCCATTAGAACATTTAATGGAAATTCTTTATGTAATTTTGATATTAACTACAAGTATATTTATAAACTATTAGGCATTTAGGTGGTTGGAGTAAACTATAGTAACTACACATCACCTTTAGAAAAGACATATGCACACTGAACTGCAATACTATACTCTTAAAACTGTGCACAATTTAATTGACACTTGTTTACACAGTCACTCGTTACATTCATCTTCTGTGATTACTACTACATGCACAAACTGTACACAATCTGCTGTTGTTTGTAGTGGAGCCACTGCTTTATATACAGTAAATGTGCCATATTTATTGGTCATGTCTGTGCAGGAATAACATACATCATAGAATGTCGTTTCACTCATGACAATAAAAAGCTTTTTTTGACTGAGTGAGAGATGTCTCGGCGATATTAAATTCTTCCATAAAAATAAAAACTAATAATAACTCATGGCATCAACATTGTATGTATCAGCAGACAAATATTTGAAGAATATCACAGTAAAAAAGCCTATTTTAAATGCCAATTTGTTGGAATCCTTATTTTGGTATGCATTGTGGAAATCAGTGTAAGATGCTATATTTGGGTGAGTATGAGTTTCTTCAGCTCACTGGCTTGAGAGACTTGTTTTTTTGGAAAATTGTCAAAAAACATGATACCACTTTAGAGTCCACCTGGACTTCCAGAAATGCCCTCAGATAGCCAAGATGACCAAGACTTTAACGCCCATGGGTTATAAAACAGCTTAGGCTTCATAGGATAAGGCTTTGTAAGCTTGCTCAGCATAGCACAAACTGGCGGACAAAAAAGCGTTTGCATTTCATGCAGCTTATCAAGACTCTGGTGTTGAAAAGAATAAATCCAAATACAAGGCAAATATCATGGTACACAATTTGAATTTAATAGATTCCAAATTCCAATGCCAGCCAGCACAATTCAAATGCCAGAAGATTTGACCAGACTTAAGATCTCGATAATCTGAGTTAATCTCTCGTCATCTTTTTCACTCACACAATGCCGTTTGCTTCGCACTATAGCACTGGGATACTCACAGCAGCCAAGATATTCCATGCACACCAGAAATGCCATTCGATGCTTCATATTTACACATGGAGATTTTGGAGACGCATCAAAATAAACAGTCATATCACTTTCTGGAGATCAGAACATTGAGGAATTTTGTTTCTAGAGCTCAGATCAACACAATTCATCAATCAGCTGATATATACTGTATACTGTAAATTCATATCAGCAACTTACCTAACTTGATTTTCATTAAATTAAAGATCCAAATGTTTAAAAATTCATCATATAAGAAGGCCATATATAGCTTTATGAACTTATTTAAGATTGTTGTATTATCAAGAATCAAATTAAAACAATAGTGTTTTTTTTCTCCCCCACTGCAATCTTATTTACAAATACTAAAGAACACAGTCATAGTCTGTTTACTGTGTCTGTTTACTGCAAAACCAACAAATACCCTCCAGATCACCCACAATTAGATCAGTCAGGACCATCCTAACAGCCAAGGTGCTAATGCAAATGCTCGAATGAAGCACAAATGCTCAAAGAACAGCTGCAGCACAGCACAGTGCAACTGACAGAAATAGAGAACGCGGACGCTCACCTATGAGCGGAAGAAGGTGAAGAGTAGCTCACAGCCGACAGAGTTGGGGGGCGGACTGTGACTGCTGCAGGAAGCTGGCATTATCTGAAGGTTTATATTGCATTCCCTGATGGTGGAGGAAATCCCATCTTTCTGTTTATGGAAGTAGTTTCACTCAGAGGCCAATGGGCTAGCAAGCACCTGAAATATAAGATGGAAACCTCCGACTCCTCCCTTGACCACCATCATATATAAATAACCCTTCTTTCAAGATAGTGATCCTTAGATTTAATTATTCCTACAAACTACACCCCCATTATTGAGAGGGTCGGGGTTGGGGGTGGGAGGGGGGGCAATAAGCTTTGCCAACTGGAGCTGGTAGACGTTTCTCTGTGAAAGACTTCTACAGATCAGATGGTCGTAGAGGTGAGCTTCATTTGGGATATCACTTATTTCTGCATCTGACTGTAGAAATTAGTGGTATGAGCAAATGGTATGGCATGGAATGAAAAAAACCCACGGAACAACAAACATCACAATTACAAATACCAAACATCACAAATTCATGCTCCTTTGATTCCCTTAGATTGATCCGTTACTTAGATGTCTCATCGTTTCATTTGTGTTCAGTGGCTGTGGAAAAGAGATTCACTAGTTTGTCTTTATCTTACTAATTAGAAGATAAATGACTTCGACAGAGCTATAAGGAAATGGAGCCAGATAATTACTATCAGGACATACACACAGCACCAGGATGCACATACACATATGAACACACACACACACACACACACACACACACATAAACATGCATGTGTGATGGGAAGTCTCTGGGTGCATTGGTTGGGGGTTTAAACTGTTGAAAGACAATTATGAACAGTTTGTGTTTAAAGTGTGCCATGTAGCTCAGTAAAGAATATACAGTAAGTACGGTATGAATTGCTCATGCCTTGACCTATGAAAGCTTTGATAAGCAATGCAATTTCATAGCAACAAAATAATTTTAGTCTTGGTACCTTCATAAAGAACAATAACATCCAATAACAATCTTATACGATCAGAGGTGAGATGAAGAGAGGCAGTATATACTGTAGAGATACACTAGTTAGCAACTGCTTAGTAAGTGTTAAGTGAGTCATAGTACTGCTTCCAGTGATTGAGGTTTGATTTAAAAATGGAGTACAAATTTAGAAATTTGACCGAGTCTTGGAAGGAAGTGAATTCCAAGGCCACATAATTAACACCAACCATACATAGCAATCTATATAGGGCACTGGTGGCTCAGTGTTTCACCTGCCATGCGGAAGGCCTGGGTTTGATTCCCAGCCAATGCCCAAACCCCAGTACCTGTAGTGCCGGTCCCAAGCCCGGATAAAATGGAAGGGTTGCGTCAGGAAGGGCATCCGGTGTAAAACCTGTGCCAAACTTGTATGTGTAGACCGGATGGTCCGCTGTGGTGACCCTTGCCAGGAGCAACCGAAAAACCAGCAACATACATAGAAGTCTATATATAGGAACAAGTATAATGAAAACACATGAGCTTGGCAAACAGGGATATATAAAAAAAAAAAGTTGTAGTAAAGTTTGCCAAAGAAGAACCATTTTTGTCACACAAATAACCTTTCAGTCCATTATTCTTTAACTTTTTTTTGTTTTGTTACAGTAAATTAAATACTGTAATAATTTTACATTACAAGGTTTCTTTCATGCATATAATGTAGACAGATGTGTATATCGTGTAAGTACCTGGAACATGTAGGCAAAAAAGCAAGGAATAGGCACCCACTGCAAATTAGAGAATGTGGGTGAAATATGAGCAGACCCATCAGTGTGCGTGGAAATCTTTGGATATGCTGCGATATAAAAAGTGTTTGACAGAAGGACTTGGAAAATAAAGAACAATCAACCAAAACACAGTATTGGTGTTGATTTTATATTAATTTTTATGTTATGCATACAATACAGAGAATATAAGTGCCAAAGAATGTACTTCTTAAGTTTATGCAAGATTGATGTGTCCAAACTTGCTTCGTAAAAATTTTTAAGTTGCTAACTTCAGCTGTTTTGTAGAGATGATTTTTACATGTGCCTTAATAATGGCAATTTTTAAGCATTATACTGTCTTGCTTCAAAAAATAATAATGTAAAATGCAAATCATTCATATTTTTTCTTAAGTATTGAGATTAAAATTGGTGTAAGCTTCTAGAAGCATATGACCTGTAAAAAAAAATGTTGATTAAATTAAAGTATTCTGGTTTTTGGTAAAAGCTTAAAAAGTAAAAAATCTGTCCATAACTATATCAAATTCATGTTGCAATATCTAAAGAATTTTGCATTTTAGAAAAATTAATCTTTTTCAGGTTTATGTTTTTTCATGTGAAATCTAAATTTTCAAGTTTCATCTGAATGACAATTAAGATAATTGAAAGATTTGAATTTTAAAAAAGGTTATGGACACTACATAAAAGGGAATGGAATTGTATTTAGCAAATGTGTTTCATTTTCTTCTTCTTTGTCTTTCGGCTGTTCCCTTTCAGGGGTCGCCACAGCGAATCATCTGCCTCCATCTAACCCTGTCCTCTGCATCCTCTTCTCTCACACCAACTAACTTCATGTCCTCTCTCACTGCATCCATAAATCTGATGTAAATGTGATAAAAAAAAAATAAGTGTATGCATATTTGCAACAAAAAGAAGCATGGATTGGGGAAGATAAGAAGCATTAAAGATTATGAAAAATGGTATAATATGATCCTATCTGGAAATTCACTTTTTAACCTAGGTGAGAGATTTTTTTAGCACCAATATCATGTTTTGGATGAGTTTAAACAGAATTCTGAGATACTGCAGAGGTGGGAGAATGCAGTCTTACTGATCAAATGAAAATGAGATTCATATGTAAGAGACAAACAAAGTTAAAATGAGGTATTTTTAAGATAGAGGTCAAAGTTCTTAAAATTTACAGCAGAGAACATGGTTATGTGAGGTAATTAGTATGCATCCAGTGTTTAATGTGTCAATGCTTTTAAATATTCCAACTACTGTATTATACTTCTAATGTGACAGAAATTCTACTAGAATAGAAGTTGCAATGTGGTTTGTTGTAATGAAACTTATAGTACCAGCATAAATAAATGAAACAGTGAAAACTATAAAAGACAAAAAAGAAAAAATGATTGAAAAAACAAGCAGAACTTCATGCCAATGACTTAGACATGGCAATACCAGGGAAGTATTTTTAATAACTTGTATGCCTTAAATATTCCTAAAAAAAATACTTCAAACATGGAGGAAATAACAGAGAAAAAATATTTTAAACATTTGACCTATAAATCCAAACAGATGGATAGCACTATAGCCTCACATCTCCATGAACAAGGGTTTGTTTTTTGTTTCCTGCCTCAGGTCTGTGTGTGTAAAGATTGTGAAGTAGTTCTCACTGCGTTTGGTGGGTTTCCTCCATGTCTTCCTCCAAAGGCATGCAAAGTAGTAAATGACCTTTCCAAATTGCCCACAGTATGGAGCGCACGTGTGTGTGTGTACTTGCAATGAATGCAATGAATTGGCCATCTGTCCAGGGTGTGATCCGAGTCCCCAAGGTAGACTCCAGGCCTCCCGCAACCCTGTACACCATAAGTGGCATTGAGAATGAGTATCATCAGATGATTCAATTCATATTTCTAGTTTGAATTAATATGGCACGTAATTGTTATTCATTCATTTGTTCCTTTTTCAAGGAAAAATCCTAGACAGGGTGGTCTTGCTGGAGAAGGAGCTCTTTCCGGGAACAGTGGACCCAACGCAGGAATGCACCCTGTATGGGATGGCAGGCTACAGCATGGCACAATAAACACATTCGCACACATATTCACACCCGGGGCAACTGAGTGTAGTCAACCCATAATCTACCAGCATGTTTTTTGGTGGTGGGAGGAAACTAGAGAAAACACTCACAGACACAGGAAGAGCATGCAGAGAAACACCACGCAGACTATAACAGCTTGAAAGAACCAAAATGATCAGCCAAGACAATATCGGAGAATATCAGACAATATCATTGGCAAATAAACAGGTTGGATCAGCTTATGGTGGTTGTATAACAATTCACAATGAGAAATATTAAAAACAATTGCCTATACTGGATATTTTTAATGCAGTAAAGAAAAAAAAAAAGAAAAGAAAAGTTCTGTATTTTGTATTTGTACACGCTTGAAATCATTGTCTTGAGTCAAAAAAATGAATGGATGGTTTTCTTTAATATCTATATATATACAAATGCATAAGACTTTAAAAACAGGATACAGAAAATACATTGTCACATTGTTCCGTTTTTTCTAAAACAGAGAACATTATAATTTAGGTCAATAAAGTTCACCTGAGATCAAGTCAAACTGTTCGAAATATACAGTAAAAGAATGCACTGGCGTTAGGCCATATATAGATTAGACTGTGAATTATGTTTTCAGGAAAGGAGCATAGCAGTGGGGAGAAGTTACGATCAGTCAGACAGAGATGCACTAGTCACCACCACAAGGGTTGAAAATACTGCCACTGCTCACAGAATGACCACTGCAACAAAACCTTTACATTACCGGACAGAGCTGTGTCCTGCTGCACACCACAATGCAGGACTCGCAGCATGACGAGGATTAGCCATTATACGGAATATTCCAGAGTATAAAAACATTGTCGGAGTATAAAAAAAAAATAAAAAAAACATTGCCTGACACCTGCATACATAGTGTGAGTCTCACAATACAACCACGCAGGACGAGTTCAAAGGCACCAAAAACTCAGGGACGCACCACCTCGGCACACTGCTCACTAGAATATTAAAATAGAATAATTACTGTACACAAGCACAAAGCAATTCCACACAAGAGGTCGGTTAGAACTTCCTACATGGTAAGTTAAAACACAACAGTAATTTAGCATCAATTCATATTCAGGACACAGGAAGCATGTGCATCGTATTCATGTAAAAATAGTAAAGGTCTATCTGTGCTGAGCAACAAAGAACCAAAAGAAGTGACATGTCAGTTAAAGAACATTTTATCTGTGCAGTTTCTTTACAACGTCTAATTAGTGCAATTTAAAAATTCTTTGCAGCAGGTCACTGCTTCACAATTCAACCCATACTGCTAACGTGGACAACCCAACGATACACACTAGTTAGTTCCAGTTTCTCACTTCCCAAGCACCAAAGCTCCAGTTGAGTGCAATAGTTCGCATTTTGCATCGTTTTGGGATGAAAAAAAAGTAACGTTCTGCAATGTCACTACATGAAAAAAAAATTTAACTCTTGATGAGAAAAAAAACAAAGACTAATTTTGCGAAGGTGTGCAAACTTTTGCACTCAACCTTGAACATTTGGTGATAATCTCATGACAGGGAAAAGGTTCTGACCAGATTCCTCATGGAGGAAAATTCTTACCTACAAACCATTAAGAATGTCTGCTGATTCTAAAAAAAAAAAATAATCTAAATAAAAAAACCTGGATTACCAAAATAGCTCCCGTTCAACGCAGGTTCGTTTTCACTATGGCAGCAGTTAAAGACTTCATACTAGAACGCTATCTCCCAACCCTCCCAGACTCTTGAGGTTTTTGCACTTTCCCAACACAGCTGCCTGGTACTGAGTGTTCTGCTTGGTTTGTGTTTGTTGCTAGCTAACAGAAGGACTAAATTTGGACAGTCTGGAGGTTTCAATGGATTGGTGAGTTGAGAAACATGGCACTAAAATAATGCTTAACAACTATACAAAGGTAGTCCGTTTGGAGAAGCTTTACACTCCCCATCCAGTAGACATGATTTGACATCACTGAGTCTCCTGAGATTTCCCGTCATGCTGCCCTGAAAGAAAAATGTAACACTATGGCTGCAAACCTCATATTTATAAGACTTCAGCACCAAAGTCTTAACACCAGAGCAGACACATTTTCGCTCCGGATCTCTTCTTTAGCAGCTATACAGTCTTGATCTTGAGTTTTTCCCTTTCAGATTTAGTCTGGAAGAAGTTTTTTTGTGTGTGTGTTTTTTCCTATCTAAATGAAGCCCCAAGCTGCCAGTCTCAGAAGTGTATCAGAAAAATCAGCATGAGGCTGAAAGGAACGTATGTGGTTATGTTTAGGTCCAAGCAATCTTGCGCGAGATGGCCTGTTTGAAGCACTCAGGGTCCGTGTTTCCACCAGGTCGAAGTGTCCTCTCCAGACTCACTAAAGCGTTCTGGTGGCATTCACGGATGTTGACTGGATGCTTGGACCTGAGCAGCTCGTATGCAGCGATCAGCCTCATGTTGTGCTTGATCATGAGGTACTGGATGATGCAAGTAGGAGCGAGAGAGAAGCCATCACGGCAGTGAACCAGCACTCGTTTCCTCTTCCCTGCTGAGGCATCGATGCACTCATTGATGGCATCAAAGCAACGCTGGTGCAGCTCTGCTCCATCCTCTCCCGGCTCGCCCGATTCCTCTATGTGCACTTTCAGCCGTGACCAGCTGTGCTTGGTCCCTCTCGAGCATGTGCAAGGGATCAAGTTGAGGCATGTTTCACCGGGCAGACTGCTCATATCGATAATACTGTCGATGTTATTCCGGCATAGCATGCGGCCACTATACGCTGCATTAACATTACCGATGTAGATGTAGTCCGTCACTTTGGAGATTACAGGTTCAGAGTAGTGGAAGTGTTCCGGGCCACTGGATTTTGGTTCAGGTGTCTCAGGGCTAGTTTTGACAGCCCCTGGTCCTCCTCTGCGGCGCAGTTTCTTGGAGCCGGTCCGTGACGGAGGATTCGAGTCAGACTCAGAGCTGCTGTTCCATGGCGGTGAGAAGAGCGAGAAGCGGCTAGAGGACTTGCTCTTGCCAAGAAGCTCCACAGGACTTGAGAGGCCTGAGCTGGAGGCAGTAGTCGAGCCAGAGGCACAGAAAAGGGATGCTCGTTCTAGAGAACCTGTGCTGCTGGCTGCACCAGCGCTGTGGGCCTGCTCCATCTGCACAGCATCACACAAACAATGTAACAGATTAAATTACACTCAATCCATGTGCACTCAATACACAGACACAAAAAAATACAGGCAAAACCACTGATCGACATTTTATATGAGGGGTGGGTGAAAATATAGAACATTTTCACAATGTACGACCTACACAGTTTATGGGTGGGGGAACTAAAAGGAAAAAGAATTATCACTATCGTACTCACTTACTATGGACTCTGCTACAAGAGGCAAAACTTGTACTTAAAAATATATTTTTTTTAAATAAACAGTATTTTATGTATGCAGTAAGCGTTGTCCTCCAAATCTGATCTTAGCATTTGAAAAGATGTCACTTGCTATGATATCAATATCAAAATCAATCCATTCATTTATTTAATAACTTCAGTAATACTAATATACAATGCTGAAAATTATTTTAAAAAGAAAAAAAGAAAAATACTTTGAATAAAAAAACTGTGTCAAAACTATATATATATATATATATATATATATATATATATATATACACACACACACACACACACACACAGTACACAAGTGTGATTTATTTTCTACATTCTAGAAAAATAATATAAATAT
>JAQMYJ010000012.1:14591880-14613290 GCA_030014305.1 Clarias laeviceps
TATATATAATCTACTTGTAAATAAATATTTAGTTTTATTTATTTTTAAATGTCTTAGATACCCAATTTAGCAAAACAATAAATTTCATCCAATATGTTATAACCAATGTTTTTTTCCTTATTTTCCTTCTCCCTGTCTCAGTCCCTGGCTGAATCTGATGTGTGATCACTGCACCAAAGCGAGTGCTAGGATGACTGTCTCCACCTTAACTTGAAAATAAGAGGAAAAAAGTTTTAAACCTCACAAATCAGCAGACACAGTCTTCTAAAAAGTAGAAATTAGAACAATAATTACTTCACTATGACTAAATATTTTTTTTTAGTAAAATCAGACTTTATGACTCATTTTCATCTATGTCTGCACTATAGCTCCTGTCTTCATGCTCCTTTCATACCTATATAAAAGAATGTGATATGTGGTGTCTGATAAAATACTCATGTAACTTTACAATAATTAATATTAATGTCTTTTAGCATATAGTATTTTAAGTGATGATAGTGTGGCGCTACATGTAATATTTATTTTCATTTCAACGAAAAAACTTTCACAGAAAAAAAAAACTACAGTCATTTACAGATGAAACTGACTGCACTTGAAACCCTGAATAAATCTGAAATTGTGCAACATTTCACTGGTTGTTCTTGAAGTGCTTTCTGCATGCATGCTTTACTTTCTGCTCCACCCGGCCGCTTTCTCCCCATCCTATCTTGTCTGTTTAAACGCTTTGCTCTGGGGAGACGTGGAGCGAACATAACATAATGATGTCAAGACTAACAGAATCAGATTAATGAACGGATTAATATTGTTATTATTATTTAATTAACTAATTGAATGCTGAAATCATCGGAAATCATGACAAATTAGTACACAGGGTGGGCAATAATGTATACAGTATATATATATCCCTATGGCTAGTTCGGGCCTGATCGTTTCAATCCTTTTTTAAAAGTAACAGCACTTGAACACACTGGAATTGTTTTGTAATGGTAATATTAATGAAACATGTACTTTTTCTAAATATTGGTACATTATATTCACAGCACTATTTTGTACCTGATGGGTTAAATTCCCATCCAATGCCCAAACCCCAGCCACTGGATGCAGTATGCACTTGTATGTCTAATGGGGATCCTGCTCAAGCCATTCAAAGATAGCTGTTTATGCCATTTTCTTATTCATTCCCCCTAAGGTAAAAAGCTCTTGCTTCATACTTGCAATGTTTGATTTGACTGAAATGAGAGTTCAGTGTGTTACAAGTGTATCTTGCTTATAAACCAGCACTTTTGTTTAGGCTTCCTATAAAAAAATACATAGTGTTTTCTTAATTGTTTTTTAATAGACAAATAGATGACCAGTACAACAGAGGTTTCATTTAACAGTTAGACAAAGGTCACAACACACAAGATACATTTTCGATAAGTGAAGATGTTATTTTGATGTGCAAACACTATGCATGATTAATTTGAAAATAGAACAGCTCATGCTTCTTTGTTAGTGGATGTTACAATGATGTTACAAAGGTATACCTGTATTAGACTGCAGGGCGGTTTATTCCACTTTTTTATAATTCTTTAAAAATCTATTTCACTTTTAAAAATAAAATCAAACAGCACAGAACAAATCCAGAAAGAAACAAAGTAAATACTCAACATTAACTGTTTATCTATTTGCATACAAACAGTATTACAACATATAATGTTACAACTAATCTGTTAAGTATATGTAATAACTTTTCACTTACCTTTGGTCTTGTTAATGTATTGTGAGATTTGAGAGACTGAGCTCAGTGTGTTAGTGTTAGTGATCGTCAGTCGCTTCTGTGCTCCTTTGGTTAATTGACCTGCTGCTCGACTCTCAGGGTTTCCAGGAGACCTTGGATCACCAGTGATGTCACGATCTGAGACAACAATAATCCTCAATAACCAGAGCTTCTATGTGTTCTTTGTCCAACTTATTTAATCATGAAATAACCCTCGAATGGATGGGACTGTTAGTTTGACCCTCTTAGCAGAGGACATAATACTTATGTACTACCTTTTTTTGTTATTTGTTTGCATATTGCTAACTTACATGTAACGATCGAATAAGGTGTACGTACAGTAAGTGGTCTCTTAAATACATATGTGGGTAGTACTATAATCCTACTGTATTTGCATTTCAAAGAGACGGTCCCTGCATCTCGTCCTTTCTGCTCAAGACAAAACATGAATCATTAAAGACTACTCTGCTCATAGGAGTAAGAACAAGATGGAAGGTGGAAAGACAAATACAGACACACACACACACACACACACACACACACATGCACAGACATAGAAAAAAAAGAGTCAGGTGATCATCAGGTGACTAAAACACAGGGGGTTGAGAACAAGAAGACACTAAATAAAGGACAAAGGGATATTAATGAAAATATACCTTAATTGAAACTGAAAACAGAAGCAGATCAGGTGTTCAACTTCATTTAGAAAACAAAAAATAAAAAACACAGGACAGGATGGCTTAAAAAAATATATCTGATCAGTATAAAAAAAAGAAAAAAAGAATGACCTCATAATTTGTGCTAACGGTCTGTAATACCTGGATTGCTCAGTAGTTAAGCTGCTGGACCTTTGATTATAAGGTAATTGGTTCAAAACCTCAGCACCACCAAGCTGTCTCTTTTGGGCCCTTGAGCAAGGCCCTTAACAATAGACTGCTCAAATGTACAATGAAGAAAATGTAAGTGGCTATGGATAATGTGTTTGCCAAATGCCATAAATGTGAATGCACTATGTAAGGGATTTAATCAATAATAGATTTATCAGAGATGTGCTCTTAGGGTGTTCTTTGAACTGGGATGGTCATGCTTATTTTACAGGTGGCAGCTTCCTGATTAGTACATCTTTGTACATACTGGTATCTGCTTTCCATGACTGACTGAATGGATGGGAGTAAACTAAAGTTCGCTATTTGGAAAAATGGAATATATTTACCTGTTGTAGTGAATATCAGTATGAGGCAAGCACAGTTAAGTGAATGAATCTGCATTCTAAGAACTCTACTTGTACAATCTAAGTATTGCATTGGAACATACAGTACAAATACATTATAGATACTGTATCAGATTGCAAGGCCTGCATGGATACTAAGCCGCTCAGCTGGGTTTGTGTCATCCTGTTGTGGTCCCCTGTAGCAATGTCCCCCTAACAGTCATGTTGCTGTGTGAGGATCACGGCTCTGCAGTGTTCACAGCATGAACAGGAGGAAGCCTGAAGGTCACAACAGCTGAGTGCTGGCTTTGATGCTGCAAGAGTTTTTTTAATTTATTTTTTTTTGCTGCTTACTGAGTTCTATTACTGTAGAAGTAATATTGAATTTTCTTTAACAAAAAAAAAATCGGTACAATCGAAACATAAAGATATTATAGATACCATAGAATATATTTGAAATACAAAAAAATATATATTTGACATTGATTACAATTACTGTAGAATAGAATGTACTGTGGTTCCCTCCGGGTACTCAGGTTTCCTCCCACAGTCCAAAGATATGCATGTTAGGCTAATTGCCGTTCCCAAATTGCTCATAGTGTGTGAATGAGAGTGTGAGTGTGTGTATGTGTATGTGCGCTGCGATGGATTGGCACCCTGTCCAGGGTGTACTCTGCCTCCTGCCCTAAGTCTCCTGGGATAGGCTCCAGGTCCCTGCGACCCTGAATACAGGATAAAGTGGCTTAGAATGAGATGATGAGTGAGGATATACTGTATACACTAACTGTCCACTTTATTGGGGACACCAGAACCTGTTCAGATGGCAATAGCACAATTCATAAAATCTTTCAAAACAGGTCAAGACCTTCATTTAGTTTCAGTAAGTTCACATCAAACATCAGAATGTGATCTCTGTGAGTTATAACCATGACATGTTATTGCCGCATGAGTATTTCAGATACCGCATGTCTCCTAGGATCTTCACACATACAGTAGCATTTTCTAGAGGTTAAACAGAATGAAACAACAACAACAAAACATGCAGCCAAAAACATGTTGGTGAAAGAGGCCATAGAACAATGACTGGCCAACTGGTTTGAGCTGATAAATTATGGTAACTAATAAATTACCACTTTTTACAACCAAGAGGAGCAGATAAACCTTGAGGCAGATAGGCTAGAACTCACCAAAGCACCAAAGACTGAATATGTGAATATGCAGTCTCAGATTGGCTCATAGCTGAGTTGATAATTGCATGAATGCATGAAAATCAAGGACATCCAACGCTCATCTATGCCTGCGTGGAATAAAGGCATAAAGAAATAAACTCTGGGCATCACATCCTGCCGTGTATAGGAGTTCAAGGTTGTTGATTCAGCCTCCAAATTCCCCAAATCTCAATCTGATGAAAGATCCACAGTTCTCAAAAGATCTGCTACTAACGTCCTGGTGCCAGACACCATGGCACACCCCACAGAGGTCTAGCTTGATTATTCTCTTGACTATACTCATCAGGAAGAAATCCCAGCAATCTTGTAGCCCTGGGTAGTGGAACAGAGGACCTGAAATTTCATTAAGGTGGCCTAATTAAACCATATGTGTGCTGATGTGTGTGGACACACTGTGCATACAAACCCTTAACCGTTATTGCCACCAGAGAAATCAGCATGTATGTGCATGATTGAGAGCATGCACATACAATACAGATTGAGAACATGTCCAAAGTTGATGCACATAATAAAACATTGCATGGTCAAAGAATAGTTTGTGGAAGTAAATAGTGTTTATATGAAGCAGAAATTACTGATTTATTACATAAAGGACAATCATCTCTCTCGCTCTCTCTCTCTAGTATTTTCCAGAAATAATTGCATGAAAACGGTACTGGATTACAGAGATATCTGTGCAATCATTCTATGGATAGAATCCATAAAAGCAATATATTTCAGGCCATGATCTACAGATAAAGCTAAAAATAAAGGCATTTGTTTCCCTTTTGAAATTTTTACCACTTGTACACTCTCTAAAATAAAGCAACATAAGCTTATAACCTCAAATCTTTGATGTTTCTAATCAAGAAGAAAAAATCAATTGATAAAACAAATGTCATTTTGAAAAAGAGCAAAACATACTGATGACATTTTCAGAAAATCTTATTGATGAACGGGATCCTCAGCGTGTGTTTGAGGGCCAGCGTTGTGTCCACCTGCTCGGCTGAGAGCAGCGTATGCCACTGTGCCACCGGCCTGCGCGGGTTTGACAGCATGTCTGCCCAGTGCCGCAGCTGGTTTCCTGTAGCATCACATCCCAGGAAGATTTTTCCAATGGCATCGTTCCTGCTCACTTTATCATGATCCCACACAGAGATCACCAGCTGGACTCTCTGTAAAGGAAACATTTATGATCAACTCTAATTGCACAAAAAAAAATGTGCACTACTCTTAGGCAAACTCGTAAATCAAGACTACAATAAAAACTCAAACAAAAACACAGAGAATTGTCACTGGCAGGTAACAAGAAGACTTCATTCTGAACAGAACAATGTGTGTGTGTGTGTGTGTGTGTGTGTGTGTGTGTGTGTGTGTGTGTGTGTGTGTGTGTGTGATTATGAACAGTTATGCATAATTAAAAATGTGGGAACTGGATATGTGCTGTGTGATTGCTCAGGTGGTGGTCTGTAATTTCTTGCCTGGTTCAAGAGTTTGAAAAATGAGTGTGTGTCTGCAGGTTGTGATGTGATTAATGAAACAGGCTTTGTGTTTTGATTGTGTTTTGACAGTTTTGACTGGCCATATTATTACACTTACGAGGAATACCTCACAAAAAAAAAAAAACAGTGCATGGCCAAATTAGTCACACTAAATAAATACACGAAATAAAAGGTGAACATCCTCAAGAAAAAAAATATTTTCTGTCAGTAATTAAAAACCTGCAAAAAATATATATATATTTTTTTTGTTCCCCATCATCCATTACCATGGAGAATGCCAATGTTTTTCAGACAAAAAAGTATTCTTATTGTTCCCTTCACAAAAAAGCAGTGAACCTATGTTTAAAAAAATTATATGCAAGGCATCACATATTGACCATTTTTATTTTCTTTAAGAGGCAAAAATTCCTCTGTTAATAATAAAATTGCATGGATATTGAGGCATTATGTAAAATACATATAATTATGTTCTTCTGTATTTCAAGATCATTTAAAAAGGAAAAACATAGTATGAAGTTTGCAAGTGACCCACCTGAATCTGATCGAATGACACATCAAATGTAAAGGATTCATTAAAGTAAGGGTTCAGTGTTTGTTTCTTCACTGAAGTTTTCTTTTTCTTCCACTTCTTCTTGTCCAGAATCAACTGGATTTTAACATATGGATCTACAGTACAGTTAATGATAATGACACATTATTGTCATTCAGAATAATCATTAATATGCTGAGCATGCTGTTTCGTGATCAGTTTGTACCTAGGGGTAGGAGTCTCCCAACTAACCTGAAGAACCACCAAAGTCCATCTCCTTTAAGTTCTTGCCCTCCAGAATCACCACGGTGAGCTTACTTGCAGTGGGGACGTAGCGTAGGGAAAAACAAATCTCACCCAGATGTTCTTGCTACAAGGAAGTGCAAGATTTAGATCAATATTTGACTTGATCTCAGATAATAAGATTAAAAAATGTACTGTAAAGTGGAACACTGGTATTGAAGCTGGTTTTTTATAAATAAACTACCTACATCAACAGAAAGAGACAATTTGACTAACAAACAACCACATTTTTTAAAAGTTTGTTTTTCCACTGAAAAGCCGTCCATAGAAATGCAGAGGGTCAATCAATAACATTTTGAAGTTATTAGTTACTGATTGAAGTTTGTGACCAGAAAACATCTGTATCCTTGGGGCAAAGCGTCTGAGAACCAAGAGTATGGTTTATAAAGCTTGGGAATATGACCATATGATATCAATAATGTGTTACATTTTATCATGAGATATTTCAGGTATTGTCATTTTTTAAAATAAATTTTCAATAACAACAATTACAAACTTCAGAAGCATACTTAAGTTTTTTTTTTTTTTTTACTAAGTAATTGTTTTATCTTAATCATATTTTTCCTGTTCTTCTTTTCAGAGTTATTTTTTCCAAAATAATTGTATTTAATTTAAATATATCTTTTTACTGTACTTGTTTGCTGACAGTCTGTTAGAACCTATTTACTGTATATCATGATATATAAAATTTTATTCATCTACTATTGACCCTATTCTAGAGTGATAGGTCTGTCAGGTAAGAAGAGAAATGCCTGAAATGATGCACAAATCATGCATCATTTCCTGCATTTCCCCTTCTTACTCTGATGTTCTATAATAGGGTCAATCGGTACTCATCAGACCACATGAGCTTTTTCTTTTGCTCCAAAGGCCAATCTTTATGCTACATAGCAAATAGGATTTTTTTTCTGATTAGTCTCACAATTAATTATTTGACTCTTCTTAAAAAATATATATGTGTTTTGGCGAGGCAGTGTACACTTGCTTTAGAAATGTCTTGATTGTCTTACTGCGCTATGGTTTCTTTATATAACCTACTGCTATCCTTCAGGTAAGTAATACTGACAGGCTTCTTGCATTTAAAATAAACCATGTTGTAAAGTACAGTTGCTGAAATGCTTGGCTGAACCTAGATAGCATCTTCAGTCTTCATAACCAGTCAAAAAATTTTGACTATGAAATCTTTGCAACACTGCCATCTGCCTAAAATCTACAGAGGTCAGAAGTAAAAAAAAAAAGTCCCAAACGTAAGTCTCAGCCTATTGTACCTCATGTTTTGACGGTGCACTCAGATCTCTCCATTCCTCAATAACATGATTCCAGTCTACCGTGGAGAGTTCCAGTCTCAGCTCACCTATCACATCATGTTTGGAGAATCTGTTGAAGTCATACACTTGCACCACAAGAGTAGACTCACTGAGATCCTTCTGAGGAATCTAAGCACAAAATTCACATGCAGTAGAGAAAAAGAAATGTAGTTACTTTTAGGAACATTAAATGGACTTATAAGTGTTGTAGGGATTATGATTCACAAACATGTATGTTGATTTTTCTTGATTTATATTAGGACCTGCATGTGATACGCTCGTGATTTATTTACCTGATATTTAAATTGCTCGTTGAACACTGGGTTCTGAGTTTTTCTGAACACTTTGGTCTCAAACGTCTTGGATTTGGGGCGGATGTAAACTTTTATATAAGGGTCAGGTGTTCCTGAGTCCATAGCCATTAATTCTGCAGCTTCCTTCACTCCAACAGCCATCTTAAATAACATCAACTACATTTAGATAAAAGTATTATACAGTATATACACTATAAAAGTGTACAATATTTATACATTTATTTATTCATAAATTTAAAGTGTAATTTACATTGTTTATCCCTACAAGCAAATTCCTGAATATGGACAAATCTCCGAGTGACAATATGACTGACAATACTAGGAATGTCCACATCAAATCAGGACTGGGAAATTTTTCATGAATGATACTTGTTAAATGGACATGTTAAATGGAACATGAATGACAATTCTGGCAAAGGTCCCTCAGAGCTCACTGCAACCATTGCCGTAAACATTCAGATCTTTGAAAAGATGTACACTACCGCTTAAAAGTTTGGGATCACTTTCTAACTCCATGGTCATTCCTAATTTTTATTTCATTCAACATTGTAAAGCATAATGGCTCTAATCTGAGGCGCTGTTTGTTCATTGGTACAGGCTGATTACTCTAAATGAACCTCTCCTGTGCAGCAGAGGTAAGTTTTGGTCTTGCTTTCATGGGGTGGTCTTCATGAGAGACAGTTTCATCATGGTGCTTGATGGTTTTTGCAGATGGATGTAACAATAATGTTCTTGCAATAACTTTTCCAGAAAGGTTGACCTCAATGTCTTAAAATAACAACTTGTTGTTGTTTTTGTTGTTACATAATTACCTAATTCCATATGTGTTATTTCATAGTTTTGAAATCCCCAGTATTGTTATAGAATGTAGAAAATAAATCACTAAACAAAAACTAAGAAATTTGCATGTGACCCCAAACTTTTGAGCGGTAGTGTATAACTTGTCACCAACCTGCTGAAGAGATGCATCTGTTTGTGGAAACTGTCATAGAATCATTCACGAACACCACTCGCACATTATAGGAACTCGACTGGGACGTATTGCCACAACTCCCGTATAGATCTGACCTCACTCCAAGACATTTCCACATGTACTGGTCTTTTAAGAAATTCCCTGGCGGCCAGCATTTCAGAAATGAATCAGGCAGTCTGATCATGTCTCTAGTGTACTAAGAAATCTTTCTACCTTGTCGCCATCCAACTGGGATTAAATGCATTAATGTACTGTAGAAAGGGATTATGTATAAAGGTAGTTTTTACCCTTATAACAGTGTTCTGTAATTTTGCAAATGTCACGGTTTAACTTGAACATATTCAGACTTGCAACTTGTACAATCTGCAGCTCCAGTCTCTAAATTAAGCCCACATATTCACAGATAATTAAACAGATCAGATGGACCTCTGAGCGTGCTGCATTGTACTCCAGGGAATACAGCAACTTCCCTCTAGGCTGGTTAAGTGATCCATACTCTGCGTCCCCCGTTTCAGGCTTCACCTGTCGATCAAATAAATCATCCAATTAGAAATTGACCACACCTCTAAACTCCGCCATGTGAGTCTAACTGAGTGTAAAACGTCCCATTCGCTCACCAGCGCTGTTGTACTGTTACCATTAAGTCCTTTCAGGCTGAACTTCTGATTCTGTTTCTTTTTCTTCTTCTTCCCTTTGCAGCAGCACTTTATGCAGCAGCACAGCACACAAATTAAAAAGACCAGGAGGATCAGGGCAATTATGGTATAGATGGCCCATTTTGGCACTAAGACAGAAGGATACAAAAGATTTATAAAATCCTTTAATCTTTAATATTGAATAGGCAGAGCAACAAGGCTGGTGTAGCTGTAGGCAGCACTATGACATACATCCGAAGCATTAGGCAAGAGCACAGGCTGTAGGATTAAAGTGAGATAAACTTGCAACAAGTGAAAAGTGAGAGGAAAGAAATGTGCCCTGGGAGTGGAATTAGATATGTTGCATGGAACAGGTGCCTCCATCCTCAGGGAGGGAGTGACGAAGGTAGTTGATAGGGGCTGTTAGCAGAGCTGGAGGGACAAATGTTTAGCAATACTTACATGGGATCTTGTCCAACAGAGAGAGCGGAAACCCGGGGTAGGGAGTGGTGGAGTTGGTAATCAGTGTAGTGCCATTGACAGTAACTGAAGTGACTGGTGATGAAAGTACTCTGACTGAAGTGATTGACATCGAAGTTACAGAGATTGGTTTTGAAGTTGAGTTAATCAAAGAGGAATTGATTTTGCTTGAAGATAAATTTATATTGGCTGATGATGAAGCAACAGTAACTGAATTATTGGTGCTTTTCTGGTTTTGCGTAGAATTGTCACCCATGGCTGATGTGTCCAAATTTAAAGCTCACTGCGAATAAAAAAACAAACCATAAGAAATGCAGAAGTCACTTGCCAAATAAAAGACCTGTGCAATACTGCCCTCTGATGGTTAAATATGCTAACTACACTTATTAAACAGAGGTCCAAATCAAAGATATATTTCTTTGGCCAACAAAGGAGCAAAAAATAACGAAGGATTTACTGAAATATTAAAAAAATATTTTAAAAAATTTCCCGTGAATTAAATTAAATAAAATAAAAGTAACTGTAAACAATAACTTTTGGTTGTCGTGACAGATCAGACGGTAAGCCACCACCATAGTTAAACAACGGCACAAAATGTTGACAACTGATGCAAAGCTCCATTAAACTGGGTGTGCTACAGAACACAAAGATAACATTCTTTCTCAGTGAAATATATCCTTATAAAATAGAGGACTACAAGAAAGTAGTATGCTCTACACCTATGCTCTATTAATAGGTGTTACATTTACATGAACCCCTAACCTTGTACACAACAATGTTGGCGTTATAAGTAGGCCAAAATACTTTGCGAGCAAATGATATCAAAATTCAAGACTGAATGTTTCTGACTACTGCAAAACTACAATTGTAACAATCCATAAAAAAAAACTTAATTAAGCTACTTATATATATATATATATATATATATATATATATATATAGAATGACTTTAAAAAAATTCAATAAAACTTACTGTTGCCGAATCCTAGCAAAGGTTTTGACCCAGTCTCACTGCATTTACACTTCAACAGCTAATGGAGTGCGGAAGGAAGTTACTTCCCATGGCAAAGCCCAATCACCCCACAGACAAAACATGGCTGGTTAGCTTGTCAATGCTGGTAAGATTTTATTTTTTTCTTTATTTCAGTTGTCCCATTTTTAAGCTCTTTTTGAAAGAGATTTCAACTATCATCAAACCTTTAATTTCTTCAGTTAGCATAATCATATAGACACTTTTTCTGGCAGAAAACATTTTTACGACAAAATTTCTAAGGAGTATTTTAAACAATGCCATTTTGAACACTTGCTGATGACAAGTGTTCACGCAAGTACTGTATAATCAAACCCAGGTCACATACCCAGGTCACATCCAGAAGATAAAACTATACTGTAGTATAAAATAATAATAAAAATGCTTTTTATAAAGCAGTGTAAAGCTTACCTTATTCTCTTTCTATTCGACATATATCTCCTATTTCTTCCATTTTATTCTGTCCAGCCAAGACTGTAGATTTCCATTCACATTGTTTGGCATTAACAGCATTCCAAAAAAAAAAAAAAAAAACTGGTGAAAAGTAACCAAGCCATGAACTTCTGAGTCACTTGCCACACCTCATCTTCACACACTGTATACTTAAAGGCTGAGCTATGTGAGGTGGAACCTTGCAAGAACCTTTCAAGAAGGTTTCAAGATAAGATGACAAATAAGAAAGTGCGCCAGAGCTAAGAGGAAGTGCTAATGAAGATACCAGTGAATATCGTAGGCTAACCTCATCTGTGTTGTCACTGTGGGAGTACATGACACATTTGTGTTTCCCTCCCATATATTTGTGTTTGAGGAGGAAATATGGACAGAAACCAGTTCTTTGTAAATATTGTGCCTTGGCTCTGTGACAAGTAACTGCTGTAACTTTCTATATGCAGAATGTGTTGTACAGTACCTCAGCTATATGGTGTACTGCAAAATATGTGTCAGGTGCCTACAGATAATACAGTATAAAGGCAGCATGGGATAAAGAACTTGGCAGTCAGATATCTAAGGATATTTTGAAGGAAACTCCAGGTACTACATCAACATGATTTCCATTAATGCTTGACATTGTTTAATACACTTTAAGATTCTGCACGGATTACATTATTCAAGGATAACATAGTATAAAATATTACCAGAGGTGTCTCCTTTATGTGACAGTGTGACTCAGCAGAAGTTACTTTACTTCATAATTATAAGTCACGTCCAAAACTACAGAAGAATTTAATTGAAATATTTAGTTTTCTTTCAAAAGTACTTAAGGTAAAGGTAAACCCAGAGCCTGTTTTAATAATCTTAATTGTTTCTGAGAATCTGAGGAAACTTCATGTGGCATAGCAGTGTCTCAGCCTATGGAAAGTAATCTTTTATTTTGGAAAAAGCAAAGAGACGCCATCACTAAAGTTATGGCAGACAGAATTAAGTAATACACTTCATCTGGAACAAAATTGATTCATTCTGAAGGATAAGCTTAAAAAATTCAAGAAAATTTGCAAACCTCCAGTTTCTCAACTTGAAAGAATACACACTGGCTATGTAAATGAGAGCACACTCCTGGGGAAATGGGAAAGAAGAGTATGGGGTACACCAATATAGGATAATAATAATAATAATAATAATAATAAGAAGAAGAAGAATCTTTTTTTCTGTAATGTGTTAGCTATTTGCCTTATGTTTGGAAGTAGTATTTCTTCGTCATTTGTGAAATTATATCTAAAAGCATGTTGTTTTTGACTCAATATAATTTTTGGAACCAAATGCATTTAAAACTATTTTTGATATCAAAATTTTACGTAGTGGTCCAAATCTGAAAAACAAGCAAGTGAGAAAGAATATTAGCTTCAATCTAATGTGTCAATTCAGTGAATAATTAAGAAACAGAATTCTCCTTGGCTCTAACAAATCAGTATGTTATATTACACAGTTAAATACAGTACTTTTGTATGTTATATGTATATTATACTCGTTATTAAATTACATATATCATTATGTGATTGCATATATTATAATATATATACGATAACGCCTTTACAGAGCAAAATACTTAAGATGTTCAAACAGGTAAATTTTTATACATTTTTTTTACCTTAAATAATATGTAACTATTTTAGTGACCTCAAACAAAAATCATTAAAATCAATCAACTAGAGCTGTAGGGTCTGGGGTGGGGTTATTTAAAAGCTAATCTGTCTATACTCTCTGCTGACACTGACTCAATCACTGTGACATGTAGGAAAAACAATCGAATGTGTAACTCTGAAGGAAAAACCTATATGTTTTGCGTTTTGGGTCTTCCAGTGTTTTTATGTCAAAATGTGAGTTAAACCAAGTGTGTAGAGATAAGCATTAAAATTTCACACCAGGTAATACAGGTTTCTACAGGTTCTCTCTCTCTCTCTCATGGCTGGGTTCAGCAAAGTTCTGTTGTCGGGTGACTTTTTTTAAACCACAGTTTATCATTATGAAATTTGTTATGTTTTATTATTGTGTTATTAATCTGTTTCACTAGTTACTGTACTTGAAATGATCTAGTGTTCTGTTGGTGGAAAGATCAGAAGTTCTCCAATAGCAAGAATATTACTGTGCACATTTGTGTTCAGAGACTATGTTTGAGTAGCTGAAGTATGTTCATTAAATTGATCTGTACTGGTTAGGTTTGATTCCCGCCTCGGGTCTCCGTGCTTGGTGGGTTTCCTCCGGGTACTCCAGTTTCCTCCAACAGTACAAAGATATGAAGATTAGGATAATTGGTGTTCTCAAGTTGCCCGCAATATGTGAATAAGCAAATGAGTGGGTGTGTGTATATGTGTTCGCCCTATGATAGATTGGCACCCCATTCAGGGTGTACCCCACCTCCTGCCCCAATTCCCCTGGGACAGGCTCCAGGGCCCCTGTGACCGTGTATGCAGGATAAAGAGGTATAGACAATGAGTGAGTGAGTGGTAAGGTTTGTGGAAATTATTTTACAAAGTTAAACGTGTCCCTGGCTGCTAAAGCTGAGAATCAGACCACTGTCTCTTGAATGCAAAGCTGTGAAGGAAGATCATTGGAAGAACATTGTCTAAATTCATGTAGAGTTACCAGCTTTAAACATCACCAATTAACAGCATCTCAGATTAGATTATGAAGGCTTTACAGAGCATAAGTAGAGTATAAGTAGCAGACACAGCACAATATCAACTGTTCATGGGAGATCATTCCATATTTTTGGTATTGTTTTATAATGTAGAAAGAAATAAAAAAAAAAACAGAAATTATCTATGAATATTTTATATATATATATATACGGGGCTTTGAACCGCACAAATCTTCCACGTGTGCTGTTTGCTGTGTTACTGAAGTCAATATGCTCACACAGACTCCCACGTGTGTTTAGGATCAGCTTCGCAGGCAGCAATGGAGGAATCCCCGCTCATAGGACTAAGTGATGGTGCTATCGATGAGAAGAAAGACACTCATTATTACACTAATAAAATTGGAGGATGTCCGGTAAGACCAAGTTTCTCAGTTTTGGGTGACTAACTAGCTGGCGTTAGCAGGTTAGCAGCGTTGCTAGATACCAACCAGCGTGATGAGTTAACTACTCGCTAGCTATCAGTGTCTGAGCGTAGTTGTTGTCTTAACTGTATAAGATATAAGACTGTGTAGGTTAGGCGTGTAATATATATATATATATATATATATATATATATATAAGGTGAAATGACAGACAGTTTGGTCACTGGACAGCGGAGAGTCTGGGTTCGCTAATCAGGCTGAAGATGGAAAGTCTAGCTAAAGACCAGGGTCTATAGGTTTCAAAGTAGATAAAATGAAAAAGAAAAAAAAGGACATTTCAGAGACACACACGTATTGGAATAATAAATCTCGGAGTATATTTGTGTAATTATTAACCCATGAGTTCATGTCAAAAACAAACTTAACGCTGAAACGTATGAAACGTTATAAAAACAGAGCAGCGACTGTTTCCGGTTTGGCTTACGGCACAGCGGAAACTGCGTCATAATTTCATAAATATTTTGCGTTATATATTGTTATGCTTTTGTGTGTGTGGTATGTATTTGTAATGTATTTCATTCTGCATTTACGTTCTATGTTTATATCTGATGCATGGTAATATGGTAATGCAACACGCCTCTATTTATCTCATTTAAACCACTGCAGCTCTGCACTCTTTATGCTAATATAAACTATGTACTATAGTACACGTTACAATGTAAACTGCACACACTAATATACATTTTATACTTCAATATGGAGTTGGTCCCCCCCCCCCCTTTTTTTTTTTTTTTTAAGAAAAGGGCCTTCCCTCAACTGTTGCCTCAAATTTGGAAGCATAGCATTGGCCAAGATGTCTTTTGTATGCTGAAACATTAATATTGCCCATCACTGGGGATAAGGGGCCTGATTGAAACACACAAATTTAACAATTAACAGGTTTGGGCAAATATTTTTTTTGTCCATGTAGTATATTTTTAGTGGTCCAAATCTGAAAAACAAGCAGGTAAGAAATAATATCAGCTTCAATCTAATGTGTCAATTTGGTGAAAAATTAAGAAACAGAACAAATCAACAGTATGTTATAGTGCACAGTTATATACTTTTGTATGTTATATGTTTATTCTACTTGTTATTACTTTACATATATCATTATGTGATTGTATATAGTATTAAATATTTACAGAGAAGGTCTATGTTAAATATTTTACAATTATAGGTCCCTAAAATGTATGACACAGAATATAGTTTTTGATACAATTTATTTATGTTTGGACACACACACAGTGCATCATCACTTAATGAATCATTATCACAGTATTTGATTTAAACTCAGAATCAGGTTTTATTCACCAATTATGTTAACACACGCAAGGAATTTGATTCCGGCTGTTTGTGGCTCTCAAAGTACATACCAAAAAAAAAAAACCTGTACAATTGTTATACTGTAGATGAGACACTATACACAATAAGTTTTCAATATTCAATAACTAGACAGATTAGATAAAAACTTTTTTTTAAATCTGAATACTGTAATGTAACAAATTTGCACTGTACATAAATTGAGTGTACATGGTAGTGCAAGTAACTATTGTGCATCACTACAGAAGAGCAAATAACAGTTATGTACAGTAGGGTGTAAGAAGTTTGTAAAAAGCATGTTGGTGCTTTTGTACAGCGGATTGCATGTAGTCAAGTTCAACTAATACTGATATTGCCAAATGCTTCAACAAGAAGCTGAGCCCTCTTATTAAACCCAAAGTGTTTAATAGATTCCAGATCAATCTCCGAGATCAATCTCTGATTTGATAATGCCAATGGGTGTTTGGCATGATAAAAATAACTAAATAAATAAATACAAAATATGTTACTCTAATAAAATAAATTCAGGCCAGCTTTTAACTATAACTCAAGATTCAAGATTCAAAGAACTTTATTAATCCCAGAGGGAAATTGCTCTTGGTTATATAGTTGCTCAGTTTAATTTACCGGGAAGCAGGGTAAAGTTAGATTAGGGAAAAAAAAAAATTATATATATATATTAGACAGGAAAATAAAATTAATAAATAGAAATGTAAAAATTCAAAGTAAAATAACAATAAATAGAAGTAAAATAGAATACAGTAGAAATGGCTCATGGCTTCACCTGTATGTCTATAGCATTCTCCACTGACATGCATTTGTTTCAATTTTTTCAGGACCTGATACCTGGTGTCTCTAATCCACATAAGCAGTGCCAGCTTTGTGGCAGGTTCCTTAGTAATGTCGTTCAAGTATACTGCCCCCTTGCGGTGTCTCTGTATCACCGCACCATTAATGTGTTTGCCTGCACTTCTCCTGAGTGTCACAGCAAGCTGGGAAGGTAAGCGATCACTTCCAGGTTTAATGAAAAATTTGTTAGTTTGATGCAGTTTCAGAGTTAATGTTTCATTCTGTTGGATGGTTCTTCTGTATAGCTGGAAAGCACTCCGGTCACAATGTTTGGAGTCTGAGACAAAACATCCTTCTGTGTGTCAGAGCTCTACGACATCATCACTTTCCACTACAGACTGGTGTGATGATGCTGATGACTGGGGAATGGACTCTGAGGAGAATGTGGGCAGTGGACAGACTGGTACAACTCAGTCAGAGACAGATAACTTTACAGAGAGCCTGGATGTCAGCACCAGACTTCAAGAACTTTGTATAAGCAGGTCAGCAGATGTTAAGGATGTCGGACCACCTACGGATATTCCCACCTTTCAGTCGTTCTATATCAGTGTGGTGGAGGAGACAGATCTTGTGGGCCAAAAAGACCTGGAGCATGCCAATAAACTGCTGAAGGAGTATGAGGAGAGGGAGGGCGTGGCTGTTGGGGAGATTGCATGGTGGGTATAGTTTTGATTCTTTTATCAGATCATGTTAGTATTTTACGAGGGCGAGTTAAAATGATTTAGACTTCGGCTGTAGAATTCATTTAATTTAACTTTTAGAAAGGACAAATCCAAACACTTCTGTTTACGCTCTTCCATGAGTTGTTTCGGCACCAGGTACAGCCCAGACCACACAAAAAAAATCCTTGTATGTTGCTCTGCTTCCATACAAATCACATGTGAGGTATCCATTTTTGCTCACACCACAATTTTGCTCTACACAAGTGAACTGATGTGACTCATTCACACCTGCACAGCAGTGACTGGGGAGCTTTGAACAGAGAGCGCTGATAAGAGAGTGCAGCCAATGGAAGTTTTAATATAACCCGAGTGTGGATAATTTTTGACACACTCTTGTAAATAAAAAATAATAATAATAAAAATTGACTCTGGAGTGAATTGCCACCCATCGCTAATGGATATTTGGTATACAATATTCAGTAGTTACTGCGAGTATAATTTACATAAAAAGGTGAGTTTTTTTTTTTTTTTTTTAACTGCATATTAAAAGGTTCATGTTAATTTAAGCATGTTTCCATGTGTCTTGATGTGTTTATTTCTATTTGCCTCAAGTGAGCTCAGCTAATAGAATCAAAGAGAGAGTTAATGAGAAACAGCTTGGATAAAAAACAGGGCCAATGTTGCACTTGCTCACAATTGTCTTCTGGTCTGAATTGATTCATTTTAAACAAAAGCAGCTAAAGGAGAACTGCAAGCCAAATTACTGCTTTTCTCTAGAGAAGAGCAATCATCATGATGAAGTTCATTCTCCTTATGTTGTCAGAGAGACGCTGGGCCCCAATCATGTCTTGCTGGATTTTGTATTAATCAAAGTGTCTGGTTTTCCACACACAAAAAAAAAACTTTGCATTTTGATTCAAGTTCAATAAAGCCGATGGGAATTTTATCCTAGAAAATGTTTGTTTATATTGAGGTATGATTACCTAGAATGAAAACCACATGAGATTATCACCTGAACTTTTATTATAATCACCAGCCTGTATTTTAAACATAACTTCATGTTGAATTAGTGTCATGGTTATAGTACATATATTTTTTTCTCTCATAAAGATGTTTAATTCATCTTAAATGTGACTTTAATCTTCTGGTATTTTGGTTGTATTGTCCAGCAGTGAAAGTGAAGGCGGGGAGGAGGCATATGAAAAATCCAACGCCAAACATGGCGATGCAGTCTTCTCCAGCTTTATGAAGAGGATCTCCCTCTGTCCAGAACAAGTACTTCGGTGAGTTTAATAAGATAATGGATAATAGGCAAACCTTTGGAGATGACCAGCCGTGTCCTCTGTGAGGTTTAGATTTCAGTTCCCATGAAGAACTTTTACATCGAAGTCCTACTTTATGGTCTTTTTCAACTTAATTTAGGGTAACAGTAAGCATACATTGTGAATTACAGGCATTATTACTATGAGGCATGGAAAAAGAAATGACCCTGTACACCGTTTTGTGGTCAGAGAGATTAGATAATGCTGACTAATCATTTTCCATTAGCAAATATGACCCTGTTTTTTGGTTGCATGATTAATATGCTTAACGTTTTTATCTCTAGCCCCCAACTTCATGTGAGTTTAATATTCGATGAAAGAAAGCAAGACATAATAACCAATGAGTGCAACCACAGCTATAACAGAAACCGCTACAGCAGAAATGTTCATGTCTGTGGCAATAGAGTAATTATAGCGTAAAGATATAATGATATCCAGAGCTCAAAGAAAATGTTGATATTCTTTCAGTAAGTGTAGTAATTCATGTTTGCGTTTGTCTGGTTAGATATAGTGATGCACTGATAGAAGTTTCTTCAGACCGAGCATAAAATATAATTCATTCTTTATAATGTTAACAAGTTGAGTTTTATTATTTTAGCTAGATATGTTTGTTTCCTTGGCTCGAGTAAATTACAGTGCAGAAGAGTGTTTTTTTTTTTTGTTTTTTTTTCTTCTTTCTTCCATATAGCTCCAGTAAAGTACCGTGTTGTTTTTATCACAATGTAATCCCTCGTTATCAATGACCCTTAAAGGCTGATTGTTAAGAACGGCATGCTGGGCAACAGCTGTTATATTCGCTCACCAGGTATTGTCTGTAGGCATTTTATCTCACTTAGTTTTACTTTACTTTGATTTTTTTTACTCTGATTGCCACTATTTATCATGTAATAAGTTAGGATTGCTTTCATTTCATGTTATGTGTTCACACAGTATCAGACCAATAGTTAAATATATTATTTTTGGATCTTCCAGGTACAGTTGGAGCGGGACACCATTATTTATAATGGAGCCTCCTTCAAATGTAAATCAGATGGTTCCTCCTTGTGCACAATGTGGCAGTCCTAGAGTCTTTGAATTTCAATTAATGCCAGCACTGGTCAGTTTGCTCCGGAGTGCACGTCTAAGTTCAGGTTTGTCTGATACATACCCTAGGGTTTTTCTCATACCCTTTTCTCTGATCATTTTTGAAGCCTTGCCAGTAATGTGTAAAGAACAGCACCGCTAACATTTGGAATTTATGCTATGTTTCCACTTATACTTACTTAGTAACAAACTGCTTGCATATTACAAACTTTGGCATTCCCCTTTCGAGGTAATGATGCTAAAATACAAAAAACGCTAGATTAAAATTCCCATGAATGTTAGCATATGTGTTGTAGAGACATGATTTTCTCTCTCTCTCTCTCTCTCTCTCTCTCTCTCTCTCACTTTTTTTTGCCTCCACAGAGCTTGCAGTTGAGTTTGGAACTGTTTTGATTTATACCTGCAGAGACAGTTGTTGGACATCTGGATCAAGCAGTCCTATTGAGGAATTCTACATTGTACAAACTGATCCAGATCAAAAGCTATTTAAATGATAATAGTAATAGTTTCTAAGAGTAATTAAATAAAAATTAACACACTGTGCTGCATTTTCATTATTTATTGTTATGTGTGTTTAGATTTTTTTTTTTGTGTAATTTTTAATGGGATAATTTTTAATAGTTAATCATTATTAATGGGATGTTGAACCAGAATTTTCATACAGCATAAAATACACTCATTCCTTTAAATTACATTGTAGACAGGAGGAGTTTGGGAAACACAAATAAGATGATTCAGAAGACATAAACATGGATATAAAAAGGAGGAATAACTCGTTTAGAAGGTATGGGACATCACGATGGAACATGGAATAATGAGTGACAATGTACGCAGTTAAGTCAAAGTGAGGTACTACAATATGTATGTGAACAGGGAAGTAACAAATATAGTCAAATAAATATCAGTATTAAAGTATATTATATTAAAGTCAATGTTCAGAAATTACTGTTAAACTTAATATTTTTTATTCTTTTTAAATAAAGGTTATATTTTGGGGTAAAAACATGTAAGCATTATTAATGGTATTTATATGCCAGCAAATACATTATACATAAATTTTACACTGGAATATTGATGTTTGGTCTATATACTAGATCATCTTGGTTAAGTGCTGACTGGTTAAATTCTGTGAAATTAAATTTTGTTTTAAATATATGATATTAAATTGGAAACAGGCAGTTCTAGATACCATGCCCTGTATAAATAAGTAAATTACAATTTGTAGTAGCTTTATTGCTGTGTTCTTTATGCGAGAAAATCTTATGTAAGAAAATCTGTCCAAAAAGTATATTGGTATATAAACTCAACAAAAAAAGAAACATCCCTTTTTCAGGACTGTGTATTTCAACAATAATGTTGTAAAAATCCAAATAACTTTACAGAT
>JAQMYJ010000012.1:14620130-14634077 GCA_030014305.1 Clarias laeviceps
TAATGTTTATCAGTACATTACAGAAAATAATGAACTTTATCACAATATGCAAATTTTTTGAGAAGGACCAGTATATTATTTGAAAGCACTGAAGCTGAGACCCTACAACCTACTCATTTCTTACACGCAAAATAACGACAGATGACGGATACGTGATGTAGACGTGTGAAAAACATGTTTTGTTAATAGGTATACTACTTGTTTCTTTGCTTCTTAGGCTTGAATGATGTCTGAGCAAGATCTGGTAGAGATAGTCCAGATTGCTGTGGCCGACTTAAACCATGAGGAAAATGATACAGGTAAGAAATGCTTTACACTTTCTCTGCTTTAACATACATTACACAGGACCTGTGACACTTAGCCAGTTCCTTTCATTTTTGGAACAATGCTGTTTTTAAAGGTAAACATTTTCTTCAATTTCTTTATAGATTATATTCAAGAGCACTCACAATCACACTACGTTTTGAAATTACCTTGCAATTTATTTTCATCTGTATCTATTTACATTTAATTACTCTCTTAAATAATTGCCTTTCTTTCAATTCATCTGTCTTTATAGTTTCCTATACAGTCTTATTTTAGGCTCCCTATTTGTTTGGATTATATAATTTGGCAGATTTGTTGTGTGCCAGATGTGTTATGTGTGGGTTCTTTGGCATTGTTTTAGATGTTTTGGAGAACCATGACGATGCTGATAAGCCTGAGCGGAAGCGAGCAAGGATGGACGGCAGCAACCAGGATGTCACTCTTAAAGTAAGCTTGATACTTCAGCTTTATTATTTAGTGTTATTACAGTTGCTGTGTACTCCAGCATGAATGGCTCCTTTAAGGCAACACCATTTATACAATACTGTGCAAAAGTCTTAAGTCACCCACATTTCTCCAAAATTTGCTTCTAAGAAATGAGACGTTTTTGCATTTTTTCTTTTTTAAATGTAGTCTTGAGGAATGATTGTCGTTTTTGGCAAGTTTTTGGTTCTCATTTTCATTCCAGTTCCACCTACCTGACCAGTTTCAGAGAAATGTTTTTAAGCCACACACTGAACTATGAATCATGCAAGCATATAAACCATCTAACGTAACGCGTGAACCAGTGTGAAACAGGTGCAGATGATCATGCCGGTGATTAGTCTACTGCTGATGTTGAATGTTGAGTGGTTGGAACAGTCAAGAAGGCGAATAAGACTTCTTGACTAGGTTCCCCTCGTGCTTGGCACGGTAGTGGTATTGCTGGTGAATGAATGTATGTATATAATGAGTAAAATCCAACAGAGTGGGCGTATCAGAAAATAACATCACTTCTAATGTTATAATAGCTATAGAGAGGATTAATACAGCAATGTTGTTTGCTGTATCCGGCAGTGTGCACATATCGTTTTAACAAAAAAAAAATTGTAAAATAACAGATTTAACAGAGTTCAATAGTGCTGTGTTGTAAAACGTGACACATTTAAAGCTGTTAAAAAGTATGTGAACATTCCTGACCAGATATCTCAGTATGAGGTAGTCAGGCAGTTAAGAGACTTTTGGGACGCACTATAGAATGATCCCTGACTGCCTTCTTGCCTCTGTTGTGGAAAATTTGCAATCTTTAGGGAAACCAATACATTTCCACGTTGCATTGCAAACGTCTGTGGCTGAATTTCCACACCAGTCTGTCTGTAAACTGAAGTTAAAAATAAGTTGGGTCAGGCAGCATAGGAGTGATCAAACGAAGAGTAAATCAGGAAATTAACAACAGAGTGTCTCAAACTGAATAAATTCCACATTTCAGAATGGCCATATTTCACTGACATCAATCCCTTTGAAATTCTGTGCTATGATCTGAAGCAGGCTGTTCATATGAGAACAAGTATGTGTGGACAGTTCAGTCAAAAGGAACAGGACACAATGCTCCTCAAATGTTGTTTAGTATTGATCAGCAGCTTCACAAAGTGTCTTGTTCAAGCTTTGCCAATAAAAACTTTGTTTTTTTTAAACAAATTAATAAATTTGAGGATTCATGAGCTTTTTCCATTCATAAACATGATTATTTAATCCTTTCGGCACTGTGATGTGTTGTGAGTGTTCTTTATTAAATCCTTTAGTACAT
Source organism: Clarias laeviceps (assembly GCA_030014305.1). Lineage (NCBI taxonomy): Eukaryota > Metazoa > Chordata > Actinopteri > Siluriformes > Clariidae > Clarias > Clarias laeviceps. Next base: position 14,622,223 of record JAQMYJ010000012.1, read on the forward strand.
TACGATTTAGTGTAGATGAAGACCAGATTACACTTTACGAGCCATTTATGGAGAAATCCACATAGTTCCAAAGGGTTTATGAACTTCTTTTTTTCCTACAAGCATAAATTCTAGTTAGATCAAAGATTAATGAGAGAGTATCACAGGAGTGTAACACTACACTTTGATAGAAGTTTGTTTTTAATGTGGGTATCTGTTTGGCTGTTTCCAGGCAATGCTAATGTCCATTAGCCAGGCCATTTGCCAGAGGTTGGACAACATGGAGGCAAAGCTGCAGATGCTGGAGGCAACGTGTCGGGCCTTGGAGGACAAGTTCGACACAGTGATGGGGAAAAACCCAGGGGCGATTCAGGTGCCGATGGTGGCCGGATCACCTTTTGGTGCTACACAAACATGTGACAAGGTTCGCTGGTGAGTGAAGCATTAATGAAGTCTGTACGAGATGTAGATATGTCTTGTGCCACTTGAGTTTCACTAACAGTTTCCTGATGGTTGTGACAGTGTGGTGCCCCAGACCAACGTGGTAATGAGCAGCGAACGTCCTAAAACAGGCCAAGAGGAGCCTCTTCCTCGCACCACAGACTCACTGGAGAACCTTCTCAGCAAGTAGGGCCTTTGCGATTACTGTTCTGTGTTTCTTAATTCTCCACTCTCAAATCATTTATTAAAATGTCAGTAGGCTAGTCATCATTGTGTTACCCTTCTTGCATATATACAAGATATAAACTAGAAAGAAACCAGATTGAGTTCAGTTACCTTGCTTTAATTAGGCAGCTACTTTCCAAACAAGGTTAATTACCATTTTGTGGTTCCAGGTTTTTTTTTTTGTTTTTTTTTTAATTAATGCAATAAGTCATTTCAACGCACCGAGTGTGTTGTGAAACCAGACGCTTACGCATGATTTTTGTAATATGTTTAGTGAGTCAGTAACAACTGAATATTTGGCTGACAGCACGGTGGGCCGAGGGAAACAAAAAACAATCGTCTTAAAGGTACCAGGGCCAGAAGAAAGCCAGGAGGACCAGGAGAGTGGATCAGAAGCCAGCGACTCCGTCTCCAATAGCGGCCAGTCGTCAGCGCAGAACACCAACAACGTCACCCTGATCACCCTAAACTCAGAAGGTGAGAAGCTGGGTTTAGGCCACAAAGTAAGAAAACGCTTCAAACGGCGAGGCCTGGATCTTTACCTAATCTGGTTCTTCTCTAGACACCGTGCTGGAACGAGAACTACTTCCTGGGTGGACTAATCAGTCATGTGTTTGTTTGTGTGCCTGTACAAATCACTATCCAAGTGCTTAATACAAGCTATAGGCTTTTTGTTCATCTGCCTGAATAAACTGCTGAGTAGGTCTTTAATTGGAAATTCTAAACAATACCCTACTAATGCATAGAGGTTTTTTTTTTTTGGTATATTTGAAGCAGCTTTAATCTATTTCTGATGTTGGGGTCTGATGCAGGTCTCTACCTCAGGAATAGGCTTTAGTTAAAAGCAAAACAAAAAACAAGCTGGTTCTGATTGAAAAGCTCCTGCTTTTGCTTTTATGATTTGTTGTTTCTGAGAGAGGCTTTGTGCAATTCCCAGCTATTCCTGTGCATATATCCTATTATTTGAAGTTGTGAATTTTCATGACAGTGCGTCTTAATAGCTGCAGGGTCACATATGGCTTTTAAAAGAAATCTTTTGTTCTTCTTTGTTCCACATGTCTTTCCTGCACTCAACTTTTGTCATTATCAGTCACATCTTGGCTCCGTCTGTCAAGTCAGACTGGAACAGGGTTCTCAGGATCAAAACCTCACACACCGACTCTTTGTCTTTTGTCAGTGGCACCTGTTATGTTCCTGCCTGTTACTTTTATCACACAGGGGTCTTCGCTCTGTTTCACTGATTTCCTGTCTTTTAACTGAAAGAATTATTATTATCCTTATTTTATAATTTTTTTTTCTTCTTTTCGAGATTAATTTGAAAGTCTAGTGGATAAAGCGGACTGCAGGACCGTTAAACATGGTTTGTTATATTCCAGTTTACACATGTTTAAAAAAAAAATAATCTCTCTACTACTGCTCTTACTCCACGCTCACCATATGTATTTTATTAAGTCATGAATAGTAAGAAAAGCCAAGAGATAGTCACTTTATTCCCTGCTTCCTCTATTGGGGTGTGAGTATTGACCACCAGGGGGCAGTTTTGTATCAGGCCATAAGTATTGTGAGTGTCTCTGCTGCATAATACTGCATATACAGAGTTTTCTGGGGGTTAGAGGATACATTTACAATATTTTCTCCGCACATAGACATGCACTTGTCTGGTAGATGTCATGCAATGTATAGCAAAATATAGACACAGAGACTAAATAAACAATTACTACATGTGTGTATGGTAAACAACGCAGCGAATAAGCTATCCCGTCTAATATAAAGCGTGGTAGAAAAATCAACAAGGTTCATGGTTTAATGCTATGTTTCCCACGCCTGTCCCTCGTCCACATTTTTGCATCTTGGAGTAGCAGCCAGTCTCAATTCTTTAAGAAAGGACCAAATTCAGTACTTCTTCTCTATAGATCAGTCAAAATATCAATGAATGAAGGTGTTTTATTTAAGTCGCTTGCGTCAGTCTTGTTTAGACCACAGTCTCCCATTGGGATTAATAAAGAGTTATCTTACTGACTAGTTAGTTCTGATTGGTTACAAGGTGTTGGGTCACTTTTTATTTTTTTCTTTAATAGAAGCAGCTTTGACTGTAGTTCCAGCTGAAAGGCTTATATGAATCCGTTTATGCAGGGAATTTCATGGTGGACGCTCCACATAACCGGATTAAAAACAGTGCATGATTGTTGACCTTGTCAATTTTTTTTCCGAGAGCGGAGGCTTACTGTGGAGTCTTAAGTGTTACAATCAGAGATAAAACTTTACATTTTAAACAAAGACATCTACAACAATACTTGACAAGCTGTATCGCTTATACTGGTTTAAGAACCTGAGAAAGGAATGACTTTTTTTCTGGTTGTTGTCATGAAAGTGTGCCACAACCACCATGTTGTTGATTATTTTATACCTTTTATTCAGTGTCAGTTTCTTTTGCAGTTGGGTTTCACAGTAGACATAAAATATTAACAGAAAAAAATTTAATTGTCAGGACGGGTGAAGCCAAACTAAGTATCTGACAACGTGAATAATAATAGCAGTAGAAAACATTTCCTGGTTTCCTGCTCTTTCTTCTGTCGGGCCACATGAGGCGATATTGCTTGATTTCCAAAGAAAAATGACACCAGACCATTCTGAGGAATTTTGATGTGTATTTGCACATTCTGTACCTCTTGGGATAGTGTGTAGATCATCATCAAGTTGTCACGATGATGATCTACACACTATCGCCGCTTAATTTCAAACTTTTCACAATCACATTTTTTTGTCTAGTATAATCAGATCATTATTATACATATAATAATTATTATAAGATTTGCATATTAATTGACCAGATGTGCTTCTAGTGCCTAATAGTCACATAAACACTTTATTGACAAATCTGTGTGATACTAAGAGACTGTAAAAAAAACATTTTACTGTGGAAGTTTTGTGGAATCTTGCTTCATTTCCAAAAAACAAATTTTTTTTCAGGGAGGAAAACACAGTGTTTTTCTGATGTATTTGAAGCATCTTGAACGTTTTGCCTGGCACACTGTATGAAGAAAAAAAAACAATTACCCTGATTATGATGGCATGCTCTTTTTTGTGTGTTTGTGTGTGTCTGAGCAGAAGATTACCCTGCAGGAACATGGCTCGGGGATGAAAATAACCCGGAGATGCGCGTGCGCTGTCCTGTGTCTCAAGCAGACATGCTGCACATCGGCAGTAATTGCCGCACGCCAGAGAAGATGGCGCTCACACTGCTGGACTACCTGTTCCACCGTGAGGTGCAGGCCGTCTCTAACCTGTCGGGGCAGGGCAAGCATGGCAAGAAGCAGCTGGATCCGCTCATGATCTACGGCATCCGCTGTGAGTATCCCACACACGACTACCCACACGTCTGCAAAATTCCACACTATTTTATCATAACCTTTCATCATGCAATTCCTTAAAATGACTTCAAAATCAAGGTAAAGTTGTGTGTACCTATTATTTTGACTTCATTCCCATTTCCTTAGCTCTTGTCATTGGTTTATGGTACGTAACTGTGCTGTTGAAATTGCAAATTTGATTGGTCAGAACATTGATTAAGTTTCTAAAGCAGCGCACGTCACTGACATTGAGGAGGAAGGAGGGGCTCATTGTTCTTAATTTATTCCTAGCCAATTCCCTCCCATCAAGGTGACGCCTACCAACCAGGGAGGGCGAAGAGGATCACATGCTTCCTCCAAGACACGTGATGACTCCTTTTCTTTTCGAACTGCTGGACGGTTTAACACCTGGAGAAAAGCACAGTGCACCTTCGGCATGCGTGAACATACAAATGGCCGTGATTGGTTAGTGTCGCCGTGATTGAAGTGAGAGTGTGGGTATGCCTTCCCACTCCTCGAAGAGATCACAGACAATCTGCTCTCTAGAATCCCGGTCGCGGATGGCTGTTGCGTCACCCGGAACGTATTTCCATTATGCCACTCGGGAGCCTAGTGCCACCTTTTCATTCATTCATTCTGTTATGCTATTAGAGGGTAATCCTGAAATTACATATGTGGCTTTAGATTATTTTCTATCTTCCGAAATATTTTAACAACAAGCTGAATTTGTGCTTCTTGGAGAGAAAGGCTGTGAGTTTTAAAGAAAATCTAAAGGATTAGCCTAGAAAATGGAGCTCTACTTAAATGCCAATTGAACATTTATTTACACTGGGATTTGCTTCTAGATGACTTCTTTCCCAAGCCAGTATTCTCTGGCATGCCTCTGGCATCTCGCACACACTCAGAGTCGGTATCCTACCAAAAAATGTCAAAGCTCAGAGTTCCAAACCTAACATATAAAGTGATGCGTCATTAATCTAAAACTTCTGTTGCTCTCAGGATCTGAGTTCTTTATTTTTCCCCTCCTCAAGGCAGGTTTAAACAGCTTGGAGTCAATCTTCATTACATAGTGTCTGCTGTGATATGGCACAGACCGAATGCCCGAGGGAATCCAAAGCGCCATTCACAGAGATCATGTGTCACAGTCCAAGTAACGCACTAATGAGTTTGAATGGAGCTCTGCGAGAAATGACGAGAGCACCGCTTTTCGGTCGTGACCTTTCTCGAAGTTGGCTTGTGTAGTACGATTGACTTGAGGGAAGTCATTTAAACATTAAATAAATCTAAGTCACACTATAAACTAACTGCTAGGAACGATGATGTTTAAGGTATGCGTGATTGTCTTATCTATCAACCAGAAAGTACTGCAGTGTAATACTATCATAATATAAAGCAGAGTTTTCCTACATACATCGTTCCCTGAGCGTGCCAAAGTTTATATTCGTTGTATATATAAGGGAGATGAATAGTATGGAAACACACACATGCGCACACGCGCACCCCCCCCCCCCCCCCATATACAGTACATACACATACACTGCTGAGGAATGAATCAGTGCATAGGAGTGATGGTGTGCTTCGATAGCTCAGCCACACCCAGTCGTGTTCATCCACACCCTCTGGATTCATCCGACCACCCACACGTTCCCAGTGCCAGTATGACCTCCTGAAGCCTTAGTTCAGTTCCCCAGAGTCTCACCCTGTGTGTAGCCGCACACACTCCCTTATTGTTAGTGTTAACGGTCAGGGGTTTCCGTTTTCTTATCGTACACTCATTGGGTGTGTAGCTGGATCAGGGATGTTAGGACGACTCATTGTTAATATGATTTAGGCGTGTATAATGTTATTGTGTTTGAAGGACCAAAATATTCACATATGACGGTTTCATATTCTGTATTCTATTTGGTATCTACAAAGTCACATGTTTATAATCGGGTCCGATTTAAAGAAAATATTACCGGTACTCAAACTACTTCTGAAGTACTAAAAAGACATTTCGTAGCCACTCATGACGTTATTATTAGTAAAAGCTCCTACAACAGCATAAATACAAATTACGTACTGAGTATACACATTATGTCGACCTGACCATCAAAACTGTCCATGCTTTTTAAACATTATTCCACCTTTCAGGTAGATCTAACCTCAACTCTTCTGGCCAGGATTTACGCTAGATTTTGAATATGATCCCAAGAGCGTTAGTGAGATTAGACACGTCACTCAAGTAGGCCTGGGCCATTGTCCCCTCAACCCCACCCTCATCTCAAAGGTCTTCAGTGGGGTTGAGGTCAGGGCTCTGTGCAGGCCCATGAGTTTTTTTTTTTGTTTGTTTGTTTTTTTTCTCAAACCTTGGCAAAAAGTTCTTCATTTTTTTGTGCACAGGGACATTGTCATGCTGGAACAGTTCTGGGCTTTTGATTTGTTCATTCATCTTCTATGCCGCTTATCCTGTACCGGATTGTGTAGGGCCTGAAGTCTCTCCCGTTAGACTTTGAATATGAGGCGGGGCACGCAATGGAAAGGGTGTCAATTCGTCACAGGGTGCACACACACACTACAGGCAAATGCCAGTTTGCCTAATCTGCATGTCTTTGGACTGTCGGAGGAAACCCACTAAGTGCGGGGAGAAAGTACAAACTCCAACACAGACCCAAGACGAGAATCGAACCCAAGACCCTGGAGGTGTAAGGCCACAGTGCTAAAGCTATTCTAGACAATCCAAAGCTATTCTAAACAATAATGTGCTTCCAATTTTATGGCAACAGTTTGGGGAAGATCCACATCTGTGTCTGCAGGAACACATAGTCGGATGCTTTATATTAAAGCATCCTAATATTGATTAAGAAACCAGGTGGGGTTTTATACAACTCATGTTTTTAGATCAAGAAAGCAGTAAATTTTTTACATCCTGTATTTTTTATTTTTTTCCCTGTTTGTTGGCTAGGATCTGAAGGTTAATTATTAATCAACTTTATTTATATAACTAAATAAATCGAATAAAATTGTGTTGATTTTACTTATTATGAACGCCAGATTAAATTCTTACATGCGAATAATTTTTTTTTGGCTTCTGTTGTTTTAGGTCATCTGTTCCACAAGTTCGCCATCACCGAATCCGACTGGTACCGCATCAAACAGAGCATCGACTCCAAGTGTCGCACAGCGTGGAGGCGGAAACAGCGTGGCCAGAGCCTGGCGGTCAAGAGCTTCTCCCGCAGGGTACCGGCTGCCCGCACTGGCTCAGGTAACAGTGCCATGACCCATTCATCATAGGCACTGAGACAGGTTTTAGTCTCTTGTTTGATAGTTTTCGCGTATGAGCCTCAGCTGCTCTGCGCTCTCCAGAGAAGCTCCAACCTCAGAGTGTGTGAGGCGGCAGGGTTCTCAACAACAGATGGTTGCAATCGTGGCGTAATGCTTCCTGTTTCTTCCTCTCGGAGAACTGCGGGCTACCGCTTCTGACCTGCTGGCACACATCCAAATATCCTGTATGAGCCCACCAGAGTGGCCTGCAAAACACACACCCCATTAGGCTAGCTTTCTGCACTCCCTTGGAAACTGCCCCGTCTTTTAAGCAGTTATTTGGTGATGATGCAACGGACAGCGAGGGGGGAGAGATTCTGCCTCGGAAAAGCACCTGCACAAATACAGATCATTTAAAGGTCAAGATAATGCGAGTTCAACGTTTCCTCATTTCACACGATTATGTGGATTTCACTGTATGATTTTACATTGTTTGTGTATCAGAATTAACATTTCTTGGTTTAATTTTAGTAATTTTATTTATGTTGGTTAAAGCGCAAACATTTTCTATTTTCATTTCTGTTTTCATAAGTATCAGTTCTCACTTCAAGTTACAGGCATCAGTCATTCATCAATTCATTGTTTATTTATTTACTTAGTTTTTGGGCATATGGTGAACTAAACCGCATGTAGTGAAGTGTATGTGAACAGCAGTGTTGGGGAACGTTAAAGTAACTAATTACATTACAAAATTACTGTCTTTAAAAAGTAATCGGTTACATTAAAATGTTACTTTCTGATAAAAATAACTAGTTCGAGTACTTTTCCGTTGCAGAAAATGAAAACTCCTTTTCTCATGATTCCTCATGCATGTTGTTTTATAATTATTCTACCATCATCACTCAGTGAAGTTTGGCCCATAATCTGTTAACTACTAATACCCCTATCTCACCTACGTGGTTTCATGCGGTGGCCATAAGTATGGTTCATCATGATTCACCGAGTTTTGTCACTGTGATTAGGTTTCCATCTTTCCACGTGTCGGTCATCGCATAGTCAAACCACATAGGTGAGATAGGGGTATAACAGCAGGAATAACCTGGACACACACTGGCCAGGATTTACGCTAAATGGATTACACTAATGGATTAGGTATGACTGCTGACTTGGACATTGGACATGACTAAATTAGGGAGAAAATCAGGGAAAAATCACCCCCCCCCAAAAAAATTTATATTAATTAACAAGCATGTTTTTAAATAAAATAATTAAAGTAATACCAGGTGGTATTTCTGTATTTCTGGGTGCAAATTCCACAAGGCTCTGCATCCCCCGTGACCCTGACCAGGATAAGGCAGAAAGGCACAAAAAGGCCAAAAAATTCTCTCAGTTTTTGAGAAAAGACTCGGTTAATGTGACGTTTCTAAGAAAGCGCTGCTTACGCTTGCAGCTGGTCAGTAGCGTGTATCGGCCAGCCTAGGTGTGGCTGCGTCGACCACTGTGATGATAACGAGTGTTTAGGCTACGGGGCTACGTTTACTTTTCACTGCAGGGGTACAAGTGTGTTTGGATTGCTCGCAGGCGCGTCCGTGTTGTGTTTTCAGTGGTGGTTTGTGCTGTATAAACATGTGTAGTTTGGACATTACACAAGCCTGTCAGGAGTGAACGACGGAGTTTCCATAAGCGTGAAGTAGACGTACTGTATGTCTGTATACTCGCTATAAGGTATATGTGCAGCATGTGTGGCCTACGCGAATGTAAATACGGGTTTGCCCGGGTCTTATCGGATCGCTCAGCATGTAGCTCATGCGCAAGTCCGACAGATTGTGTTTACGAGAGATTAAATATGTAGCGTGTCTTAATTGCATCATATTTCCTGTTATCGTTAAGTAGCGTGTGTCTCTGTCTTTACTCGTCTTCCTTTCCCAAAGCAGTCACTTGACATACAATGTGCAATGACATTGCTGTTGTGAGGAACGTGAAAATGTGATGTGTGTGCATGCAGAGGTAGCAGAAACAGCATCTTTGGAAAGCTCCACACAGCAAGCGCTCCAGTACGCACTGGCTGGCGCAGCCCAACAGGTTCAGATCCACCGCATAGGAGAAGATGGACAAGTGCAAGTAGTGAGTACGCGCGCGCACACACACACACACACACACACACACGCAGAGTACTGATGCTTGGGAGTTCCTCTGCTGGGTATTTGAAACAATGTAAACATTTATGTACTGTCTTTCACTCCAGTATCTAACAGACGAACACACACACACACACACACACACACACACACACACACACACGCTTATCTCCACAGGAGAGTGTGTGCGTGAGGTCCTGTGCTGTGTGCATGTTAGTGTTAGTGGTTAATAAAGATGAGCTTTGAAAGTCAAAGGCTTCCTGTGCTCCTCTCAAGAGCCTTTCATTGACCTATGAACCATACAGCTGCATTTGGTCACCCCTTCCCACACACACACACACACACACACACACACAATTTCTTGCCATGTATACGCTTCAGATTAGTAAGGTGGGGTTTGAGATGTAGCCTATAGCTTATAAGCTTGCCAACTCTATTATTTGTTTCATGATGTGTTGGAGATGAACAGCTGTGATATAGTCGTCGTAGTTTGCATGATTTGCATTTGCATTTTTTTTATACTCCTCTCCAACTCCGTGACATGGCTGTATTATCTGTTGGCCTTGCAATAGAGGTTTTGCTCAGTCTTTCCATTGACCGCCTGAACGATGCCAAAAACCGTTCGAGAGACCATTTAAGAAGCCCGGCCAAGCGCTGACTGATTTAAATCATTAAACTTTCAAGAGAAGCAGTAAATTCATTTCGGCAGGTCAAGAGGGATGAAAGACGCATGATAACAAACTGACTCATGGAGTGGTCCTGTGAGATTAAGACATCAAGCCCTAAATCATACATTCATACCACGTGCGTGAAATAATACTGTAGTGTCGATTTAACGCGAGGGTTACGACCTATCGGTCGTTATGACATTTAGAAGGACCGTGAACGCCGTTGGACTTGATGATTATTTTTGTTTTTATTTCCTACAGTAGCAGAGGCAGGTAGAAAAGACGGAAAAGTCATAGAGAGAGTCGAACGAGGAGCCAGCACCTGCCGTTTAGTTGTTATTAGACTCTTGATATTACACAGGAGCTTAGTGGGAGCAGCTGAGGCTGGATTTTACAAGGGCAGTTAATGCACTAGAGGAAATGTAAAGCACACGCACTGGCAGGACGGGTCTCTGATGGCGGCTGCAAGAATTGTGGTTTTAACATGCACAGGGGGACCGAGCGAGGCCTTAATTTTATGCATGAGAACAGCTGTAATGACACACACACACAAACTTGCTCTCTTTTCTCTCCCCCCCCTTCAGATTCCTCAGGGACACCTCCATATAGCTCAGGTGCCACAGGGAGAGCAGGTGCAGATCACGCAGGACAGTGAGGTAAGACAAACCTTCTGGATGGTAATTCTTCCTTTAATGTCTTCTCACTCCTCTCTCTCTCTGTAGTCTAGATGTCACTGGTCTCAGAATGTGACACACCCATTCGTGCTGACACTAAGCCAGCTCCTTTCCAAAATTCCGAGTTTGTTTTTCAAACCGAAGTTTTGAAAGGGTGATGGATGAATGAGGGCCCCCTTTTCTTTCTGTCTTCAGTCGAGCATTTAGCGTACACAGATCGACAGTAACTAAAAAAATCCTGTTGATCGCAAACACCTGAAGCGTATTAACATGCAATCATGACCCGCAGCGGTTTCATGAAACAGCAAGTGTCATTCCTTGAGAGTAAGAATCCCTCCGAGAGCATGATTGTCTCCTTCAATGCAATGCCGTGCCTTTCATTTCCCAAGGTTTTTAAAATCACTCCGGGAATAAATTGTATAAGCGGTAATTGCATGCGAGTTACATAATATCCATCTGGACACAAATGGCGCAACAATAATCATATGTTAAGCCTCAAGGAGCCAGTTGTATATAAACGAATTAAGATGTTATCTGAGAAATAGGAATAAAGGTAATAGAGTAGTTTCCTGTGGGTTTGAGGGCCCTGATTGGCCTGATGCGCGACCGCAGTTTAGAGAGCTTTTCTATTTTTCACCAGCTATTTGCTTTCTCCATGCGCTCTTCATAATCAGTGTGTTCCTGTTTCCTTTTTTTTTTTTTGCCCCCCTTCCTTTTCAGTTTCCTTTCTGTTCTTTCCTCTTTTATCTCCACACTTCGAGTGTTCCTTTAATGTGTCATATTTATTTAGTCCGATTTCCTCTCTCTTTTCACGCTCTAGAGTAACAGTGCAGAGGATCACAAAACTGTTTGCCATCAGATCATAGCTTTTGAATCATAAACAGCATAGTTTTTCAGATCAGCAGAAAAAAAAAAGCAGACATAATTTTGCTTTGCATTTATCTGTTGTAGAACACTTAAAACAAGGAACATTTTCCCATGTTTTTTTTAGAAAAAGCAATATTCTGGATGTTTAATATATATATACACAAAAGTTTGGGGACACTTGCAGATTTCTTTGTTTTTGTTTAGTGATTTATTTTCTACATTCTACAACTATACTGGGGATTTCAAAACTATAAAATAACACATATGGAA
>JAQMYJ010000012.1:14638080-14658809 GCA_030014305.1 Clarias laeviceps
GCACTTTAATGCAGTTTTAGTTTATCTAGCCAGTGCAGTCTAGTTAATGCACTTTAATGCAGTTTTAGTTTATCTAGTTAGTGCAGTCTAGTTAATGCACTTTAATGCAGTTTTAGTTAATCTAGTTAGTGCAGTCTAGTTAATGCACTTTAATGCAGTTTTAGTTAATCTAGTTAGTGCAGTCTAGTTAATGCAGTTTAATGCAGTTTTAGTTAATCTAGTTAGTGCAGTCTAGTTAATACACTTTAAAGCAGTATAGTTAATGCAGTATAGTTATTGCAGTGTAATTAATGCACTCTAATTAATTCTCTGTAGCTAATGCACTGTTGTTAATGCACTGTAGTTAACTGCATGTAATTAAGTACGGTTAATGCAGTGTGGTTCATGCAGTGTAGTTAATGTACTGTAACACATTGTAGTTAATGCGGCATAATTTACGTGCTGTAGACGATATGGCATAGTTAATGCTCTATAGGCAGTGCCCTCTAAACAATGCACTGCAGTTAGTGCTAGTGCTCTGTAGGTAATGCAGTATAGTTAATGCTTCATACCTAATACTCCATAGGTAATGTACCGTAGTTAATGCCTTGTAGTCATGCACCATATTTACTGCATCATAGTTAATGCTTTATAGTTAATGCACCATAGTTAGTGCTCTATACTAATGCAGTGCTGTTAATGCACTGTAGTTAGTGCTTTGTATTGATGCACTGTAGTTAATTGCACCAGAGTTAGCACACTACGGTTAGCACACTGTAGTTAATGTACCATAGTTAATGCTCAATAAATGAGACTCTCCATTACAGTACACTGAGTGCATACAAATGTGCACAAGAATATCATTAATGCAATATAAATGGGGTTATTAATAATGAAAAAGTAAGTGTGTGTAGGGGGATATATAAGTCTTTTCAGTTCCCTTGGGGAACACCAGCAAAAGTTTTTCTCCTCTTTTAACTTTCCTGATATTGTTTGTTATTGTGAGTTCAAAGCCGGGCCTGCCTCATCAAAGCCATTTGTTTAAAAGTTTAAAAAGGAAATGAGCTTTTATTCCCCGCTGCTCACATCTCCAGTGTGTTTGAGAGAGGAAATCTGTTTGTGTATGTGAGTGTGTGAGTGCACGTGTGTCTGTGCTCCCTTCCTGACAGTATTTCGATGAGAAAATAACAGGGGATCCTATACACAAATGATGAATAGATTGCTTTCTTATTCTTTCTCAAAACTGTGTGTGTGTGTGTGTGTGTGTGTGTGAGAGAGAGAGAAGAAGACAATGTAGTGCTTGTGCCTTTCACAGCTGCCACTGTGTGCTCATTTGTGCTCGTTTTTCTCTTGTGCGTGTGTTCTAGCCATAAAATACCAAAAAAAAACCTCAAAACCAACATTAAAGCTCGAAAAGATTACAGTGCTGACAGCTGGAGGTGTGATATCACACACATGACCAAATAGCCTGATTCATTAACATACAAGAATGATTCACGGAAACAAAAGCTGGCTTAAGTGCAGGAAAAGTTCACACAACTGCTGTGTTCTGTCTGCTCGTCTAAAAGGGGGAAAGCTGGGGAGACCTGTATCATTTGTTGATACCTGTGTGTGTGTGTGTGTGTGTGTGTGTGTGAGAGTGAGGTCAGTTCATACTGTGGCTGTAACAGTGATTGTGTGTGTGTTTTTTTTTCTTCCCCCCCCCAGGGGAACCTTCAGATCCACCAGGTGCATGTTGGGCAGGATGGACAGGTACTACCTTCCCCTCTCCACACACACACACACACACACACACACACACCCCTGTGTCTCTTTTTTATACTCTCTTGTTCATTTACTTCTTCTCTCTCGTGCTCTGTCTTACGCTCTCCTTTCTTGGTATATGACTTCTATGCACAGTTCTATATCTTCTTTTACTCTCGCATCAGTATCAGTCTCTCAGTCTCACTCTGTCTCTTTTTGCTGTAACACTCTCTTCTCCATAGTTTTTTTCCCATTCGAATAAATGTCTGTCTTTTGTTTTTCTCTTACACTCTCTCCATCTCTCTCTCTCTCTCTCTCTCTCTCTCTGTCTTGCTTTCCTCTGTCTCTCTCTCTCTTCCTTTCACCTTCTCCATCTCCCTGTATCTCTCTTCTGCTCTTGCTTTTTTTATTGTCTGTCTTTCTCATCCTCTCACGATCTTTCTTTCTGTCCCTCTCTTCTGCTCACTTATTCGCTTTTTTCCTTCTTTTCGCTATCTCTTTTTCTCTCCATCTCCGTCTCTCTCTTCTGCTTATACCCCTATCTCACCTATGTGGTTTGACTCGCAGTGTTGGGCACCACAAGTGACCACCCGACATTCCATGAAGTTCTGCAAGGTCCGCAATCTTCTGTGAGGACCAAAAAAAATTAAACGTGTTTATATTTATTTAGTACATACTCATACCAAAAAATTAAACGTGTTTATCGCTCTTCTGGTCTCTCTCTCTCTCTCTCTCTCTCTCTCTCTCTCTCTCTCTCTTTCCCTCTCACAAGTTTTTTTTTTGTATGTCTGTCTTTTTCAAGATTCAAGATTCAAAGGTGCGTCATTGGCATGACAAATATTAACTACATTCGTATTGCCAAAGATTAGAAATAGGTCACAGGAGTAGACCTATTATAATGATGATAATGGTGATAGTAGTAGTAATAATAATAATAATAACAAATTTATTACTATCTCTCTTCTCCTATTCTCTCTATTTTGCTCTCTCTTTCTCACATTTGCTTTCTGTCTTTTTTCTACTCTCCCTTTTTCTCTCCCTCCTCTCTTATGCTTTTCTCTCTGTTTTTTTCTTCTTCTGCTTTCTCTCTCTCTCTCTCTTGGTCTCACTCTTCTGCTCTCTGTCACCTTCTTTCCTCTCTCCGTGTCTTTCTTGTGCAATCTCTCCATCTTTCTCTGTCCCTGTCGCTCCGTCACTCTTGTGATGGGAACCAGCGCTCTTTATCTTAGATGTCGTAGCTCTGCGTCCGCTCACATCAAAGAAGCCTCAAATCAAAGGAGACCAGTGCAAAAGTCACAGACATACCCACCATTTACGTCACGTGTTGTGCATGCAGGACGGCAGTCGTAAAACTGTTTAGCAGGAAGAGAGCATTGTGTATACGACTCCTCTAATTATACATCTCATCATGTACCTCATAAAACCAGCTTTTTCATGCTAAATTAGTGCTCTGTAAAATATCACAAACATGCATATGCTGCGAGGTTATAGTCGTATTATCTAATTAGATCCAGCTCTACATCAGACAAAAACACGATATTCCTTTCTTTCCTTTCCACTCCAGAAAATATCTCACTGTATCATAAGTTTTACATTACCCGTAACTTAATTAATTAGATTTCATTTTTTTTAAATAAATTGAGTTCTTAATGAAGTGCACACTGTGTGTGTGTGTGTGTGTGTGTGTGTGTGTGTGTGTGTGTGTGTGTGGGATCACGCACACTCCTGTGGCTTAAATGTACTGTGTACAGAAATCACTCTTAGCCTCATTTAGTACATACTCATACCGAAGTTGTGCAGTTTTACACAATAACCCAGCTTTGTTGCTCTGGTTCTGTGCTCCAGCACACTGCATCTGAAACACATCAATCAGCGTGAGATTAAAGTATAGCCTTTCAGCATTAATTTGAGCGTATGATCCCATTTAGCCCTGTTCATAATCAGTTTTCACATTTTACTGGATCAGATATAACCGAACAGTTACATGGCTGCTGAGTTGTTACCAGGTGCCTTTGTATTGTTTTATGACTGCATATGATGCACAAGTGTGGCGTTGGCGTCTTGAGTTTGTTACGATTCCACTATTACATGAGGACCAGCGTCGCTTTGATTATAGATAAGCAGGTCCCGAGGAAGACGAATCCAAACAAATCAATTCGAGACGTGCCAAAGTGGATTAGACGTGCCAAAGTGGTGAACTGTTTGCTACGCCAACCACGTTGTAAGAAGTGAAAATGTGAGTTTCTGGGCAACGGATCACCGCAGGAGTGAATGCATCAAAATACTTTTGATCATCAAGGAAGAAATAGTTTGAAATGATGAAAAGTCCTCACCATGTTTTGAGCAGATAATTGTCACAGACTAACACAACGAAATGTTGCAACAGCATGACATACACTATGTTGCCAAAAGTATTCTCTCGCCTGCCTTCACATGCATATGAACTTGAATAACATCCAGTTCTTAATCCATAGGGTTTAATATGATGTTGGCCCAGCCTTTGCAGCTCTAACAGCTTCAACTCTTCTGGGAAGGCTTTTCATAGGTTTAGGAGTGTGTTTATGGGAATTTTTGACCATCCTTCCAGAAGCACATTTGTGAGGTCAGACACTGATGTTGGACGAGAAGGCCTGGCTTTGCAGTCTCCGCTCTAATTCATCCCAAAAGTGTTCTGTCTGGTTGAGGTTCAGGCCAGTCAAGTTCTTCCACTCTCATCCAACCTCGCTCATCCATGTCTTTATGGACCTTGCTATGTGCACTGGTGTGCAGTCATGTTGTAACAGGAAAGGGCCATTCCCAAACTGTTCCCATAAAGTCGGGAGCATGAAATTATCCAAAATGTTTTGCTATGCTGAAGCATTAGGAGTTCCTTTCACTGGGAAGAAAGTGCCGAGCCCACCTCTCAAATGCACTTCTCCTAACCTTCTTCTAAACCTTGTGGAAAGCCTTCCCAGTAGAGTTGAAGCTGTTATAGCTGCAAAAGGGTGGGCCAACATCATATTAAACCTTATGGATTAAAGATTGTATGTTATTCAAGTTCATTCGCAAGTAAAGGCATGCGAGAGAATACATTTACAACATGGTTTAAATTCTTAAGAGAATTTCAAACACTTTGGGTTCTTTGGACATCGCTCTAGGGAAATGCTGAAAGGTTCTGTGGAAAACCATGTGAAAAATATAAAAAATAATGTGTTTAACTTAAATCTAAAGTTGAACTCAGAAAATGAGTGAGAAATGAGAATGATTTTTGCACAGCTAAAAACAAACATAAAAAAACATGCAATCTCACATACATATGTATTTGTATGTACAAGTGCCTGGACAGGGTGATGGTCTATTGCAGGGCACAAGCATGCCGTCACTCATATACTGAACAATTTGGTAATGGCAGTTAGCCTACTCTGCATGTAAACTCCACACACAGATCTAAAGGCAGGATATGAACCCTCAGCCCTAGAGGTGCAAGGCCGTGGTGCTGATCGGTCCATCATGCCACCTGCCAGCCAATCCCAACTTTTTGATGTTGTGTAGCAGGGCAGCATGAAGCATATAAAAGATTATGATCTGTCTGACTTCTTCCACTTACATGAACTTGCAAATTGACAGGTCATGCAGTGACTGATAATGTAGAGAGAGAGAGAGGTTTTCAAACCTCCCACCCAGAGAGCATGGGCAATTATGCAATCTCACAATTTCGCAATTTTAAGTGCCCAAGAACTCTTTTTATTATGAGTATAGCCTCAAGATATTAACACTAAAGCCAGGGTACTGTTTGATCAAATTTTTTATATAAGAATTATAGATAGGTTAGACAGTGTTTAATGAAAATGATTTATTTAAATTATGGCAAAAAATAACATGAAACATAAAACTTATCAAATGCGATTACAGAAGACAAATAACTGAGAATTTATGCCTATATTCAGATTTTTTTATTTTCATGTCCACAGAGTTGAGTGTATTTGATGGGTTAAAATGAGTGTGTATTTCACTCGGTGTTGATAAAAATGAGAGCACAAGATCTCCCTCAGTATGGCTGCATTAAAGACCATGCAGAGCATCACCAGGGAAGATATCCAGTTTCCGGGGACGTCTGTTACAGTGATCATTTGCAAGTGATTTTTAAACAAGTATTATACAAGACAGTTTTATGTAAGATTATGCTACTTTTGGTTTTTTGGCAGAGACTGGATGATGTATAAAAATGGCCGTGTTTCCTTCATGGTACATGTAAATCATTCTAATTAGATCTGATGCTCTGTACTTTTACCTCATTGTGATTATTTCATGTCAAATGTGCAGAAGCACAGAGCTAAAACAACAAAAACCCACGCCACTACTCAATTACTTACAGACTGCACTGTTAAATGATGCGATCTGATGTTCAGGCCAGGGCAAACATACTGTGACTTATTCCCGTAACCCTGTGTTCCAGAGCTGGCTTTTTAGAAACTCAGACACACAAACGGCTGAGCCTTTCTATTTATTTTATTTTAATTTTTTTTTTTTCAGAGTGTGATTCCCATGGCGAGAAATAAAAATAGCTGTGAAAAATATCAGCATTGTTCTGGTGGCAGCATCCCCGCTACCTTATTGATGTTAGAGCTCTAAAGCAGGGCCTGGCAGGAGAGCACAGAGCAGCTTGTGTCTTCTGCCTTCTGTGTGTATATTTTGGAGGAAGAAAGAGTTTGGTTATTAGGCCTAAGACCCATTGCGGTTTATTTCTCTGGATCTTTTCCACATCTCACTCAATATCAGGTCTCTCCGTCCTGTCCAAGGACTTTTCCGTGCCTCTTCTCCTTCCTTGTCTTTACTTTTAATCTCCATATGTGCTATAGTTAGATCTTCTCTTTTCTCCTGGCTTGGTCCAACTTAGTTGTATCTATTACACTTTCATTGACATTCAGCAGCACAGGATCTCGTATGGTACTTTAAATATGGCGGGTGTTTAAGATATTTCACTGCTATACACCGATCAGCCATAACAGTAAAACATTAACATTGATTATCAATTATAAACCAGTAAACTGGTGACAGGATCATGGACACCCAAGGCTCGTCTGTGCTTGTGGGGACCAAAGGCAAGACTGTCTGGCCACTAAAGAAAGGCACCAGTGCACCACAACACAAGATTCTGTCTTGTGGAGTCATGCCCGGCAGCACATGAGGAAAATACATAATATTAGGCTCAATGTTTTGTTTTGTAATGTCATGGCTGCATGGTGGTCTGGACAGCTTCTTGGTCATAAGTAGTGAAGTGGGAGTGTTGTTGATTTGGATCAGTTTTTAGGTCAAGTGCATAGTGTTGAAAATGAGTAATGGCTGGATTTACGATTTGATAAGGAGTTCTGATCATTAAGAGTGTTGACGGTTGCTATCACGGGTCATTGGTGGTCAAGGTCATGGCTCAGCCATGTCCGGATCACTAGCTGTCGTCTCGCGGCGGCTCCATCGCCGACATCGTTAGATTTTTTTCTATTTGCAACTCTTCTGAATCCGCTTATAAGAATTTGATGGAACCTTCATAGTACTTTTATTAGGAAGCATAGATATGCACTGGCTATTTAAATATCTGAAGAAAGGACAACAATTGTGCTTCTGTAAAGCATAGGGATCTGCGACACTGTTCGTCCTTTTTTTCTATCTACAACTCCTCTTCAAACCATTCAGAGGAATTTTACCAAGCCTTCACAGAACCTGCATAGATGTGCACATTCTATATTGTTTTCCTCTGTACAACATTAAAATTATTGCATTTCCTGGTGTCAGGTGACACATGTAATCTTTGGAAGCTTGGCATTTATTTTTTTTTCTGTATGGAAAAAAGTTTCTTAACGTTTTTTAAATATAAATCCCTCGCTCCTTCCTGCTGTGGATTTCTACCTAGAAACTAAACAGAAAAAAACCCTAAAGTTACTAGATTTCCTTTTTTTTCCTTATTATTCAAAAGTTAAATAAACTGGTAAATCTTGCGTTATGGGATTTGTAAATTTAAGATAAAGGGGCATTCTGTAATTTCTGTATTGCTTTGCGTTCTCCTCAAACGCCTTCAACTGTCACTGAAGATCTTGCCTTGAATGAAGCGAATTACAGAGCGCTGGCAGAGGCGCTGCGCATCACTTGTCTGTCTAACGTCTCTGGTCAAAACACAACAGACGCTTTTCCTTAATGTTTTTTTTTTTCTTTTTTAGAGCACTTGAGTGAGAGAGATTTTTTTTTGCCTTTATCTGATAGTTTCCATCTTTGTTCTTTGATCCTGGTGACTCCAAGCCATAGTACACATCCAGATGGAGAGATAAGAGTGAAAGACTGATGAGGTGGCTGAGTGTTGAAGGTGGCAAAGGAACAAACATTTCTCTTGTTTTATCTCGGAGAAGTCTCTCCCCCAGTGTGGACCCTAAAGATGTATGTCGTTAAGGGTTATGGATGATCATGCAATTATAGTTTCTGACCTCTATTACGCAGCACAATGCTGCTGATGCTGAGATTATGAAGGGAAGGAACAAGACCAGCCAAAGTTGCAGACAGCACAATGCTCCAAAATCTACTCGTATATCTTTCCTCATCCAAACGTCTCACAGGAATCAGTCTGGGCTCGACCCGGCTTTCCCACAAATCATGCCTTTCAGTAGATCAGGTCAGCTTCCTTCATAGGGAACTGGAATATTCATGTTAAACAAAAATCCATTAGTCCATTATTTGTGCCCCAGCTGGAGTCACGTTCTGAGGAATGCATCGACACTTATGATTCTCCTGATAAAAGGAGGTAAAGAAGGAGGAAAGGAGGACTCGGTGAAAGAACAAGGGAGGAAGCCTTGAGCAACAACACCTCCCGGATGAGCCAGGTGCACTGTTGGAAAGGTTCAGTATTTCCCAAGCCAGGGTTTCTGCTCCCACAACGGATGCAGGAGACAGTGTGTTTAAGCCAAGGGATTCAAAGACCTTTTTTTTTGGTGGTGGGGGGGGGTCTTGGGTGTTGGAAGACCACTACAAGCTGAACGAATTTATCTAAAGTTTCCTGTAACCTGGTTATAAGGTCAGTGTGGTGTCTCAGAGGGGCTAGACGTGTTTACGATTATGAGCCACAATAGGCCGGTATGTGTCTCACATCACATGTGTTTCGTTTTGTTTGGGTCTGTTGTGGTGGGTTTTTTTTCCATAGTATTGTGATGAGCCAGCATTTATCCTCCGTTCATGTTGAATTGGTTTTACAGCATCTTAAAAAAGGTTGTGTGTATTTATTCAGTCCATGTCCAGCTTCAATGATGTCACAGCCCTTATTGACTGGTAAGCTTGTGTCTATGTGTGTCTATGTGTGTCTATGTGTGTCTGTGTGTGTCTGTGTGTGCCTGTGTGTGTGTGTGTGTGTGTGAGAGAGAGAGCGAGCCAGCGATTTAGGTTTTGTCCATGTTAACATTAAAACCAGATGTTTTGAGTCTTACTAGGCTAAGTACCTGCTTAAGAACTTAAATGCTCTTGGGTTTAACCTGAGATCCAGTTGCTGCCATAACCGAACCTCTGGAGTACTAACTTCTAGACCCTCAATTAATTTACCTGTCTTCCCAGTGGTATCATGAGGTAAAGATGGTTGTGCAAGGCTTTTCTTGGCTTAGGGAAAATCAAACTGGCAACAGCAGAGCTCATGTTTCACATGCAAGTGTGTTTGTGTGTGGGTGTATGTGTGTATATGTGAGATGTCGAGCTCCTAATGGAGCGCTTCATATCTAAAAGCGGCAGTGGATCAAGGACTGCTGTGGTATTAGAAAACCGAGGGCGCTGCTGGGATCAGAAGGCTTTACTCAGACGCACTCAGGAGAGCCCATTAATATGATAGGGTTTTAGGGGTAGTGTGCACCGACTTGCTAAAGGGGAGTGAATGAGAATAGCTTGTGTGCATGCATGCACATTGGTTTATATTCACCGTTCTCATTTTGCCGATTTGAGCATGCAGCTGAACTTGTGTTTGCTTGGCGGAGTCATGGAGCTAAAGGAACCTGATGCCACTGCTGGATCGCAGTGCTCTGGGCAGCCGATTGGAGCCTGGCTCCTTATGCTTATGGGTAAAGGACTCCAGATGTCTCTGGTAGAGTTTCTTTGTGTCTCGGTTCCAGAGAGCTAAGCAGCCAACTGGCCCCAAAGCTACACACTTAGAAGAGCCAAAGAAAGAGACGCAAACACACTCTATCTTTCTCTCACTGCTTCATTAATGACAACACGGGCTGGCTGTCTCTGCCTGTTGACATGAGTGGAGAAAAGGATGATGGAGGCCGTGCTTGTCAGGCATCTTTGATTTCCTGTCCAGTTGGAGAAAGTGATCAGGCATCCGGAGTGTGAGGCTGAGAAATCATCTGCTGATGAAAATCTAACCTTATTGTTTGCATATTTCACCATGCGTGGTCCTTCATCAGGAACCGAGATAAAAAGGCTGTAAAGTCAAATAACGTTCAAATGACTTGAATCTGGTCCTGCTTATATGTATTTCCCTTCTGTGCATTTGTGGTATTACAGGATTTTCATCTTAATATAACAAAACATTTGAGAATCTTTCCTTCTTGAACGTATCTCATATATCTAATCCCAAAGATCGTTAGAAATTTCCGGTGTAAGGTTTAAATGCTAGAATATGTTTAACATTATATAAACCTAATACGAAGTGATAAAAGATTGAAATAGGAAACATAACTTGGCTGTTTTGGTCCTAAAAACAGGTCTGGCTTCACGTTGTAGCTGTGTGATGATAAATTTATAGTAAATTATAGTTATCATTTCTGTCAGCTGGATGACTGCCTGCACCTGATTGGCTGATTTTAACTGATGTTGATTTTATTTGAAAACAGTGCTGGGTGTGTTTGATGTCTTGGCTTTGCCTGTATCAGGGTTTTGGATTTCCAGCTTAAATGTGTCTTTATGCACTACGTGAATAGACTCACAACAGACGTTTATGAGCTGCTAGCATTTCTAAAAAGACCAGAGGCATTGCCTATTCAGATAGATTGAAGCTGAACTTGACTCCAATTTTTTTTTAAGTACATACTTGAATCCTATCCTACATAAGAGCAAGTTCCAAGAGGTAAATTAGCAGTGAGGCATTGTGTGGAAGTAGAGTCGGTAAGCCACATGAAAGGTTTTGTTAAAGACCATGAGAAGGTCATGTGCTTCTGTTATCTGTGCAAGGTTTGTTGCATTAGTGGCTGGTGTAATGTAATTAAAGAGTGGTATGGATTTTTCAAGGGGTGGTCAAGTCAAACCAGGACTTGGGTTACGAGAAACTACCTTTATTTCTCTATATAATCCCCTGCTACACTAATGCACTTCTCCCGTGTTTCACTATTGCTTGGATACCATCATGGTAGAAAGCTTTCTCAGTATGCTGGACACAAGATCGGTCTGCCTGCTCTATGTGTGAAACACTGGCCTCCCAGGAAGACAATCACATGTTTCCTCCGAATGCCAGCCGACCGCATCTTTTCGAAATTGCTCGCTCACGCACCGTTAGGGGCGGCGTAACACACTCTGAGGACAGCGCTATCCGCTCCTTCCGCTTGCGTGAACTCACAGATGCCCCTGATTGGCTGTGGAGCCTTGATTAATGTGGGAGCACTAAGTACCTCTCATCCCTCCCCTCTGAGAGAGCTCAGCCAATCCGCTCTCTCTAGACCTCCGGCTACAAGAGGTTACAGCATCACCCGGGAATTAAACTTGCGATAGGGCGAGCACTTTATCACTGCGCCACTCGGAGGCCTCAAGGATCAGGTGTTCCACTTGCTGAATGTTTACCTCGGCTATGATCATTCACAGACAAAAAAAAAACTTAGTTTAAAATGTTTGCACCATTCATATCAGAATCGTTCAGTCCACCAACCACCGGAATGATGTAAATATCAGTTTCCGTAAAAACTACATTCGGATTCGGAGTGTGCGTGTTCGAGGGGCTGCCAGAGGTTCAGCCGTGTATTTGTTCGAAACCTTCGTTGCTTTGTGAATCATCAGCGAGTTGTAAAAAGATGCTTTTCAAGTGACATTTCCTTTCGACATCAAATGTTTTACTGTGGAAAAGAGTCTCGTCACCGTACTGAGCTTGAAGTCTTCTGGAAATGTCACGCTTTTGTTTATGGGATGTTTCGTCACAAATCTCGGTTTGTCTTGAACGTCCCTCATACACAGAAGGGTCAAAGCTCATTAGATTCTTTGTAAATTCAATGGTTTTGGAGGTGAAAGACATGTAAGGATGTCAGTACTGGTTAAGTGATCGCAACGCTGGCCATAAACAGTTATAGATAAATCAAAAAAACTTGATCATTGTCTTTAGTCTGTTTTTCCTTTCTTCCCTTTTTGAAACACAACAGGAGAGTGAGAGAGCACTGTGATATACCACGTAGTGTAGACTGTTTTGCTATGTTACCAACTTTTTTCACATCTAATTGATCTGTAACATTTCTTACGCGGATTTGTAAATAGAGAAAAAAAAGGGCACACAGTGAAATACAGCTGCGGAAATCATTCAGAAATCAGAATCATTCAGTCCACCAACCACCGGAATGATGTAAATATCAGTTTCCGTAAAAATTACATTCGGATCCGGAGTGTGCGTGTTCGAGGGGCTGCCAGTGGTTCAGCCGTGTATTTGTTCGAAACCTTCACTGCTTTGTGAATTATCAGCGAGTCGTAAAAAGATGCTTTTCAAGCGGCATTTCCTTTCGACATCGCAGAAACAACTGAAGCTCAAACCTGCCAATGTCAGAGGTTCTGTTATACTTCCAGGTGGCCCAGTCATATTTCAGACAAACATTTTACTAAGGATGTTCTCACTCAACCTCTGTTTGCCCTATGCAGCAAAGCTTTCTTTCAGCTGGATCTTATCAGCTGGAGAACAGATTCTGTCAAGCTGATTAAAGGCTTTCAGGGGTTATGTGGTTTGCGCTGTGACTTTTTCCCCTCTTTTTCTTTATTTATTTACCTCTTACTTTGTTTCTTTATTTCTTGTTTGATTTTTTTTTTTCTTTTTTTGATTTTACTTTATTCATTCTTTCTCTTTTTATCTTTCTATCTCTTCTTCTGACTTTTCATTCCTCCCATCCACATCTGTTCTGGCCCTGATCTGTGTCCTGCAGATGTTGTTAACTTTTGATGACTGAAGATACAAATGACTGTAGATTTTTTATTTCTTTTTTTTTTTTTCATAGCTCTGTGAACGTGATGCGGTACAATGGACTGAAAACAATGTGGTTAACACACGCCTTACCACTGTCACACCTGAGCTTGAAGCATGCAGTCGATCATTTCGATACATCTTGCAGGCACTTTTCCCTAAGTATGTCCATGCTTCGAAGCTTTAGCATGTTTGCCTTTTTCAACCTTTTCCATATAAAGCACATCTCAGGGCTCAAAGTAAAGGATAAACCTCCTAAAAATGTGATGTGTTCCTGAAATGGAAGCGTGACTGACCAGATGGCGCTATCGTAAATAATGTTTTAAAGTACCCTGCATTGATCAAGCCTAGAGTCGAGTTCAGAGTTTGTTAGTTGATGCAGCAGTTCACAACTCCTTCTGTTTCGAGGTGTGTCACAAGCTCTTATTTATCTTTTATAATTGTGTTTAGTGAGATTCATATGTAGTGAATATACTGGAGCACAGATAAAGGATGCTTTGGAAAGGAGACTTGTTTGTACAGTTGGCTATTGTGTTTCATTGCAAGGTCCTTGCTGAATGTTTTTCACATTAAGCTGTTGTTGTTTTGTTCTGTCATCTTTGCTCCAGTTGCTAGTTGTGTGTTTGGTGTCCTGTGTTACTGCTGAAGGCATTACTGCATAACTGAAAGATTTATTTAAATCCTTTTTTTTTCTCCCGTCTTGTTTGTTTTCGGGCCTAGCAACCGGCGAGCATTGATCGAGGAGTTCGGTTCACTGGGTTCACTATACAGAACTCATCTTGTGCCCGGTGGATCGACTGAATAGATGTAGCAGACTTGATGATCTAACTGTTGCCTCCATGGGAAAAGCTTTAGCGGTCCATCCCAGCTCTTTCTCAGCAGTTGCTCACAGACATTTCCTGGGTGCCGCCCATTTTCTCCGTCGTGATGTGTGTTTCTGCGCGGTGTGGCAGTTGTCGTCCGAGGATACATGTGACATGTGCTTGTTATCACGTGCCAGAATTTCCGCGTGTCCAGAAATTCGAAATAACCTCGTGTGTCAGAGCTTTTGCCGGTCCTAGATCGGTGTTGGATCAATCACACTCAGGTCTGCGGTGTTGGCCCGAATCGGGCAATGCTGTAAGCGCACTGAATTAGCCGGGTTTATTTGAAAAGTGTCGGACTACATGCACGTGTACTGAATGTTAATAGAACACGAGCAGCAGATTTGAGAACAATGCGACGAGGGTGCCTTTCATCGCTTCCACTTACGAGACTTGTAAGCCATCAGCATGTTGAGTTTCGAGCAGCTGAACATGCAACCAGAGGCTTATAGTTCCGGTCCAGGCTGGAACTATATAATCTAACACACACATCCATGTCATAGATACCTGCTATCCAGTCTCTGAATCTCTTTCATGTGCTACGATCGATGACAAGACGATGACACGTGCTAATGTTTGACTGAAACAATGTCTGTGTGAGTAAGAGAGCATGTCTGGGCCTTGAACTCGAATTCGTGACTTGAAGCATGGCTTGATTCATTTTCTGCCGTTTGGGTGTGTTACCTCATTTAAATCCTCATTTAAAAAGATCAAGTAAGGGCTGTTATTTGAATTTGGAAATCTGTAAAGTCACCCTAAGGGCTCGGTGTGTGTGCATATGTGTGCGAGCGTTTGTGTATTCATGAACTTCCGTTCCACCCAGCTTCTCGCTCTGCGTGCTTCTTATTAAGCCGCCCTCCAGAATTCGAATCCTTGACAGATTTGGACAGGTTCTCTGCTCTCAAACGTCTGACATGAAATATTTTTTAAAAAAGATGCCTGTACTTATAACATCAAGGTGAAATAGTCATCCCGAATTAAATTTTCAATTTGTATTTCCTACGTACAGATACAGTGTTTTACAGTTTGAATTGCGATACTTTGGTGTGTGCAGCCCCTAATATCTCAACCATCTGTAGTCTGTCAACACAGATCTCATTTGTGTACAAACTTGGCCGAAGTCCGTTGCAGATGTCGACGTTGCTGTTGCTGTTTAGCATCGGTAAGCTGTTTGCGCTTCAAAGTTTTAATTTATTTAGAAAACAGAAATTAGTAAGGATGGGAATCACCAGATACCTCGCGATACAATATTATCACGATACCTGGGTGTCGATTCTGTAAGTATCGTGATTTTATAAATATCCTGATTTTATTGATTGATTGATTGATTTTTACAATTCTGAACAGACTTGGCAAATAATTTGCTCGTATTCACACAGCACAGCACTATGACTGTGTGAGGCAAAAACTATCCGCACTCGGGCTGTAGAATTTATTTTAACTTTCACAAAAGACAAATACATTCTTTTTATACATAATCTACTAGCTTTCTTATTCTCTGATTAAAAACGGTTTTGGGCTGAGCTGCAAGCTTTTAAAGCACTGCTTCAGCACTTCAGTTCTTTATCAGAAGTGAATCTTTCCCCTCATAGGGCTGCTTTCAGGGAACCAAACAGGTGCAGCCAGATCAGGACTACACGGAATACTTAAAAGTTTTTGCAGAGTGTCGACAGATATCCACATGCTATCTTCTTTTGTGAGTTGTTTCGATACCAGTTATACCCTCAGACCACAAAAGACAAATCACTGTATGCTGTTCTTCTTTCATGGGCATGCATTTTTGCTCGCACCACAGTTACAAATGAACCGATGTAACACGTTCACACCTGCACAGCAGTGACTGGGTGTCATCCCACTGATTATCTCCCCTATTTAGTCGTATCCAACTCCTCCACGTCACTAGGGGGCTCCCACATTAAGCTACTACTACCACTCAGTCGGGACTAGACGTGAAGACTATCCAAACCACGTGACGTCAGCCAACCACATCTTTTTGAACTGCTCGCTCACGCACTGTTGCGGGCGGCGTAACACACTCGGAGGACAGCGCTATCCGCTCCTCCTGCTTGTGTGAGCTCACAGACGCCTCTGATTGGATGTAGAGCCGTGATTAATGTGGGAGCACTAAGTACCTCTCATCCCTCCCCTCTGAGAGAGCTCGGCCAATCAGCTCTCTCTAGAGCTCCGGCTGCAAGAGGTTACAGCATCACCCGGGAATCGAATTTGCGATCTCCGGATGATAGGGCGAGCACTTTACCACTGCGCCACTCGGAGGCCCAAGTGGGGATAACTTTTGACTCACTTTCAGATTAGCGCGTACCACCAGTAGGATTATAGAGGAACATCAACATTTTGCCATCTCATATGCAAACATATATTAATGTTATATTTATTTAAAATTGATTTCGGAGTCAGTGTGGCACTGCATCAATTGGCACATTTCCACATGCTGAAAAAAAATCTCTTTGCAGTTGCAGTTTTGTGCTTGCTTTTTGCCCACTGATGACGCTGCCGAGGATAACTCTGGTCTGTGTATCCCTCTCTCATAATATTTAGAGTTCAATGCTGTTTTCAGTACTGTCCTGTTTGCAGCTTGATCTTCCTCATGGCAAAATGACTTCCAAATCCAAACAGTTTGCACCAAATCTAACCTGACAGCTCTAAATTATATTACCACAGCGTTAGTGTTAGTACCAGGCTTAATCGAAGTCCCGTCGATTTTATTTAGTGAAACAAGTTTTCGCGGTACGTCTCTGGTTGCTCCGAACTGCTCCATCTCGTTATGACGAGCCTTCCTGCAAACCCATTACAACTTATAAAAGTCACCTGCAATTTTTGCACACATGCCTGACAGGTAGTTTATGAACAGTCATCATTTTACACCTCAGCATGCAGCTCGGTGTAAATCAATCGGGGGATTGCCGTTCCCCCTTTGCAGAACATTGGTTTTAGACAGTTATGTAAATTCTCATTGAAAGTTTCTTCCTACGTTTTCATAAACTGTTACATATTTCTGCATTATGATTTACAGTGGAGAGAAGCGGTATGTAGAAGGCTTGAATTGTGTTTATATTTCTCTGGACGTATTTGTGAAGGCTGATTGACTTTCTGCCCCTTGTAAGTAAAGAAGTAGGACAGCACGACCCTAATCGTACTGTATGGGTCTTGGTGATCCTACCATAGTTTGGTTAAGAAACAGGAGACATTGTGGTAAAGCTGGCAGATTTTCTCAGTTCCATCGGAGACGCGTTGGGCACCACGCTGACTCTGCACAAAACCGAGGCACGCCAGTGACTCACAGCTTCAAAGGCAAGGTTTGGATTGTGGTGGGAGGGGGGAGCCTGAGCCTGTGCTGCATCTTTAATTGGGGTTTATGTGGCGTTTTGTGCTGAGAGACGGATTCCTTTTCCTACTAATTGAGAATGGATGGCAGCCCGTCCCCTGCTGGTATAACACGGTATGTGTTGTTGAGTGCTCCGGCAGTGAGGTCATCAGGAGGAGACGGAGAGGTGGTGGTGATACACGAACAACAGGAGGCTGATGAAGAGGAGTGACGTTGACGAATGAGTTCTATACATTGCTCATCTTGTGTTTTACCTCAGCTTCGTGGGCTGTGTGTGTCTGCTTGTGTGTGCCTGCTTTTGCATGCCTTTGTTCTCTGTGTCATTTCTAAAAATTATCAAGATTCCTATCATCTCTCTCTCACACACACACACTGATACGGGATGGAACCGAATACAAATAAATTATTCGGATGGAACAAAAAATGTGTTCAACGTGGATACAAATACATACATTTAGGTCAGTGGTGGATCAAAATGTTACGGCTGTAGGTTACCAGGTTGCGCATCAGAAGGTCGGAGGTTCGAGCCCCAATTAACCCTATTTACTCCAGGGGGCGCCGTATTATGGTTGACCCTGCATTCTTAGTCTTAATATTTTAATAGGTGTGTCACTATTTTAAAGACTTGTTATAAGGGTTCAGAGAGCATCTGATTTAAACTAGAGGTGTGTATTGGAACTGAAACCCTGCCTGAAGCACAAGAAGAAGAAAAAAAAAAGTGGGTGGATTTGACCTGCATGTGAGTGCGAGTGAGCTGTCACTATGATATGAGGCTGAAATAAAGACGTTAAAATTACCATGCAGCGGTCCTTAGTAACCGCCTGGGCTGGGTCGGGGTTGTTTAAATTAGGCTGCTTTTTGGATTTCTGGCAATAGAAAGTAAATAAACTAAATTTGTTAGAAAGTATCGCTGGAAGGTATAACCAAAAAAATAATAAATGCGCGAGTGAGATTAAAAGCAGTCCAATGAACATGTGTAGTTAATGACAAATATTTGGAGCACTAAACAGCTACAGGCACAGATGGTGGCATTGAGTTACACCCTTAACACACATTCATTTGTTATTAAGTAATTTTCTAAATATGAATGTTCTCATCCACATCAACAGGCCCTCTTTTGTTAACCGGCGAAATCCATGAGATTTTAGAGGAGTTATGGTAAATTAATGAGATGTTGCGAACATTAAATTCCTCTTCTTGTAGTCATATCCATCAAACAAATTTTGATGCTTGTAATAGATTGCGAGCACACTTGGAAACGCCGCAGTGTCAGTTTTACATTGGGTGTATTCATCCTTTACAGTGTCAGCATGCTGCATGTTTTTTGTTTTTTTGTTTTTTTTCTGCACCACATAGACAAAACTGTGGTCTTAATTTTATACATTATCTACAGGAATCTGTGATCTAGCAACCTAAACAGAGTGGTTTAGACATGACAGATTGCGGTTGAGGTACCAGTCACATGGGAGGTTTATAATCAAATATTCCATACTACTTATGTTGAAAATGGAAAACGTATTAAAATTTATTGAGAAATCGTTTCCTGCCAGGAGCTAAATCAGAGCCTCGTTTCCTGTTTTAAGTTAAGGCTACATGCACACTCCACAGCTAATGCTAATGCAAACCATACACACACACACACACTTGGTTTCCATATCATAGTAATTATTTTCCTGGTCTGCTGTGCATGGATGACCGAGCGTCTGCTTGCATACCTGGGACTGCAGGGATAAACTCTTGATGCTTTTGTTGTAAATTAGGGTAAACACTTGGGGTGTAACAATGCACTCAGGTCATGATTTGAATCAGTTCATGATAATGGCTTCATGATTCAATTTCATTATAGGAATGTTTTGAACAAAAATAAATATCTTATTTCTCAATCATTATCAGTGTTAAACAATGCAATTTAGTTTTTATAAAACTTTCATCTTCTTCTTTCATCCGTTCCCGTTATGGGTTGCTACAGCGGACCATTTGTCTGCATCTTACTCTGTCTAGATCTTCCTTTGGTCACTCCAACGTCCTGCATGTCCTCCCTTACCACATCCAAAATCCGCCTTCCTAGAAGCTCCATCTCTTAACACTCTCCTCCCTACAGTATATCCCCTCATACTTGCTTTTGTCTTTATAAAACTAACTAAATAAAAAACACTACAAACAGTGGATGTAATATTTAAAACAAAATGTACTACTGCTTTTGCCATATGTTAATTTATTGATTATCATTGATTTTTTTTTCTCCAATTCTATACCAATAAATGGTAACAAGATCATGGGCGTTCCATGGCTCTATGCCTGTCCGGACCGATTCATAGATAAAGCCCACTTGCAGAAAAAAGTCAACGATAGAAAGTATTAGAACACTTAGTGCATCACAGTTTGCTGTGTATGGGGCTTAGCAGGCAAAACGTCCAAGGTTGTTGGCCTTCAAATTTACCACATGGATAAACAAGTCCATTTCATTAAGGCCCCATTCCGTAACCCACAGAAATCAAAAGATCTGCCACTAATGTTCTAGTGCCAGATACCACAGCATACCCCCAGAGATCCTGTGGAATCACACCCCCAACATACCCCCAGGGGCCAGAGCCCAAAGGGGAACCTAAAACCTAGGAGGTTGTAATGTTATGGCTGATCGGTGTAAAGAGGTTGAGCAAAAATAGAGCACCAAAGTTGGCTAAAATGCCCAATTTCCATGCACTTGTACTGCACTGATTGTACTGATGGACTACAAACCACATTGGCACAGGGCTGGTGTCATTTTAAAGCTACAGTAGAGCTCTTTTTAACTATTATAACATGGTCACGTAACCATATAATGTATAATCCATGGCAGTAATTTCTGTATGGAGCGAGGCCCTGCATGCTGTCTGTATATTTTATGTGATGATCAGTGTTCATTTTCACTGAGCTGATATTTTCAATTTGAGTCTTAGTTTTAATCCCGGAATAAATGCCCCTGTTAGTTTTTATCATATTTAGTTAATCTTATCCTACTTTTGTTTAGTCGAGTTTTAGTCAATATTTTAGTTTATTTTAGTCAAAGAAACGTCATTTTAGTCTAGTTTTAGTAAATGAAACTGTAACATTTTAGCAGTAAGATTATTTTTAATTAACCCTACAGTCATAGAAGTCTAGCCAAAACCATTATTTTAGTTTTTCACAAAATAATTATGTTAATATTTAAAATTTATCTTTTCATTTCATTATATTTTTAGCAAAGTATATTTATTTTTCACCTTCACATGTCCATATTTTTGTAACTACAAAACAATAAGAGCAGTATGGACAATACTATAGTGTTTTGAAACTTTTTTTTTTTAATATTAATGTACACACTTGGACTGTTGTCAGGATAGCTCCTATGGGTCACAATCATTTGCTAGGCCATTAACTTAATGGGTTTCTCAATCGTTCAGCTACAAAATAAAATAAAATCCATTACATATAACTAACATAATTACCACAAAGAGACCTGTAAAACTGGGTGATTTTATGGATTGCCTTTATTGATGTGTCTCTTCAAGTTTGTTGTATTTTTCCCAGCAATTGTGTGCCACTGTTTCCCCTCCGATATACACTACCGTTCAAAAGTTTGGGGTCACTTTCTAACTCCATGATCGTTCCTGATTTTTATTTCTTTCTACAT
>JAQMYJ010000012.1:14686689-14700625 GCA_030014305.1 Clarias laeviceps
TTTAGATTCTGTCTCTCACTGTGGAAATGCACCTATGCTGAAAATTGTAGACCCCTCCATGATTTCTAAGTAAGAGACCTTGCAAAATCACAGGGTGATCAAATACTTATAGACCTCACTGTATATATATATATATATATATATATATATATATATAAATAAATATATAACATTTATTTATTTATTCATTCAATTAGGTATATTTTTAAGACGTCAACTCTTCCAAAGCCTCTCCAGGGTTGAAAACAATTTGTTGGTTCTCCAAATTAGAGAGAGTGGAGAGACAGAGGCGGCATCCAAAGTTAAATCTCTTCAGTTTCCTTTTGCAAATGAGGCAAATAATCATCAGCTGTAAGAGGAGGCTGTGTTACAGGCCGAGTTTGTGCAAATTAAATAGAGGGATGTGTTAAGCAAACTGGCACCGCAGGGTCAACCCTAACAGCTTTGGCAGAGATTCCGGCGACATCGCGTTATGCGTATTTTATACCACATTATTGCGATTGGAACTCTATGAAATTGAGATAATTAGTTAAGATTTTTGTTTAAACAGCTTGCATCCGAAACAGCGTGTATTTGTGTGTCATTTAGGGTCACATAACTAAAAATTATTTCACACATATTAGACTTTGCAATGTGGTATTTAGAGAATGAGTACATTTTTTGTTTTCCTGGGAATGTTCTCTTCTCAACCTGAACAGTTAATTCAGATCATTTGTAGTGCCATGGCAAACAATCACGGAACAATTCCCCGCTGACTAAAATGGTGTGCGAGCGATGTTTTAGATATTGAAATGTTTTTGGTTTCTGAAATTGTAAAAAAGTTGGCACTGCAAGGCCCGGTCATTTTGAAAATGGAGAAGTCTAATTAAATATTATAATTAATCATTTTAATCAGGAAAATGTTACAAAATTGTTTTATAAAACATGCAACATGCCTAAGGTCTGTCATGGATTGATTAATTGTGACGTACAGTATGACGCAAACTCAGGATTTTTTAGATACAAATGCTAAATGGTCTATTGTTGTGAGAATAGATTTAAGTTTCCAGTATTAAATAACTTGTTCGTATGAAGAAAAAAGCTCTTATTGGTTAATGCAATACAGCTCTTTTTTCCCCTGAACACAACATATCACTGGCCTGGGAAAAGCTGCCTTTGATTTTCATATCTTTGTTATGGTCATGCCAGATGTGGGATTCGAGTCATGCTTCAGTTGCAGCCAAAAACATTTGATAATTTTTGACTCCTTTAATGCCAGATCATGCAAGCACTATGAGGCCCTTTCAGGGGAGAACATGCTTTTTTTTCTTATCATTATACTTGTCTTATGTCCTTAATGTTCTCTGAATTTATTAACTTTTATTGTCCTACAAAAGTCTTTTAGGTCAAATATTTGGAATTGTTGTATACATGGGTGCGACTGAAGCTTACACGGGAAATGGAGTGAAGAGGAGAAGCAGCATGGCTCACACGCTATCTCAGAACGCCATGTTCCAGACAAACACACCAGGTCGTGCCCTGTGCGGAAGTGTAAAGTCCCAGGCTAAAGCACTTAACGCTCCTTCCCTTCCTCAGCCCTCCCTCCCTCTAGCCTTGTTCTGGCTGCCTTTAATGGATCTTAATCCATGAGAGATATTTATCAGACAGGGGCTGTGGTGTGAATTAAGTTGTTAGGAAGGTACTTGTCAGGCACGACCTGGCAGTGACTGTCGAAGCTGCACTCTTCATGAGGCGAACGCTAAAGAACTAACAATTTGTTGAAAAAGGGAACGACGAGAGATTTTTGACTGTCAAAATTTTCCATGCTTTGTCTTCAGTAATGGGATGATAAACGTCCAGATGAGTGGAATCAGCTTTCATTGATGACCAAAGGTGAACAAACAGATATTTTGGATGTCTGCTTGGCATTTTTTTTAAACTACTCATGGTTTAGATGGATAGTTCATTTTGCATTCTTACAGCTGCAGTATTCCTTCAGTGTTCACCGAGACCTAGGTCAAACCTGTCTTACGTCTCCCATCAAACCCAAGGGGGTTTCCTCTTGCACGAGATTTTCAAACACACCCCAGACTCTTTGGGGCCAGGGCTTTTGATCGCTGGTTTGTTTTTCGAAATTTCCTCTGAATTGACATGATCGCAGAATTCACAAGTATCCCTTAAGTGTGGCTAGGTTTCAAGTGGCAGGCAATGTCTCCATGCTTTGGTAGCACTCATTCAGTGAAGTTTATAGGACGCGTGGGACGTCATAACGCAGGTATACATGCAAAGTGGGAACTGTTCTCGCATAAAATTTTTGTTTAGTCATGCAGGCTGGTACTTGCTTTGCATCAGTGCAAGCACTTGCTTCACAAAGCTAATTACAGCACTCCCTGTTCTGTAAAAGTCTTGAGTATCAGTATATCAGTAACTGAAATAACCCTTACCCCAGGATCACGAAAATAGAACAGGAAGCAACGTGAAGCAAGAGCCGAAGCAGTCATGCTACTCGGCATGAGGTGTGCGCTGCACCAGGGTTCAGTTAAAGTCAACCCAAGAGGACCGGGGATGGATTCTTTGGACTGCTCCCAGGCTCAAGAGTACCATACACACATCACCAATCATAGAAAAATCTGGACTTAAACTGCACCGGGGCCAGGGTGTGAAAATGACCTCAGCGAACCACAAAAACTCAACTATACAGTATATTCTTTCAGAAGAGTGTGCGCATTGCACTGAAAAGTACCTTTTATTGTTAAACCCATATGTTTTTTTTCTATCAATTAGACCGGAACAGTGTCCACTATACAGCTTTGATCACATGACCTAACGTCAGAGTGAAAAAAGAACTTCTTTCTGCATGAGTGTCTGTGACTCCAGGAAAAGAGTACAGACCTCAGACACATCTAATGCCATCTCGTAGGCTGGCCAGCGTGAGGCAAATTGCATAAGATGCCATTAATATTCATATAAACAGTGCTGCCTGCTCAGGCCTGTCATCCTTTTATTTTTTTCCCCCTCCGTAATGCAATCCAGAACGTGTAGCAAAAGCATGATGGAGGAAAATGAGAAACAGAAGTGCTATCACATCTTGTTCACTGAAATAAATCACATGCACTTGAAACACACAGCACCATTACATTTTTAGGTTTGGGGTTAGAGCAGGCTCTCAGCCAAATCAGCTGGCTCGGGCAGTACGCTCGCTCGCTCAGACCTGAACTGTGGTTGTCTTGATGGAAGAAGAAGACACAGACTTTGCCTGGGTTTGAGGTTTGAATGCTCCACCCAGCAATCCGATTTTTTTTTTCCTCCAGCTACTGGTCGTCTGATTTATTAAGTCGAGAGGATAAGAGAAGCCATTTTAGGTCGTCCGCTGTGTTTTTTGTGGGTGTTCATTATTTCAATCACAAGTCAGGGGTTCTGCATGGTTAATAAGAAGCGTCTCGAGAGTGTTCTCCAGCCTGTGTGAAACGCTTTGGAGACATCATAGCGTTCGTGTGCGATCGTATAGTATAAGTGCATGAGATGCTGAGTTACACATCTGGTGTTGTTCTTTTGAAGGTTGGATGATTAGTGAGGTGAACTCATACACAAATACAGAAACTCACACTTCTTCAAATCTCCAGACATTCAGGCCTGATTTATCGTCGCTACCCTCTTCTTCGGACCACATTTACTTGTCTTAATTGAAACGCGGTCTTGTGTTATCAGCTACACTTTATCACACCTTTTTGTTCAGAGCCTTTCACTTCCAGTTTGGCTTAAATGCAGGTCACCATGTCATTAGATGCTTAAGAACCTCCAGATTTCAGTACGAAAAGCCTTTGATTAGTCTGCTCTTGGTCAAATCCCACATCCCACATCTTTCCAGCTTTCTCAAAGATCAAAACACTGTAGAACAGAATTTGTGTGTTCTGTATTCCTCCCAAAAATCTCTCCTAATCAAATGTCCCTGCAGAGCGAAACTATTCTGGAAAGTCACAGAAAGGCATGTAATTTGAATTAGTGATGGATATACTACAGGTAAATGTCACTTTTTTTAAGAGGTCATTGGTTTCTCCTGAGAAGCATTTTATGTGTATGACTATACTTAATTGTGTAGCTCAAAGTAGAACACACATTGTGTATTTGAATTGCAGACCATATTAACACCAAAGCCTTGGTGAAAATCTCCTGGCACCGGCATGATGTTACGTCTCTAAGGATATATCAAAAGTGTGTTGGGTTGTGCACAAGAGCATGTGTTTCTGTTTCTTTTTACTTTTATTTTTCCACATGGATGGATCTTTTAAGAATGGATAATATTCACCAATACTTATTTCTCTCTGCAGGGTTTTCACAGAGTTATTCTTTATCTATGTGTCACACACACACAAACATCTGCTTTTTCACAGGTTTATAAATGATTGTGGTTTGACCTATTGGTCCCCTCCTATGGGAGGATCCTTCATGCATACACGACATGACATAATTATGAATTGTTACAAGAACTGCATTTGTCTTTATATAAGTCCTTCATGACAAAGTGGAGAGAGCGTTCCAGCATTATTTCAGCTGTGCGGTAGGTATTATTTCTAGAGCTGGGATTCATAGGTAGAGAATTCCCATTGTGGTTTTTGATTCGTCTCAATTCAGTAGCACTAATGTTTATTTATTTGTCTTAAGGAGCTGCATTTCTTACAGGTTGTGAAGCTTTAAAACTACGAATAATGTCCAAGATACATTGAAATACTGTGTGACTAAAGTCATTGATTAAAAGCCTCATACGAAACAATAATCTTTTTTTCCTGTCAATGTTCTGCTTTACGCTCGAGTTTAGTAGGTAGCACCATTGCCCTAATCATATATAAACTCTAAAGAAAAAGAAGAATTGCAAAATGCAAGTATTTGCGGTTTGTATTTTCTGAAAACTAAAGCTGTTAATCGTAGGTGAACTGTCCATTCGATTCCCTTTGAGATTTTCAATTCGATTCAATAGTACTCATGTTTAAAATTAGCTCTAAAGTATCTAATATGGGTTGAAGTGCTGTGTAAAACATGTAAAAGATTTTTTTTAAACGGCATTTATAAAAATGCGGGACAGTGGCGTCGTGGTTAGCACTATTGCCTTGTACCTCCAGGGTCAAGGGTTTGATTCCCGCCTTGGGTCAATGTGCATGGAGTTTGCATGTTTTTCCCCGTGCTTGCTGGGTTTCCTCCGTACACTCCGGTGTCTGGCCACAATCCAAAGTGTGTGTGTGTGCCCTGTGATGGATTGGCACCTTGCCCATTTGACCTCCTTCCCAAAGTCTCCAGGGATATGCTTCAGGCTCCCATGACCCAGTACAGGACAGGCGATATAGAAGATGAGTGGAGGAATTAATATATATTTCAAACAAAGTGATACCTGTTTTTCCTGCCAACCGTCTGCTCCACACTCCACAGACCTGAAGGTTGTATTTCAGCATCAGCCCATAAACTCAACAGTAGAAGGAGAATCGAGAATTGAAGATTTTCAAGTTTACCTATATAGACACAGAATCAAAAACTGACTTATGGATTGAGTCAATTGGATCGATCGACAAAAGATTGATTTAATTACGTAATTGATTAAATCTCTCTTCACAGTACAAAGCTTTAACAGCAAAGCTGTGGTTTAATTTTAGAGGAATTTATTTATTTTCAACCTTTTAATACTTGTAAGTTTATGCAAATTATAAAAAAAAAAGTTTTTTCACATTTTTTATTGAAATTGCATAATCGAATAAAATCATACAGCTCTACTCATATAACAATTATTGATTATTTAGTTAATAAAAACAATTCTTATGCATATAATTAAGATTACTCATGCATTAAGTAAATGATGTGCCTTATTAACTTTAATTAGACAGTTTTGCACCAATTTTGCCTTTTTAGCAATGATGTTGAGAGATATTGATAACGTATTTAGTGAATATGAGAAAAGTCAGTGAGGCTGGTCCGAGTCTGCTGAAATGCTTCTTAGATGTGAGAATATGGAAAGCCGCTACATAATGTTGCCCTGTGTTTGGCACCCACACCAAAACGATGTTTATGCAGTACAGATGCTCTAGCTAGAAGCGCACTGTGTGAATCCCAGACATATATACACACACTGCAGCTTTAGGAAGAGAAAGATTTAGCAACCAACCATATAAACATGTGCAGATGGTTATGGTCAAAAGATTTCAAAGTGGATATGAAGCTGTGCACTTGACTCACAAATGACCGGGACGCTCGAGCTGCTCTCTAAGCGTCTGTGAGACAGTCCATATACCGAAACGAATCCTTATTCTTAAGATCAGTGTGGTTATAATAACACTGTGCAGACAAAGTCTTGGTCAAACTTTGAGATTTAGGTCAAACCTTTAAAAACAGCTTTGTCAGCACTGTAGCAATCAGTTTCTCATGCTCAGATGAGTCACTGCCAAACAGCACAACTAAAATAAAGTCTGCAATGAACATGCCATCATGCTAGACCCAAACCACCAAATCCCCCTTCAGAGCAGATGACCAAAACAAAGACTGGTCTTCATTACACTTAAGATACAGGCCAGAAGACAGATTGTGCATGCTCTCATTGTCTTGCCAGAAACTTAAACAGTCACAGGCACACCATGGCAATAACTCTGTCTTGTCAGTAAACAGAAAAAATGATTCACGTTGTTGAATCTTTTGGTTTGTTTGATTTTATGTTGACTTATCACGAAAATCACATACAGTGTTACCCTAGTCGTAATATGCACCCTATTAAGTTCTACATGGACTATAAAGTTCATCTTAACATTAAAGCCCTAGATGCTGTTAGCTCTGGAATATAATGCTGAGCTCCTGAAGCGCTTTAGTTCAGCCGTGCTTTATATTGTCCATAAACTTTAGCTAGCTCACTAGGAGACTTTTAAATCCAGATTACAACCTTGTGTACTGGTTTAGCTTAGGCTACAACGATTAGCCATAGCATTAAAACACTGACAGATGACATGAATAACATTTATTATATCTACGATGGCACCTCTCTAGGCATGGGATATAATATGCAGCAATTTAACATTCAGTTCTCTAAGTTGATTTATTGGTGGCAGATCTGAGTGATTTTGGCCAGGGCCAAATTGTGATGGCTAGAAGACTCGGTCAAAGCATCTCCCAAATAGCAGGTCCTGTGGGAAATTCCTGGTATGAAGTGGCTACCTTCCAAAAGCGGTCCAAGGAATGGCAACCATTGAACCGTCAATTTGGTTATGAGCATCCAAGGGTCATTGATACTGTATGTGTCAGGAGCGAAGGCTGACCTATCCAGTCTGATCCCACAGAAGAACTACTGTAGCACAACTTGCTAAAAAAGTTAATGTTGGCTATGGTAGAAAGGTGTCCACAGAATCCACAGCTTGCTGAGTAGCTGCAGACCAGTTAGAGTGCCCATGGTGACCCTTGTCAATAGCATCAATGCTGGACCATGGAGCAATAGAAGCAGGTGGCCTGGTCTGATAAATCATCTGGTGTGTGTGACTTGGTTTTCTGTGGAACCGATGGCACCAGGATGCACTATGAGAAGAGAGCAACCTGGAGGAGGCAGTGTGATTCTCTGCACAATGTTCTGCTGGGAAACCATCGGTTCTGCCACTTATGTAGATGTTACTTTGGACATGCACCACCTATCTAACACATTGCTAACTAAGTTCTTTCATTGCAACAGCATTCAGCAGGATAATGCATCCAGACACAATGTAAAAATTGTTTAGGAATGGTTTGAAAACCATGACAAAAAGAGTTCAAGTGGTTGACTTGGCCTCCAAATTCTCCAGATCTCAATCTGATTGAGCAGTTATGAGATGTGCTGGAAAAACAAGAACCATGGAGGGCCCTATCTTACACGGGACGTACAGGACTTAAAGGATCCGCTGATACTGTTTTGCTGTCACATTGCGAAGTCCATGCCTCAATGGGTTAGTGGTGTTTTGGGTTTATTTCCTTAGTTATAATGTTTGAACGTTATACGATACCAAAGTGAAGATTTTAAAAATGACTAGAGTGAAAGTGATAGATGAAAAAGTAAAGTAATAAATGAACATCTGAGTTACAGTTTGGCCTTGTGCTTCTTGCAGCTTCAGTTTGCAGGATTATTTGCTTATAGTTGTATGCATGTTTTTTAAAAGTGCAGCCCCTGCAATAAACTATTTTCAAAACTATGATTTCTGCAAATGTTAATGCTCAGGTCTTATCATAGAAAAACTCAAATAAGTGCTCTCTGCTGAAAACTCTGCTGACATCGAACAACCATGGGCAGCTGTCTAAGGATCTAAAAATGAAGCGAATTGATATTTCTATAAAGCAAAGGAAGGTAACAAAAAGGGTACAATTTCCAATATCTGAAATGTCATTAGGAAATAAGCGTTAAGGAGAACTGTGGAAATCAAGACAAGATCTGTGAGAAGAAGAAAATGTTCAGATAGAAAAGAATAAATATTATTTTCAGTAAGTATGCAAAACATCTAGATAAGCCTGAAGCAATTTGGAAACAAGTGCAGTGGACTGACAAAGTAAAAATGAATTTTTTTTTTTTTACATTCACCAAAGGTATGTTTGGAGGAACTAATGCTGCACAATTAATCACATAGAGATCAAAATTGTAATATGAACCCATGCAGTTATCTAATCACAGAAAGGTGTAATGTATTATCAGTGAATCAGGTGGAGTTTTGCCTGAAGTATACTTAACATGATCAGAGAGCTTCAATCAAAAGTCTCATTCATCAGTGCATTGTTTGTAATATAAACTAGTGGCATGTGTTTGTGGTTTGGTGACTAGGAAAGGCAACCCCCCCCCCCCCCCTTGAATATTAATATAAAGCACTTGCAGGCATCATGCCGAATGAGGAAATATCAAAGAGACATGAAAATCGAAGATGCTGTAACATATTACTTAGCGAAGGTCACGGGGGCCATGTTATGAAAGAAAGATTTTAGAAACTAACAAACACATAATACTGGAAATATACTGTAAGTTGCCTAATTCTAATGCCATTATTTGCTTAGAAAATAAGTTTGAATACTAAATAGTACATTTAATAAACATTGTAATATAAAGCCCATTTGCAATATGTTTCCAAATAATCGCAATGTGAATTTTTTATCATATCCTGCAGCTCTATTTCCAGGTGTTAAGAATGTGGGTGGATCTGCTACACTCTGCGGTTTAGTACCAGCCAATGGCACATGAAACAATGCAGAGGTAGATGGATAAATAGATTCCAGTAAATCTCATCAGATTCTGGAAGCGAATGTGACATATTCGGTCAAGAAACAGGCAAGAAGACTGGCTTCTACAACTGTACAGTGATCCAGAACTGTGAGAAAGGCAAGCTGAAGCTTTTGGATTTGTTCTCAGAGTCCCCTAACATCACTAGAAGTCTGTGTGGAGATCTTAATCATGCTGTGCGTGCAAGACGGCCCACAAAACAAAACGTCTGCAAAGAATAGATTGCCTTTGCGATCTTAAAGGGTGTCGAAACTTTTACACATGCCACATTTTGTTTTTAATTTAATTGTCTTACATATTGGATAAGTTAGTCAAATATGAAGGTATTGTGTATCAACATTTGCAGAAAATTTTATTTTCATTAGTTTATTATACAGTTGGATCATGTTTAATTCTTTTCATTTCAAAAATAAACAAAGTGTGCAATTTGGCCTGACGTACTCATGTGATCGCAGTAGAAAACAATCAGGTTATCTATAAACACCTCTTGGACTGTTTTCACATTTGGCCCAAAAAATTTGACTCCACAGCCAGGACCGATTTTGGGCTCCTTTAGGGGCTTGTAATCACAACTTCATGCTGATTTACAAAAAAAAGGGGTTTGATTATGGAGATCTATTCTCCAGTTTTGAGCGGGCATATTTGCAAAGTTTAGGTTCATCTGTATGCTGTTTGCTTTTTATTATTTTCATTCTGTACAAACAGTAAAGCAGCAAACAGCCCTTCATAGATGCGTTGCATTAACGTGCAAGAAAAACTGCAAATGAGGAACTGTACTTGTATAAGAAAGGTTAAGTTTTTTTTTGTTGTTGTTGTTTTAAATCCAAAGCTCTGTTAAGCTGATTTGTGACAATTGTTAAAAGTGCAATATAAATACATTGCATGGAATTAATTCTTTTGGGTCAACAGAAGACATGCATTTGTTCAGTGCAAGCACTAACACCACAAAAGTAATCTAATTACATTGGTCTAGTCTTAAGAGGTTTGTTTTTTTAATGCCAATATTAATCTGCTATGAAGAGCAGCTAGCTTACACGCCATAATGGTTTCAGTTGAATTCAGCTCCAGTACACTGCTTGCATGAAGACCGCAGATCCGTTCTCTGGACTGCACCCAGGCTTGAAAACAGCTTGTACAATTCAAACGCACTGAAAATAGCCCTGAGTCTGGAAAAAGACAACTGGGAACAACCTAATTCTCCTTAAGCAACTGAGTGAACTGCCCTAGCTTTCAGCATTGTATGAGTGTTTAAATACGAGTTTTCACATGATACCATTCTTCTTCTTTCTGCATTTCAGTGCCACCTGTTTGTCATAGTCTAATGTTTCCCAAATGCACACACAGACATACAGATCCACACAGATTATGCACAGAGCGCTTGTAGTGCCAGACCCCTTAACCTGACTTGTGTACTAACAAACTTTGTGGTTTGATTGTGTACATATTGCTCGTATGAATAGCTTAACCTACTGTAGGGTAATTGCTCAAAATGCCTACAGTATGTTAGTGTATGTTACATGTAGAGGACTTCAATCCGGGGTAAAAGAACAGCTTCTCTTCTCTGAATGAAGCTCGCTGTGATGAAGGAGCATGCGGAGTTCCCCAGATCCGATAACATCTCCCTCTTCCTCTGTTTTTTTATTTCACTTCACTGTGTTGCTATGCAGTATATTTTGTCCGCTTTGTAAATTGTAGACAACTGGCTATGAGTTTGAGGTTTAGAGCAAGTTTATACACATGTATTGCATTTGTGAAAGAGACCATAGCCTTTGTTCAGACAGTGTGTCTTTGTGTACATGGAGATTATTAACAGTTTAGTTTTTAGTCAGCTCCCGGTGAATAAATCAAACCATGACGTACCCTCTCACTGATATCACGATAAGCCTGGTTTCTTAATTTGCTATATCCTTCACCATCTTCTGTTACTCTTTTTATCTGTTGTTTTCTCTTTCCGCCAGATGTAATCTTTGAATCTTTTTTCTCATTTCCCAGTCAGTAGTTTGTAGTAAAACGATGCATCCTCAGAACATAGAATTATAGAATTATATAAGGTTAGAAAACCTCCAGGTAAGTGAAGCAACACTT
The DNA here is from genome assembly GCA_030014305.1 of Clarias laeviceps. Lineage (NCBI taxonomy): Eukaryota > Metazoa > Chordata > Actinopteri > Siluriformes > Clariidae > Clarias > Clarias laeviceps. The sequence goes on from JAQMYJ010000012.1 coordinate 14,698,007, forward strand.
CTGTAGAGCATCAGTGAATGTGAATTGTAGCTAAATATTTGTCTTCATTTATCAAACACAAGGAAATGCTATTTTTTTTTTTGTCCTGTTTTAGGCCAGGGCTTTCATAGTAGCAATGATGTCTAATATTATACATTTCTTCATAGATTAGGTTGATGACTGTGGTGTAGATTATTGGATTCATTACTCATTAAATCATTATTTCTAATAAATGTCAAATATGGCATGTTAGAACTCTGGCTTGTCTGCGTGGAGTTTGTGCTTGGTTGGTTTCCTCCGGGTGCTTCAGTTTTCTTTCACAGTCCAAAGACATGCAGATTAGGCTAATTTCCCATTTCAAAATTTCTTGCTTGATGAATTGGCCACTTCAGGCTTCAGGCCTCCCACGCCTTGTACAGAATAAATGGTATAGAGAATGAGTGAGAGCGATGTGATAGTCATATAGACATGTGCTAACAGTGATCAGTGCTAACTAACAGCTGATCTTGTGCTCTAACACCAATTTGCTTAATGATTTTATTGTTCTATAATTTGTATTCTCTTTGTTGGACCACCTTTAGCTTTGATTAATGGTGCACATTCGCCAAGGCATTGTTTTGACAACCTTATGCAAGGTCCATTTACTTCCATTCAGAGTTACATTAATGTTTGTCAGAGATCTTACAGTATATTGAGGCTGGGAGGGTTGAGCAACTCTGTAAAACCTTCTCCAACAGAAATATTCCCAAATACTTTCATCGGGGTTAAGGTCAGAATGCTGTGGCGACCTATTCCTGTGTGGAAATGATTCTTCATGCTTCCAGAACCACAAATTGAGTCCTAGACCATTCCATCAGTTAAGAGGAATCATTGGACTATCTGACCATTTTGATTCATACACACTCACATTCCATACAAACTTAAATAATTCTTTTGATTGTGTAAAGCTGCTTTGCGACAATGACAATTGTTAAAAGCGCTATACAAATAAAATTGAATTGAAAATTGAATTGAATTTGACAGGATAACATCTGCTCTTTCAGTACATTCAGGTCATCAGCTGACTTTATTTTATTACCACATAACGTTGCTGAGTCTAGACCTGACCAACTGAGGCAAATCCAGATCATAACTCTGACTCCATGATGTATCCGTTCATGTGCTTTCCTTCTTAGACAGATGCACCCATCGTCAGACCAGATGACCTTGGGCTTTATCATTGAGAAGAGCATTGAGAGATTTTCATCTTCAGTGAAGCATGTCTCTTTCTTTGTTCTACTAGCTCAGGCTAAGTTGTACATTTTTCAGCCCCTTTCCTCAGGCAGTTGGGTCTGGCTTTGCCTCAGGTATGTGTGCATATTTTCAATAGGTTTGTTGTGGTAGCTGGCCATGGTGCTGATATTCCTTTAATGGGATTCTAATGTTCCAGTTTTACCCCCATGTTCTATTTAATCAATTATAGGAAAGCATATATTTAAAAAATGTTTCTTTGTTAAGACAATACATAACAATAATATGTAATGAGAGCTTAAAATATATATTTTTAAATATTGAGTATTTAGCTTAAAAGTAAATTTGCTTTGGGTTTTGTTTGGTATTGTCATAAGTTACAATAATTGCTTAATCAAAGTCTTTAAAACGCCACTTTCTCACATGCCCCACTTTACTTTAGACAGTGCCCTAATGTCTGAGATCTCGATTTTTGTTCATGAATGTTGAAGTAAATAATTAATTTACTGATTAAATAAATAATTAATAAAATATGTTTCATTCACCATATTCTGAAAACGATCGCTGGAGAACTAGTGCCTTGAATTAAATTGCCTCTCACTAGTGCTTTGATGTGTTATCAGATAGTACATTAGTACACATACACTTATGGTTGAAAGGGTGGTGCTTTCCTTTTTTGCTGCATTTTATTTTAAATAGTCCTTTACGGTTGTTTTGAAGCGCTCATTGGGCATTTCCTGGACTTTTCCTTAATGCCTTGTTACTGAGTGAGGTCCAGCTTCAGGGTGTGGAGACCAGCTGTTATGCCTGGAATGAAAGTTTCTTCCTCCGGCAAATTAATGAGGCACTCAATTCGTTGATGTGTTTAGGTGATTGATGTGTGTTTGCTTGGCAGGGACTGTGGCTGACTGCAGAAGTGGAGGGTAACCACAGACAACATCTCTGCTCTATCTTGCAAGTATGTATACAGTCTTTATGCATGGGAAAAATTGTTTGCAAACAGATGAAATAAATAATGTTTTGCAAACTTTTTTTTTCAATGCAGTTTTTTTTCCCATTGTTCTAATGTAATTGTCCAGAAGATTATCTGGTATATAGATGACTCCCATCAGTAATAAATCTCTCTTCAATGTGTCTGAGAATAAAAGTTACAGATCTGGTGATGAAATTGTATTCAGATCTCAGAGATAACTACTGACAAACTACTTACAAAATATATTTTTGTAATGAAATATACATACACGACCATGAAACTATGAACAAAAAATGTGACATTTTGAGGCCTCCGAGTGGCAAAGTGCTCGCCCTATCATCCGGGGATTGGCCGAGCTCTCTCAGAGGGGAGGGATGAGAGGTACTTTGGGCTCCCATATTAATCACGGCTCTACAGCCAATCAGGGGCGTCTGTGA
>JAQMYJ010000012.1:14708228-14720565 GCA_030014305.1 Clarias laeviceps
TGTTCCTCTGGCACCAGTTCTCCAGATTTCCAATCTCCTCTAGGTAGGCCGACTCATCATTGTTGGTGATCAGGCCCGACACGACAGTGTCGTCAGCAAACTTGATGATGACTTATTAAGCATTTATTAAGGAGTCAAAGTGTTAACTGTTAAGGAGTTTTTCAGACTGAAGAAGCTTCTTGGATGAGTAGCGAAACGTTTCCAACTAACAAGAAAGAAGTCCGGTTGATGTGACTTAACTTGTAGATAACCTCACCTTGATGACTGAGAATCTTCACAGACAAGCTGGCATAATGTTATCAGACATGTTTTCTTGCTTAAAGTGCCTCTATGACTGGTTTTAAATGTGTTTCTTTTGCTCTCCACTCAGTATGGTGGACCAACCTATATTCATTCATGCTGTGACCGACAGTTGGTGTAATTAATTCCATTTTGTAGAACAACTGGAAAACGGAGTGATACATACTCAATAGTTAAACATCCCAGTTGTATAAATCATAATAGTAATGAAAACATTTCAATAGGCTGATTCATTGTATTCACTTATTTGCCACAAACCCCAGGAACATAAGAGGGATGGCATTTTTCGAAACATGCACCAGTCTTTATCTGTAATTATCTCCTGAACAGTGAAGAAAAAATGCTAACGATATGTCTTTTTTTTTTTTGGGCGGATGTGTACAGGGAAGAAAGGTGGTGCGTGTCAGCCAGAAATAGCACAAGGCAGATCTGGTGCAGTAATGGTGTAGCTGGAGCTGGTAATGTTAACCACATTGTGAGAACACAGCTGAGAAAAAGAAAATGCTGACAAAGATCATCGTGTCTTAGAATCAGGCAGCGTCATCACTAGCATTAAAACATGTCAGGTTAGTTAATGCTTGCTAAGTGTGATTTGTTAAATCATTCACTTATATGTAATAGGTTTTGTTACCAAAAAAAAGCTGTTGTTCGGATCCGCACTGAATGCTGCGCTGCCGACTGAACGTGTCTGAACACATGCTCACTCAAGCCCGAGTTGTTAGGTGTTACTGTAGGAAGTGACAATGCACAAGACAACTGTTGCCCCAGGATGTTCCAAGCGAGCGTCCATCCAATTGAAACATGTTCCCACTTAGCTCAAACTCTAATCGGTGTTTGTTTAGCTTTGTTAGGTGCAAACAGAGCATAAGCTCATGAGAAGCCTCGGATTAAGCAGTTCTGACACTGGACATTTTTGTGGAAGGAGAAAAACGTGTGTTTTCGAGTAACTTAATTGTTCATGCACTAGGTTCTAGCTACTCGCTCTACTAATACTGTATGCTTCATTATCACTTCGCCTTCATTAGTTAATCCCCTTAGGTACAGTTTAATCCGTGCATGCACAGTGATCAGTCTCCCACGGTGCAAGACGCCTCCTCGTCCAGGGTTTCAGGGTCAGCTTTCTGATACGAGGTAACACTTCATGAGTATGAGTCAGAACAGCTATACATAGGGAGACAAAGATACATGCTTATATATTGCACACACACACACACACACACACCAGTCTCCTCAGACAGAAGACAGAGCAAAAGTGCTCCAGCTGAGGTAAACTGATCGCAGTGTTTTATTTGGAAGAGAACTCTACCTCTTGAACATGATCCAAAACTAAAACCTTGGTTATTATAGTTTTCCTATTCTTGTTGTCAGGGAGGATTTAGCGTTTTGTATGTCATGAATGATTTGCCTGAAGCTTAAAGTTCACTGGGTGTGTTTGGTTTGTGATCAGAACAAATATCACTTTTTTATCGTCTTATGTGTAAAAGCTTCATGACTCATGCCTTGGTACATTTATCTTAACATGACTTCTTAAGATTTGCACACTCTTTCGGTTGGTAATATCTTATTCAGCCACTAGGGGGGAGGCCATAAGCATGTTTGAAATGCCTCAATGAGTGTTTAGCAGATTCGATGGAATTTCAAGTGTGAACTCATATTGTGAATACAAGTGTGGACCACATCTTTATTTGTTCATCACGGTCAATCTGTTCATCTGGTGTACTCAATGTTACTTATCTTTTCCACCTTTTAGGAGAAAGATAAGCTGATTAAGAAATGTTTTAATTGGTTGATAAGTGACATTTGTTTTCATGTTTGTAAGGAATACAGGGAATTATCTAAATGAAATTAGAACTATTGTTATTACTATATATAGTGAGGCTGTGGGAGCTAGGCAGTGATTATAGCTATTTATTATAATTATTAAATCATGACTTTACCATTAGGTCCTACCTTTGCTATAATTCGAGCACACAGATAAAAGGAACCTGCTTACCCAAGATCAAAAAGCCACAGCTGTCAACAAATTTTTCTCAAATAACAGCACTGAGAAATCAAGACTTTTATCCGAGAAGACAATTTTGTAAAATAATGAATGTAATATCCTGGGAAATATGTAAGAATGATGTCAGGTTTAGGATAACATACTGTAGTGAAGGCTTGAAGCAAATATATTTAGTTACATTTACTTTCATGAAAAAAGAGACGCTATACTTATATATACATGTGAGAATGTGTCAGATGTGTAGTTCACATTGTATAGAGTTTAGACTGCTGTGGTTTCCATTCGTTCATGAGTGTGATGTCAATTGGACTATGTGGCAGTCAATGTGACCAAAAGTTCAAGTAAATATCACATGATAAATGTGCTGCTTTTAGTCTGTAAAGGATTGGTTATCATTATGTCACCACTAGGGAAGGGAATCACAAGGGACTAGCCGATACAATATTATCGCGGTACCTAGGAGCTGATTAAATTTTTATTGTGATTCTGGAAGTATCACAATTTTAAAAACATTGCGATTTTTTAAATATTATGATTTGATATAAATTTTTTTGTTAAAATTCTGAACAAAGTTAGCAAATAAGTTGCTGACTGCCAATATGTGAATCGCATAGAGTGCAGAATCTGTAGGATTATAGCAGTACCTGAGACCTCAAATGCGAACATATAAATACTTTTTTTTTATTATTTACACAAGGATGGCATGATACATAACTGAATCGATTTTTCCCCCATCTCTAGTCACTACTGACCTGTACAACACAGTACCCCTTGTGGAAGTGCCTTGATGTATGACGTTTTCTTCCCACTCACAGAGAGACAGCACAGGGCTCCAGACTACACTACCCATACTGTTATAGGGGATAACGTCAACTTCCACCAACGCATCCAAGAATAGTTCACCATCCAACAACTCATCCAAATACTATACATTCCATCCTATTACCCTGCCTTAATCTGACTGAAGAATTCTTTTAGCCTGGGGATGGAAGGTGTATGGCAATGTCTACCTGTATGTTGTTAGCCAAAAGCAACTGAATGTTTTAATTTATAATGTGTGACGCTGTCTGTGCTGCCGTTTAAACGCCTACCTCCTGTGTTCTCATTTCCAAGCAACACCACCAAAGTGTTACAGTCGTGCCATGAAAGCCTTCATCAGACAAATCAGGCATACCTTGACTTTTCAACTGCATGGAGATGTCATTTCAGCTGTACCTAACATCATCTTCACAAGGTTGACTTTAATGGACAAGCGTGCAGTTTTGCATAGTTATCTCAACCTGGCAGCAGGGGAGGTAGCCTGAGAGCCTGTTCCGAAGGGACTTCCAAATTGTATCTGCCACTGCAATGGATGATGACAGCCTAAAGAATGTCAGTGCGTGGTATTTGGACCGCTTGTTGGCCCCCATAATTGATGCTGTCCAACTTTCCTAACTTTGGTGGATTCTGGTTGGCTGAACAGGCCAACGTTCAGTGGTTAAAAAGAGACACAGTTGTGGAAGGGAGGGGTAGGGATGCAGTAGGGATGTTTTCCATGTTTTCCATGACTGGAGTAGACTGTGTGTGGGGAGGGTGGCACTTAAGACACTGTCTCTAAAGGGTCTCTAGGATTTTTCCAATGGCAGTTGCCTCTGGAACTGGAACACTTTTTAACCAAGAGAGAATTTAACAATGTGAATGTCAACAAGTCTACCCCCTGACCACCCCAACGGTCCATTTTGCCCACTTGATTCTGATTTTTTCAATGCCACCTACAGCCAATGCTTGAATGGTTGGTCACTGCTCATTTTTATTCAGGTTTGGATTTGACTGAGGCCTACTGGAAAATCTCATTGTTTGCTCACTCCAATTTGTCAACTTTGCTTTTGATTTTGACAAATTTCACATTTATAGCGTGGTTGCTGCTGCTATCTGCTGCACATACAACATCTGAGGATTGTATTGAGATCTTTAAGGGAGGTGGGAACCTTGGCAAACTCTAAAAGGTGCAATTAAGTAGGTGGAAGTATGGAATATTATAGGTTTCCACTTGTGTCATGGGCAGGTACTTCCCCAGATTGATAAGATTGCAGGAATTATGGCTTGGCCTACACCCAAGACGAGGTAAGATGTTTGAGGACTGATGAGTTGTAGAATTCTACCTGATTATTGTATAAAGGGAGCTTCAGATCCTGTCTAGTGAATGGAGCAACCTCCAGACTTTAAACCAAGTGTTTTTTGTTGTTAGCAGTCTTTTGTTGAATTCTTCCTTTGTTTTGAAGACCAACATGTTGGACAGAGTGCTGGGCCATTCTGTCACAAGTATAGAATTACTGTACCTGGTGTTGTACATAAGTGGGAAAATATCCCCAGAGGAGACCAAGTAGATCACCACTGAAGAATGACACCCCATTCTCAATGTCTGTCCCTACATCCCAGGATGGCTTTTTAGTTTAGGTTTTTATCATGCCACATCAATGCCACCACATTGAAGACTTCAGTGATTAGATCATTCATCGGCATGTGGCACTTTTAGGTTTTTCCACAAGCTGGGTTCTTCGATGGTGGGATGGATTTTCTAAGTCTTCTTACTGCTTTACACAACGTTTTTTTTTGCACTGACCGACTGTGGACACAGTTCTTTATGTATGTTGTCTTAGTTGTATGCATCATCTAGAGAAGATAAAAAAAATTGTTGTGTGTGTGTTTATATATTTAGTATGCAAAAGTGAAGGTGCAAACTGTGAATGCACGATAAGTAACATATAGCATGCTTTGATTAAATTTATTAATAAATGCATTAATTAAGTAAAATAGAAAACTGTAGCGTAAATGCAAGGTTTCAGGGTATAACAATGGTCAGCTGATGAATTCATTAAAGCCTGTTCAAGCATCTACATCCAACTCATCTGCTATACTTTCACCTCTAGCAATGACGTTTCATCTTATGCATTCTAAACTATGCAGCACTTACAGTACTAACTTTCCTGTTTTATTCATTATTAACATATAATAGTTCTGTTTTCATGATAATGTATGAAATCTGACTTTGCATTTGTATTTTTTATGGCCAGATGTTTAAGTCGGTTTATTTTTCTGTCTTAGTATTCCCAAATGACGACACAACCATCGATCGTGAAAATACTTTCTTCAGTCCCAAGGAATTATTTTGCTTTGTAATGAGAGTGAACGCCAGTAAAAATGTTCTTAGGATTTAGAGATGGCGTAGCCAAATGACAAGTGAGTTTGGTTAGAGAGGATTGTATGCCAGTGTGCAATGCCAGTTTGTACGCTTTTATGAAAAACTGGAAACCAGAGTCAAAACAATAACATAATTTAATTCCTCAAATATTCTTTGCACAAAAGGAAAACAATCTTTGTATAAAGTGATGCAGATGAACCAGAGATTCACATGTTGGAACCTGTATTTCGTTTTTGAATTGTTGAATTGCTGTTATTTATTTGGTAAGAAAGGTCAGAGTAAGTAATACTGGATCATTGACTCCTAAAAATCTCGCGAAGAGCCTGACTAACTGACCTCATTCTGTTTAATCTTCTCCCCGAACATAATTTCCGATTTCATGTCTGTATTAGAGTGTATTAGAGGCCTCATACACCTGGGATGCAGCACAGGATGTTTTTCTCTTGCTTTTTTCCTCTTTCTTTCAACAAGCCTCTGCAGATTGTCCTCTATCTCTGGCTCTGCAGTCCACAGGCTGTCTCTGCCTGGATTGCTCAGCTCTCAGTTTCCATTGCCTTATAGTCTTTTCTGCATCCTGCTCTTTGTTTTAGCTGTGTTGTGGTAACAGGTTGAATGCAGGTGAGCAGCATTTCAAGCAACACTTGGTCGATTTATTGTTACCTGCTGTTGGCCAGCTTTCACCGGCACCATAAAGTGATTAACATTACAATGTTATGCGATTGCTTCCTTTGTTTTTATGTTGTTGTTTTTTTTTTTTTACCAGTTCATTACAAATTATTAAAGAAATATTAACCTTTTGGCCAGAGCATGTCTCAAAGGAATGTCCTTATAGTCGACGATAGAAATGTAGCTGTGTTTTGAAATTAGACTGCATTTTATGACTTCATGTTTGCAACAGTCAACAGAGAGTTTATTATAGGTTTATGAAGTGACTCTGTCTTTAATTTTGGTCGAACTTGGCCCAGAACCCCTCACTCCTGCCTAAAGCCGTTCACATTAGACATGTTTGGACAGAGGACATGTCTAGTCCACTCAACTTTTCCATTTTTTACACCCCACTGAATTTTGAGTTTTACTGTAAATATCTGTATTTGAGCCAGGTTTTACAACCTCTAAGGAAAATATAGGCAACTGTATATATTTGGAAAGACGAGACTCTGTTATTTACTTTTGCGTTCTTTTGTTCCGTACAAACCCATTCCAGCTAAAACAGCATGACTGACCCTCACGCTGTATATGGATGTTTGTGGTTGGGCTTTAGAGTGGGACGGTCAGCACTGGGTTGCTTTAGTACTTGTGTGTTAAACCACTTGAGTCTGCAGCAGGTGTGAGGGTCAGGGAGATAGGGTAGGTGTTACTTGACCTTCCCCAGTGTGAGTTGGCCCACTCACAGTTGTTCTGTTTAGCAGGAAGATGGGGGACACCGGTGACGCAGATGGAGAATTAGAGTGTGGGAACAAGAAGCGATGAGAGATTGAGCAAGAAATTCAAAGAAAATATACAGATATGAGAACAATACTTTATTTATTTGGAGGAAGACTGGAGACTATGGAGGGTCAGGAACATTACACCCCTACAGTATTTTGAGAGAAGGACAAGGATGTGAAACTTAACCTTATCATACAGCTATGGATTAAGTGCCGCATTTTCATTCCGCATAAAATCTTGCTCTCCAACAGCTAGCGATCCACAAATAGATCGGAAGTTCACTGTCTGTACATCATGCTCTTATCTAAAGAGGCTACGTACAGTATAAATCTGAGGGATATCACTTTGGCACCCTTCATAAGTTGCACATACTCGTTCCTGGGGTTTTGCCAACACTTCTTTACTCATGTATTAATCAGATAAGAGTGACAGTGTGCTAGAGAAAGATGGTTTGTCAGCTTGTCGGTTTGAAGGATGCCCAGTGTTGGATAGATTCAGTTACCAACACAGATGTGTGTGTGAAGGGTTTTCACTTTTAGTGCTGCTAATATGTGCAGACATGAACACTGAGTAACTTTCTCCTCTGTTGAAAAGTGTCCCTTTAGCTCGTCAACCCTGAAGGGGGATCCAGCTGGCAAGCCTCCCATAAATGTCGGTTTGCCTCATTAAAGTGTGCCATGCTGTTTGATTCTTTAGGTTATTGGTTCTGTAACAGTTCTCCAGCCTTGGACAGTGTTTATATTTTGCCTGTCACATTGACTTCCCAGCCTAGTCGGAGTCTGCTCATGATGAGAGGGACGAGGACTCGAGTGTTTGAGGGAGCGTGCGCTTGTGTGTGTGTGTGTGTGTGTGTGTGTGCGGTCTTGCAGCCGTTAACTGTGGGTTTGTTTGTGCCAAGCGTCTGTGGTTTTCTGTTGTGACATCATTAGAGATGAATTGTGAAAAAAATGTGGTATATTACTTATAAAGGAATGTTCCAACCCTTTTTTGTTAGTCCATGCTGTTTTGTGGAAAGAATTGCTACACTGGATACCTACCGGCCAGATTTGGGAATGTAGGGGGAGTGTTTTCCTGTTCCTGTAGTTTATCAGTAGAGAGTAATTCTGACTGATTACCTTTATAATATGAACATTTCTGTCCAGATGAGAGGGGTGTCCAGGATGTTCCCCACTCCAACACACAGGTCGTGACGACTCGTTGAATAGTTTGATGAGGATGTGGGCAAAACCTCTTGTTAGGGCATTTGTTGTAAACACATCTTGACTCCTTGAACACCAACTAGAAATTTTAGAGTAATGCTATTCTCTCCCATCACCAACACAACAATTTTCTTTTGGATGAATCATGTTTATTTTTCTAATAAAGTTTTATTGACATATAAAAAAAGAAATACACTGATCAGCCATAATGTTTCAGTGTAAAACATCATGCCCACGATTGTGTTCCTATTGTGCTGCCTGGACAGCTCTGGTCACTCAGAGTTTCATTCCACAGGACCTCTGGGAATGTGCTGTAGTGTCTGGCAACAGAATGTTGGTAGCGGACCCTTTGGGTGCTGTAGGTTTTAGGGTGGGGTTCTGTGGATCGGGCTTTTTTTTTTCCGGCACATACAATGGCTGCTCAATCAAACCGAGGTCTGGGGAATTTGGGGAATCTGCCTTAAGCGCATTGCCTGTTGGCCTCTATGTGCAAGGTACTGTGATGCACTGGGTGTTCTGGTGCATTTTTTTATTTGTGGCCAGCGTTGGAACTTGCATTGCATTGGCTTTTCTGTGGAATCGGACCAGACAGGCTGGTGTTTGGTCTTCAGTGATGGGCTGTGTGAAGCACTACAGTCCAACTTCCCTCTCTGTCCTTCAAACTCCTAAAAAAGCAGCCAAAGGGAAATGCTGCAGGTCATTATCCTGTCTGTAAACCATGCTTACTCTCTCACCATTTTGTACACTTGTATGTTTTTCCAGACTTGAGTCTGTTAGCACACTGTCCAAATATATTAACTATATTCTACTATTTTAGAATAGGAGTGGAATGATTAACAGTATGAAATGGCATATATGGAATTATGCAGTGACCAAAAAAATGACCAAATCAGAACTATTTGTACTATACACAGTATATGTTGTCACCATGTGGGTGCAGCAATTAATTAATTAATTTGGAAAAAATGTGCAAGCATAAGGATTTGAGCGACTTTGACAAAGGCCAAATTGTGATGCCTAGACAACTAGGTCAGAGCAACTCCAAAAGTGCAGCTCTTGTTGGATGTGCAGTGGTCAGGACCTAAAAGTGGACATGGAGGCCCAAAGCTCAGATGGATAGCGAAGTAGTCAGATCCAATAGAAGAGCTACTGTAGCTCAAATTGCTGAAAAAGTCAAGGTGGCTCTGACAGAAAGGTGATGGAAGGGCAGGTTGCATGTTTGACACTTTACTGGGGAAGAGATGGCACCAGGATGCACTTTGGGAAGAAGGCAAGCCACTGGAGGCAGTGTGCTGCTTTGGGCAATGATCTGCTGGGAAACCTTTGGTCCTACCCTTCATGCGAATGCTACTTTGGCACGTAACACCTACTGTACATAAACATTGATGCTGACCATGATCACCCCTTCATGAAAACTCTTTTAGCAGGATAATGCGCCCTGACACGGTTCAAAAAATGGCCCAGAATGGTTAGAGGCACAAATTCTCCATATTCTACAAATTTGATTTAAAAATTTACTGCTTTAAAAACAAGCGTTAGCCACAACCATGTATAAAAGATTTAATTTTCATCCAAACTACTCTAGGTGGACTCTATTTACTGATTACTGTAGGTGACTTCTGAAGGCAGTTGGTTCCATTGGATTTTAGTTAGGGGTATCACAGTAAAGAGGGCTGAATACAAATGCAAGATTTTATTTGTAAAAAGTTTTAAAAACCATTTATCATTTTCCTTTCACTTCACAATTATGTGAAACTTTGTGTTGGTCTCAAAATCCCAATAAAATACATTTACGTTTGTGGTTGCTACGTGAAAAAAAAAAAAAAACATGGAAAAGTTTACGAGGTATGAATACTTATGCAAGGCACTGTAAATCCCAGTTGCTATTTATATTCGTTCTAAACCGGTCACTCTGCAGACAATCCTCATTTATGTATTAATGGTATGTGTACTCCAGTCCAAGGTTCTGTCCACGGAGGGAGGATTAGTGCTAACATTACCATAACAGTGTGCAGAGTGTGAGTCCAGTCAGCACATACAGATTTTTAATCCCACTGCTCATGACTTTAATGAATTTTAAATGATTTCTGTCTCAGCACTGAGATATTTGAGTGTGATTAATGAACAGACAGCAGAGAAAAGTGGCTCAGGGATTTCGTATTCGTTCAGTCATCAGGAGGATGCACTTATTATTCAACGCGCACATTACACAGGAGTGTTATGCCTTTAATCATCTTCAAATATTGCCAACATTAAAGGCAATTGATTGGGAATACAACAAGTAATATAGAACTTTTATGAACTCCTTTTATCCTGGTAGTACAAAGAAGAGCATAAACCAGGCTTTTTTTTGTCTAAAAGCTTTGATGTAAAATTTTAAAGCCTACATCTGAAACATTGACTATAGTGTCACGCAAACACTAAATAAATAATAATCAGTTAAATAACACTATGATAAATGATGTAATGTCTCCAATATTGGAGAAGATTTCACTCACAGCACACGTCGCCTATGCTATAGTTAATATGCTACATTACTGTATCTCATTGATGTTTCTAGCTGCACAGTTTTACATGGGGTATCTCCCTGAGAGTGAGAGTCACCCCCATTCAAAAGGAGCTCTGCTATCTTGTACATTTTCGACACTTCTGTCTCTACATCAAACATGCCCCTTATCTCTTCTTGCATCACATGCTCCTAATTGAACATAGCAATGCGGATTTTGATCACGTACAGATGTGAAACGGGATTCGTAAAAGATTTTAAGCATCCCTCAGACGCAGCAGGCGTCTAATGAATCTTTCGAATCACAGCTCACTGCAACACATTCACTGGTTTTAATGACACGTCATGTTCGTAAAAAGAAAAGGGGGGTGCAAAACAAAAATAAAGTTTCTGTTACAGTGGCCACATCACACATGGGTTTTGGAACACTGCATGCCTAACACCATATGAATATAATCAGATCTCTTTTATTCAGCAACGCTGACTTCGGAGAAAAGGAGGCTTGTCTCACAGCCACTGACAGTTCAAGGAGAGAGAGAGAGAGAGAGAGAGAGAGAGTCATTTAGATCAGACCTAGGCCTACAGGGTGGGTGAAAATTAACTAAGCAATATTTAATGACTATAGAACTTATAGAACTTATAGGAGTGTCACTGGAGCATCACCCCATGGTGCACCATCCCATTTCACTCTTACTATGTGTGCATGGTTGGACCAGCATTTTCCAAGACGTTGACTGTCCATATCTCACTTCATGTGATTTGTTTCCTGTGGGCCTACGCAAAGGAGGAGATATAAAGGACAATACCTCGCAACACTGGAGGACTTGGAGGAACGGATTCAGGAAGTTCTCAGCAATAACCCAAATGACTTCCTTTAGAAGACCGTGCATTCCCTCTCCGATGGAATTTATTACAATTTGTTTCAATAAATTTCTATTAGAAATATGCACTTTATTACCAATTTTTAATGCCTTGTTACTTTTCACCCACCCTGTAGATCAGTAGATCAGACTCTGTGATCTTGTGTTCTTGTGTTCCTTGTTTTTATTTTTTATTAGCACTTTATTTATTTGTTTGTCTGTTTGTGAGTTATGTCATGCAGTAAACAATATGTTTTTGAGCATAGGCATCAATACAAACAAGTTTATGGGGAACCATGAAACAATAAGTTACACATAAGTTGCATTGTGAAAACTTTAATTATTTGTTTGAGCACACTCAATTGACGAAGTTTAGTAAGATTTGTTTTATGCCTTCCAGATTAATGTATAGCTCTGATTTCATCCAAGTATTAAACTAAATTTGGGCAACAAAACTGAGAAAAAAAGCCGTTATTTGTAAACACAATCAAATTCATGCCCATGGCTACATCCACATTACCACCCTGAAGTCACTGAATCCCATTATTTTACCTTAATATTGTTTAATACCTTAAACACCGATTTGGGCTGCTTGCACAATGAGGATGTCACTGTCAAAAGTCGTATGTGTTAAAAGTAAAAATTTAAAGGATTTCCTTTCCACAAATTTGAAAGGTCCACTTACCAAATTTTTATTCAGTCCGAGGTCCGGAAAAAATGACAGTCCAATTTCAACTACAAAAAAAGTCAAACCCAAAACAATATTCAAAACAAAAAAATCTAACAATATTCAATTCAATTCAATTCAATTTTATTTATATAGCGCTTTTAACAATGGTCATTGTCTCAAAGCAGCTTCAC
>JAQMYJ010000012.1:14732788-14791911 GCA_030014305.1 Clarias laeviceps
AAAGAGAATAAACATGTGTATAGCAAAACATGTGTTAATGCAATACTTTTCTGTGAGAAATACTTGATTTTCTGGAACAATTTCAGGGGTGCCAACAATTTTGGCCATGACGTATGTTTATCATGTCTGCATAATTTTGTACAAAATTATTCAGTATTTCCATATATACAGTAACTTAAAAATTAATAAATAAGTAACATTACAGAAGAATATAATCATGGCTGTAAAACTCCTGATTTTAAGCAATGAGGTTTCACTCCAAATATTGACTATTTATTTTATTGCTCTTTATAGACGTTTCTTTTATGCAGAAATGTTTTTAAAAGCATTTTTTGCTTATGCCATATTTTTGTATGTGCCCAAGACTTTTGCACAGTACTATAAGTGAAACATCTGTTAGGTTTTACTGAGCTTGCTGGAGAATATGAGTTTCTTCTGGTAACTTTGTCACATTCTATTTTTATGCAAATCCCAGGAGCGTACATTAGGTTTTTTATTTCCATCTGAAAACTGGTCTGTCTTGTACTATATATTTTTTCTTTACAGCCATGCATACATTCTCCTGTAATGTTATTTATTTATTAATTTTTAAGTTATACAGTATATGGAATATATGGAAATACTGAATGATTTTGTACATAATTATGCAGACATGATAAACATATATAACAAAATTGGTACAGCATATAATATGGTGCCTGCGACTTTTGCACAGTACTGTATGTTGGGGGGGGGTGTTGGGAGTTAATCACATTTCATATATTGGGACAATTTTATATGTAATGCTGACGTAGTTAACTTGGGCATTGGTGGTTCAGTGGTAGGCTTCTTGTCTGCCAAGGCTTGAAGGACTGGGTTTGATTTCCTGCCAATGCCTAAAGCCAGGCACTGGATGAAGGTCATCCTTAGTGCAGTTCCCAGATTGATGAGCAGGGTTGTGTCAGGGTTATTGTCTCACCCGGTTTAAAACCTGTGCTGTGTTGCATGTGGGTCAGATGGTCCACCGTGCTGACCTCTTGACAGGAGCAGCTGAAAGAACAACAACAACAATATTGAAACTTTGATTCCTGATATAGTTTCCAGGCTTTGATTTTTTTCACTGTATCTGAATGATCCAATGTCACTTGCGTCAACTGTGAGCTTCAAGTAAACATCTATAAAAACATAATTTTAAACTTTGACCATTTTTTCCTGTAAACCCTAACCACATCATAAAAAATGCACCCAGTAGTTGCATTGCTAGTATTAAAGCAATGGGCATTTATGGTTGAAAGTGACTTGTGTACTCTGATATGCATTATTACAAATACAGTACATTTCTATGTACCACAAAGGCGTACTGTTTTGATGGGAAAGAATTTATTTGTACGTGACTCAGGTTTCTGCCTCCTAGTGGGATTTGACTGGGATGTGTTTGAGGGTGGTGTATACCCTCTGCTGAGTCCCTGATGCATTTGCCACGTGTGTTCCAAACAATGGCTGATTCATCTATCACCGTGTCTCTCCACACTGTTGGTTTGGTGGGTAGACGGTGGGGGATGAACAAATACCTCACAGTGAAGCTCTTAACTCACAGTCATGAAAAACACTAAGCTACTGTTGCTATGTATAGGGCAGTTATAGGCCAACATATACACCAGCTGATCTAACATCCTTAAGGTGAACTGTCAAAGGCAGCAGAACAGGTTCATTTAAGTATAGTCTGTTCTTTATAGTTTGATGTGAATGATGGCGTGGCCCACAGGTGGGAGTTACTGTAGGCAAAGTATCAATGCCTCTCTAGTACAGTGTTTCACAATGTCTCTTTTACTACAAAACAAAGCAAGTTGGAGATATCACAGTACTTAACAACAGACAGTAGGATAACGTAATATATTTTTTTCTCATTTTGTTTCTGTAAGATATAATCATGATCTAATCTTCATCTCCTGACACATACAAAGAGTCTTGATCAGGCTAATGTCAGACAAATTTCTTACATCTTTGAAGGCACATCAGTATTACTCAGTCTTAATATATTAAAGTACCTAAGGCTGATTTGTGGAACTTTGAATATAGCAGATGATGATGATGAGAGACAGTCCCCACACCATCACCCCCGCCCCCAAACACACACACACACACACACACACACACACATACAAAAAGCCCATGGGCCCATCCGATTGGCTGTCAAATACATTTTTTAAACAACATTGCATTAATCGCAGCTCGGCTCTGCCATCCCAGCTGAGACAGGTTCCTCTTTGTCTGTTTGGCTCATGCACTGGACCCTCCACCACGCCCTCACATCCCACAGACCACATCCATTCCATAAATCTCACTTTTACAGGACCCAGCCCTAAAAGTCCTCAACATTAACAACTCATAACCTTCACACCACCCCAGTATTATAACATACCGCTGCAGAGAAACATAGCCCCGCAGTCATCAAAAGGGATATTAGACAAGCCTTTGATTAGACGCTTCTGACTCCAGAACCATGACTGGTAATAATCAACAGGACTGAAGTAAAAATGTGTATGTCAGCCTATCATGGATAGTGGAAAATGAAGTGCGTCTACGTGATATTCTGACCCACACAGAACAAAATTTACTGTCTGCAGTATATGGTCTTCAAAGGCAACTGGTCGGTCAAATGGAAAACTCACACTTGTTTTTTATTTTTTCCTTTGTTTGACCCAAGTGGTCAGAACATTTCTCTCACGATGTTGGAATGTTACATCACTGGATTTCCCCACAGTAGGAGTTGATAATCCAGAGAGCTTTGGTTGCAGTACTTCTCCTGTGGTTGGGGACATTACTGACTGATGTTGAGCAATCCATCCGAATTAGAGGATTGTCTGTTCATGCTTTGATGGCTACCTCTCGAACACTGACTGAGACAGATTTACTGGGTGTTTTTGCAAGAAAAAAAATCTAAATACTTGGAATATAACGTGACTTCTTCCACCTACTCCACACTCCCCACTTGTCAGTTCTCCCAAAAAAATCATGCAAATTATAGGGAATTCTTCCCAAGAATGCACTGGCAGGGAAAATAGTACTGTGTGCAACTTTAAAGTAGGTCTGCCTCATGCGTTTCCATAATAAAGGCACATATGAGGTATAATTAGTCAGTCACTTAGCTCTGTAGACTACCGTGGAGTCCAGGGTCCACACCATGAACCACTGCCAGAGGCATCTTTAACACACTGTATGTTGTTTTTCTTCTCCTTGAGTGCACTAAATGAACTAGATTGAGAGCAATTAGAGAACAGAGAGTGAAAAGGCTCTCAGAGAAAACTTCTGAGCCTGGAGGCGATGGAGCCTATAGCCAGAGCCATTTTCTGCTCTTTCCACTGACCCCACTCTTGGGAGGCCTCCAGTCACCAGTAGCTCAAAAGAAACCAACCTGTTATAGACAGCAGCAAGTGCAATTGAAGACACATTCGTCCATTAATCTCACTTTCTTTGGCAGATTAAGTTCGTACATAAAAAGCTACCCTGTGCTTACCTCACCTTCTTTATGTTTGTCAGCATGTCAGATGGAACTGCTTAAATATTGTCCCGTATCCAGGCAGGAGGCACTAGTGCCAGTGGGGACTGGAAGGTTTTCATCCTCTTTGTAACAAATGAACAGTTTGTATTGTTTCTGGAACCGAAATCTATATTTTCTTCATTTTTACTTTTCCCAAACTGACCTTTGTCTGTGAGAAGTAGCCCACAACTACTTTTGGTTACATTTTTCATTTTATGGATGCGTTTAAAGTATCAGGGTAGGGGATTTTATTTTCTCAGCCCGTTTATTATGATTATTTATGATTGATTCTACATTTTATATTCCACCCTCAGGTACGGAAAAAGTGCGGTGTCGTTTGTGTCTGGATTCGCACTCAGTAAGCCAGAATTATGCAGGAGATGTTTTTTGGACTTATTATAGGAGCTCGTGAAATTTGGTTTCGGGGGAATCTAATTCTGTCAGTGGGATTGATATGTAGTTGGCTTGGGTTGAGTCGTGGTTCATGTTTATGTTGGATGAGCAGTTTGAAGACTGTCAAAGTTCTTCCATGGTTATTATTTAGAGAAACATGGTTTGAGGCCGTCCTGCTTTCCCATAGATAAGGCCCTTGAGATCAGGCTCAGCATTTTTTCCAATAGCTACAATAAGTAGCTAGAGTCTAAATGCTTTTTTCATGCTTACAGCCTGCCCTTTAATTTTATTTTTTTTTTTTCCGACAACAAGTTTCCGGTGTGGCTTTTAACTATACTTACAAGCATCATTCCAAAGATTACACCAAAGGTTATTTAAAGACGGAACTTGTATCAGTTGCACACATTTATCAAAAAAAAAAAAGAAAAGATAAGTGTGTTGCCCAGAGGCAGTGTTCTGGTTTTACTGGCTAGTTTTCAAAAGCACCAGATGCTGGCATGTGGCTAAAGACATGTCAGGATTCGTGTTGTGTTCAGCATCGACCGAATTTCGCATGCTCTCCCAGCCACAACGACATCAATCATATTGATGGTTGCTTGGAGCTGACGCGGTATACCGGCAGCTTGGTATTGAGCTCTCTCATCCTCCATTTATTGTGAAGAGCTTTGTAAAAGCTGTGGAACAGCATGAATGCATTAATTATATAAAACATATCACATGCTACTGTAATTGTTTTCAGTCACCAAATATTTGTGCTGGTCTTTACACGAAAAACACCTGAAAGTGTATTTATTGGTTTATCATATTTTAGGCACAAACACATGCGGGTTGTTTATATAATATCTTTATTGGTTTTGATAAGGCAGGGTTTTCCTGTTCCCCAGGTTAGCATGCAAATATGTGTATTGGAATGAATTGGAAAGCTCACAGTCACTTAGCACCGAAGCACTGGAAGGCATACATCCGTGTGGAGGTCTCAAGGAATGTCTTGGATGCGGCACAGTCACAATCGGGAAATGCAGTTAAGACCAGGGTATTGTGTGTACAGTACATGTGTGTGTCTGATACAGAATGCTGAAAGGAGTATGATTGTTATTGAAGGCCCTAAGCTGCTCTAAACATTATGCAGGTGATTGATTTATTTATAGGGGATATAAATAAATTCAAAACACAGAAAGGCCATTCAACATTTTCAATAGACACACAAAAGAAGAATACCTTCCTACTTGATCTCAGGCCCTTCTGGACAGTCATGCCAGTGCTTCTGTCTGCTACAAATAACGTTTTTTTCTTTTGCTTCATAGTGGAAACAGCCAAGTGAGATGAGGTGTATGCACTCATCTCGTACAGATCTGTTTTCGTGAAACCACATGTCATGTCCACAAAAACGATGCTCGTAAAGTATACTGTACGCTCCACCATGTGGCGTTATCGGCTTCAGTATAAAACCGTCTTCAGCTTCCTGCAAGGGGCCGTCTTCGCCAGAGCACGATTCATCTTCAATTTCCTTGAAGGTTAAATCTTTCACATTTAGATGATGAGGAATCCAGGCACTCATACAATGGTTGAGGTATACCATGAAGGAACAAATCTCAAAAGGAAACCAGTTACCTACTTAGGTAGGCTTTAGTTTTTTCGCCCGCAAAAACAGTATTTGTTTCCAGACGGATTTTGAAGGCCTTCTCTTCTTTGCTTTTCTAATATTTACTCAAGACCAAATTAGCTCATACAATGAATGAAGGTTCCGTCTTGACTCAGCTCTGGTAAACCGTGACTTCGTGGAAAGTTGAGTTTAACTTCATTCATGTACTTTGTTCCGTTGCAAAGTGCTCAAGTTTCCCACCGTGTCTTACTGGAACTAATCAGAGGCTAATTTCTAATTGAAACTTTAATAATATGTGACTGTCACTGTGTGTTTCCTTCCTTGCATACATGTGTGCGTGTTTATGTAAGAACTGAAGCTCTCATTATCCCAACATTTCACCCCAAGATGGAGTACACTAGAGCACAGACAGTCCGTGTTCATGCGGTCTGGACCATAAAGCCAAATTGCGTCTACAAGCTCAGCGCTTCTTAATCCTGGCAGGAGCTGACAAGCAGGAGCAAGACTCCTGTAGCAGCCAGCGAGGCCTGGACATGCAATATTTTCCACTCTTTATAACTATATATCTGATTCATTTTTTCCCCCTGCTCAATATTGAACAACACAAAGTCATGACATTATGTATGCCTTGGCAGATGTCTAATGCAGAGCGAACAGCGAGGGTCTAACCAAATGAAAGAGCAGCAGACCGAATGAAAGTAACAAAAGAGTGTAACCACACCGACCTCATGCTTTTTTGGGTAGCCAGAAAAGTGTCTCGATTTGCCAAGAAGCCGTTCCTCATCCAATTACATGTTCCATGCGTTCACGCCAAGCCTTATGGAAGAATGGCTTCCGAGCCGAGCTGATCTCTCTCACAACACCTCCGAGCGAAATCACCGCAGCACGTGTATGTTTTCGTGAACGTTCGTCTGTAGACACGTGTAAAGGAAAGTGGTGACAGCAAATGTCCATGTAGGCTTGTTGTTGTAATAACAAATGAGGTTTATGTGTGTGTATGATGAATCCATGCTGAAGTACAATTTGTGTGTTCATCACCGTGTATTTATATTTATAGACAGTCTGCAATGAGCCACATAACACATAGAAACCAAACAGTATTTATTTTGAAAAGTGTCAGCAGAGCTAAAGTTTTTCCGTTTTTCTCGGTTGAGTATTAGTTGCAGGTGTTTATATCATTTGGGTATAACTGTGCTCCAATCAGCACAAATCCTTGCATCCCCTCGCTAATATGTGTGAATTTTCCCGTGAGCGGAAAAACATCTGCTACCACTCGATCCGTGTGTATGTATATGTACATCATATACCAGAAGAGATGTGATCAGTCTGCCACAATTACACCAGATACTGTAAGTGAAAGCAATTAGACTCCTATGTTGGATTTAGGTGCTGAGCAATATACCATATGTTTGTATTTTCCATACGAGTTTGCATGATTAGATTTAGCAGGAGGAAAGAGATGTGAAGGTTCTCCGATTGTACATGGTAGGATTTAAAGTAATATCTATGACTGGAAGAAAGGGTGATGTAGAGGAACCATTTATATACACAGATGAGACAGAGGTTCAAATCTGGTGCACCAGCTCAAGACTAACAAAAGCTCCTATGTTTATGCACTGCTCCTCATTTATTGTTCTTCACTGGGGATGAAAGAAAGTGCTGAATTTTCTAAACTATGATTTGGGTAAGAGATCTGTATTTCATACTGACTTTAGCATTATGCCCTTAGGATAGGGACCTGAGCATGCTTTATGAGAATTAGTTTTGCGCAGGTTTCCACTATCATATGATGGCTGCAACTTCATTTAGAAATACACTATATGGACAAAAGTATTTGGCCAAACCTGTTTATTATTGAATTTAAGTGTTTCAATCAGTTCCATATCTCCAGTGGAGGGCAATCTAAATGCTTTATTTTGGACAATGCTATGCTTCCAACTTTGTGGCAACAGTTTGTGGAAACCCTTTTCTATTGCAACATGACGGTGCCCCAGCGCACAAAGCATAAAGCAACTATAAAGACATGGTTTGATGAGTTTTGTGTGGAAGAACTTGACTGGCCCGCACAAAGCCTTGACCCCAATTGACCATCTTGAGCAATTGAGCATCTTGAATCTGTGATGAACTGGAACAGACATTGCAAGCCTGACCTTCTAGTCCAACATCAATGCCTGACTTCATAAATTTTCTACGCAATGAATGGGTACTAATTCCCACAGGAATACTCCAAAATCTATTGAACAGCCTTCTAAGAAGAGTGGAAGCTAATATATGTGCAAAAGGGGCACCAACTCCATATTGAAGTTCATGTACAGTGGAACCTTGGTTTACGAGCATAATTTCGTTCTGGAAGTTGGCTCCTATTTAAAAACACTCGTAAACCAAATTATGGGAATTTTCCCATAACAAATAATGGAAACTCAAATTATTCGTTCCACAGCCCCAAAAAATAAATACATAAAAATAATTAACACAAAATATAAAGTAAAAATAAAACAAATTAACCTGCACTTTACCTTTTAAAAAAAGTTAAAATAAATCCCAACAGATAAGTGTTTCCGTTTATGCGCGCAGGCGAGCAGGGGAGACGATTACCCACAATTCCGCAGCGCAAGAGGGAGAAAAAAACGTTGGCTCAGTTGTGATCACGTGACGTCAAAACAAGAAGCGCATGTGTGATACATGATGCTCGGTACTCGTAAACCAAGACTTGTTCATTTTCCAAGTCAAAATTTATTAAAAATCTTTGCTCTTCTTGCGGAACACTCGCAAACCGCGTTACTCGTAATCCGAGGTTCCACTGTAATTGAATACAATTATCATTACAGGTTTAGCCAGATACTTTTGTAAATATGGTATAGTTGTACTTTTATGATGCCTGCTGGTTAGAGTTTATTCTAATAATTCTAATAAGTTGGGAAGTGAAAGTCAAAAGTGAAATTTCATATCTAACTGAACTCATATTAACACAGATTTCATTATATTTGAGTTCATAAATAGATGTTCAGGCAGCATGGTGGCGTAGTGGTTAGCCCTGTCGCCTTGCCCCTCCAGCGTCCGGGTCCGATTCCCACCTTGTGTCTTTGAGCATGGAGTTTGCATGTTCTCCCATGCTTCAGTGACCCAGATTCCCACAGTCCAAACACATGGAGATCACTAAGAGTTTGGAGAAAGACGGCACTGATACAGTCACTTCTAAACAGTGATGCCGGACCCTAATGTGAAAACACACAGAGTTTCTAACAGGGTTTAGAATTCCAGTCGGAGATTGGGACGGACACAACGCATGTGTATCTCATGTCACACCTCTATTAATGTAATGGTTACTTTTCGGAAATATCAGCCTTTTTTTAACCCGTTTGGCTGCTTTTCAGTTTGTTATTTCGGTAAATTGCTATTTGTTGTTATGTAGTTACAAACTAACAAACATTAACATGTTCCCTAGTGGTTCAGTGATTAGCATGCCATGTTCTAACCACAGTAACCGGAGTTTGAGCCCCGTTCAGGCCATCGGTTTGGCATTAATCTTTTTTTTTTTTTTTTACTGTTAGGGGAGCATTCCTTCAACATTATCCCATCATCATGTAGTCAACATTGTTCCGACATATTTCATCAAAGTAATTCTACCTTTCACAAACAACCTAATACCAACGTTGTCCCAATGTCCAAAATATTAACAAATGTAGATCACCACAAGATTTTTGACAACC
Organism: Clarias laeviceps; assembly: GCA_030014305.1. NCBI lineage: Eukaryota > Metazoa > Chordata > Actinopteri > Siluriformes > Clariidae > Clarias > Clarias laeviceps. The sequence goes on from JAQMYJ010000012.1 coordinate 14,742,015, forward strand.
AAACATTCCTGCCTGGGAAGTATCATAAATCAGTATGAGACAAGTACAGGACAGTACATACTGTACACAGGATGTGGGTTGTAAGCTGTAAACTATTAGTAGAATATTAGAATTATGATTTAAATTTGTTGTTTGTGTCATTTCCAGTTTCTGTGTCATGGCCTGGGATCGTCAACAGGAAGACTCAAACAGGTAGGATAATTTTGTACAGTGAAAAATCCTCTCTGCTTCATCCAATGTGTGGTAGAAACTCTTAAATCTATCTACACTGTGGTTTTATTTCAAAACACAAATTTACATGTTGCATGTTTTTACGAGTTGGATAAAAACCGATGTGAATCTGACACAGATTTCTAAGTTGGTCTGTTTTTAATTACATGCTCGCACACATGCTACGCTGCCAATAGCCATTCTCTTAGTATATATATATTTTTCCTCCAACTTTTCTTTTTTTCTCCCAACTCCCACTATCACCCGATACTGAGATGAAGCTATTCCGGTAATATATGAATACGGTATGTACATCTTATTAGCTTGGTCAAGATTTGAAAGCATCTAGCAATTATGAGTGAGCAAGAGAGAAAAAAAATATGAACATTAGTGGAGACTGGTTGTACTGTATTATAATACTAATTCCTTACACCGTCTACGAGCTAAGTAAGTGCTTGTTTACGAACATGACTACAAAATTCTGCCAAGACTGATCACAAAGCCAGGAAATGGCATCAGCCTCATTAAAACGCGTGCGCCCGTTAGATGTAGAGTCATGCCGTGGCCTGTGGAAAGCTCAAGAGAGCGGTCAAATCATTCTCCTCTTAAGCCAATTAAATCCTGGGCTGTTATGCTGAAGCTCCTCGCACATAGACTACTTTGGGAGACATAAAACAATGTGTAATGCTGGCCAATGTGCTTCAGGGACATGCAAGGGAAACAGCTTCTCAATTTCTCCACTTTCACTGGCGTGTTAAATGGACTAATCGGAACCCAGATTTCCTTCAGCTTGGATGGATGACCTGCTATGATCTCACAGACTTAATTGGCTTTGTTGCAGTAATGAAACTCGTTTGTAGGTATACTAGCTACACAAAAAAGTAGTAGAAGAAGAGACAAAGACCATAGATGGAAAGAAAACGCCATACCAACAAAGTACTAGACAGAGAGTATACAAATCAAGGAAGGCCAAGGGAGGCAGACAGCATGAAGAAGCTTTTTTAGATTCTTCCAGAAATCATAGTCAGAACAGACAGGTAGGTCAAACCCAAATGCAGACACAGTAATCATAGGCAAATTCATAATCAGAATCCAAAAGCAGGCAGAGGTCAGGGCATAGAAACACTAAAGACAAACTAGAGGAGAACGAGAGAAGACTATGCACAGTGGAAACACATGTAAAACTTCATAAGGCCTCCAGACAAACAAAGGAGTATATGTAGACAGAGTAATGAGACCATTAACTAGGAACAGGTGCAGGTGATCATGAGAGGGTGGTGTCAGGGTGGGACCGAGGCAGGAATGTTCCACACATTGAGGGTTTCGTGATAGAGCGCAAAAACGTCACATATCCTGCTTGGTCAAATAAGATGAGGTTTTGGCCTTAGAAGGAGCAGAGGACTGAGGAAAGTCTGCAACCGATCTATATTTGGCCAGATCTGCCAAAGTCGGGCTGGGGCACCGGTGGGTGGAAGTACATAAAGCGGAGTGAGTGGAAAAAAATAGCTGTGTGCCACTGTACTGATCCACCTGCACCTTGAACCAGAACTAAAGGACCACCTCTTTCTCCTGAGTGAAACACTTAAGGTGGCTTCTCAGCACATGGACTGATTGATAGATTTCTATGGACGCTGAAGTAAAAAGTGCTGAAGTGCATCATGCAGAATTACAGTATGATCTTTATAAGATGAGGTAAACTCTGGAGAAACCAATATTCATCTTTGTATATTCTATACTGCTTACCTGTAAATAGGGTCACAGGAAGCCTGGAATCAGGCCCAGGAGACTTAGGGCATGGGGCAGGGTACACGCTGGGCAGGGCACACACGGTTCGTACCTGGCCAGTGATAGGAAGCTGTCGTCCACTAAAACTGGAAGAAGAACAAGCTGGCGATGCTGTTGTGTTTGATGTACTGGACAATTAATCACATAAAAACCTATAGCTGAATAATTGCACAATATGGACCAGCCAACATTTTAATCACAAAAAGCAAAAGGCTGCAACTTATTAGGGGTAATATTAAAATAGTTAGGAATGTATGTAGAATTTGTCATTAAGTATTTTTTTTTTTTAAATAATAATTCTGAGGCAATAAATATTGGCAAACAACCCCTAATGAGATAATTTGTGCCATATTAGCTGTTAGCCTAAATAAATATGTATGAATACAAAATGTTAATTTAGCAGTTTAATTCCCAACTGTGACTTACTTTTTTTGTAATCAAATTGTGCAGGCCTAATCTTCAACAAACTTCGTAATTAAAAGGTTTTGCATGCAACAAAACTCAACCCACAGTGACTCACCACAAAATCATAATCAAAGCTTTATTTTTTTAAATTAAAACTCAACCAACAAATTATTGATATTACATTGCCAATCTAAATAACCACAAACTGCAGGCTGATTTGTCCATTGTGAAAAACTGTGGGAGTTGGCATTATACTGTTTTGCAAAATTACACAAAATTCACACTGATGTAACCAAAACAATTGTGCGATAATATTTTATTTGTGCTTTTTAACACTCTTGTGACTCAAAGAAAACATGCACAAAATGCCCTTCATTGGTTTGCAATACTTGAAAAAACACATTTTTCTTAAAACTGCAAAAATGGAGTTATCTCATTTTGCTGTCAAAACTGTTCATATAGTAACTGGGTGTGGTTCCCGACATTCCATTCAAGCTTCATAAATAAACAAGTAGAAATGTAAACAAAGATTAACTCAAAGATACACACCAAAATACTCTATACACTATATACACAAGTGCACTCTAAATAAAAATATTGGCTTTTCTGAAGGGTATACTTCAGCTTCACCTCACATAATAAAAATTCCATTTTCTTCACATTAAGTGCTTCGTTTAGGTTTTGGCCTTATTGATTTAGTGTTAACAATTGTTGTTTGCTGTCCTGTTTTCCACATATGACAAGATATTGTCCTTTTTTTCCAAACAGAGAGAAGCTAGTCTCTCTTTTTTGGCATCCTATTAAGCGGTTCACAAAATCTTCACAATTTATCCACTTAACAGTTTGTTTAATTTATGGCAAATATGAAGAATGCTGTAGGTCTTTAGTTTTGGGCATTTAACCAAAGTCTTTTAGAATAATGGATTTTTTGAGATTGTTTTTTGAAAAAGTCGTGCTTAATAAGTACATCAGCCGTACAGCAGTAGCTGTTGGTGAGTATTGGGTTTCGGCTCACTCAGGGGACATGTGTGTTACCCACAACTCTGCTCCGATTTCTGATATTCTTTACCCTTCTGCTGTTGTTGACATTCTGTGCAGTCGTCTCGCAGACTAATGGAGTTACAGTCTGATCCGGTTCACTGCACAGCACTCCAGACACCTGAAAGTTTGTACCTTCTTCTTTCCATTTTTCATTTTGTTTTTCAGCTGCCTCTTTATCAAGTAAGATTCACTTTCAGGCAAGCTTAACAACAATGGAATAGTCCGAGTTTTTTTTGAAATTTCATTATGATTTTGGCAAGCAGTGTTCAGCAGGAGCTTTCATATGAAAAGCACTCGAGAGCACAGGAAAGCTTGAAAAAACACCCACAGGCCTGGAGGCGCTGTAGCAGGGCTGTTAAAAGCATTTGGACCTTTAAGCACCATTGTTTATGTATCTAGGATAAAACAGAGACACTCACCGACAGCTACTGAGATGGATACTGGTGATTTTTATCTCTTGGATTTTTACTGCTGCTTCCAAAAAGCAAAAAAAAATAAATAAATAAAAATCTCCTGCCAAGTCTATAAAAATACATTTTATTGTAGTGTGTTTGTTGTTATTCTGACTGAGAAACAGCTGACATTGGAAGTGTGTACAGGAGTTTCATAGGGACCTCACATCTACACTCTACAACCAAGTCTTTTTTTTTTTTCAACAGACAATGAATTTAACTTTCTAGCATAAAAATAACATTAAGTCTTAAATTAAGGCTAATGGAGAGAAACACATTGACTGTAAACTCCTTTATAAGTCTTGTTAAATTCTGTCAATAAACATTTAGGAGATGTGACTATTTAATATAGATTCGAAACGGCAACTTCAATGGGAAAATGAGAGAATATTATATTGAAATTCATATATATTCAAATATCACATCAGCTGTTCTGGAAGAGTTCTTGTAAGAATAGTATTGTCAAGTGCATTTATAAAAAAAAAAACACCAAGCACCATGATGAACTGGCTATAAATAAATAAATAAATATATATAGGCTTGGCTCTTGGGAGTGCCCATGTCAGCGCGCACTCTCACTCAATAATGGTTACAAGCCCAGATAAAAATGGGGATGGTTGCGTCAGAAGGGCATCCGTGTTAAACTCGTGCCAAATCAAACATGCTGATTGAATGAGCTGCTGTGGCAAGCTCCAGCGGGAGCAGCCAAAAGAAAAAGAACACCAGTAGCTTCCATAATTGTGTCTGAATATTAGATCTCAGTCTTTCGTTTTCATGCAGCCCTCCCAACCTGGGATTAGCAGGCCTAGTTTTTCCGTTCTTTCCAAAAGCACAAAGGGTCAGACTCCATTCATCTTTATTCCAGGTGGTAGCTACAGCTAAAATGAATCAGTAGCTGAGACCAGAGTATTATAATCCTTTCTACACAAGTCGTCAGTGTTTTTTTTTCTTCTTTTTTTCTGGCAGACAAATGAAGAGCCGTAAATAATCTTTTTCATATTGAGTTTTCAAAACAGAAGGTCTTATTTAGTATATGTCTATGCTGTATGATTAGGATTAAGCTACAATATATAATGCACAAGGACTGCTGAGTCGAAAGCACAAAGACAGTGTGCTTATATTAAAACTCTGTATGAATGATCAATGAAACGATCCTCATTTTCTCCCTTCAAAACTATATTAATGCATTTAACTAGCTAACTTGCTCATCTACAGTACTGCTATTTAACATTGTCATTTAGGTTTGTGAGCAAATAGAACAGGGACTGCACACTTGAGCATTTCGTTCCTGGCGACCTTGCTAATTAAATTAGAAATTGTATATAATGCTGACTGTTTTATGTTTAACATATTAGAGACATGATTAAAAGAATAGTAAGCATAATAGGTGCGTGTCATTTAACACACAAACATGCAAACAGAGCTACATTTAAATGGATGATGAGCAGGTTTTTGTCCAAACACTTTGTGTGTAAAATTGCTCACTGGGAAACCTTTAAAACCCTGTAAATATGTACAGTATGTGTTGCATGTGCAAGTTCAAAAGTTTCATACAAGACCCCGGGGTTGCTCATGTCAAATGGGATTATTGACAGGCTCGCAAGGTGTGAAAGTGTTGATATGCACTAATGAGCCATGACTTTGGGAGAGGTCGCAACTCATGACATCCACACTGCAGGCAGTTACAACCGAGCCCTCATTGGAAAAAAGGAGGCAGTGTTTTGACATTCAGCTTGGTAATGATCAAGTGATCCAACCTTTTAGCTTCAAGTGAAAGATCCTCTGGGTGGATTTGCTCATGGCCGTGTGTTATGTGTTCGTGTTACATGACATCAGCCGCACATTGTGTGCAGAGAGCACCCAGACAGGCCTTGGGAGCTCCTCGTGGCATATTCATTTTCTTTAGTTTATCAGCTCTCCAAGCCTGACGTACATGCGTGTTAGTCTCTGGCGAGAATTATGCCTGCATTCTAAATGAAATCCGTAGAAAGTGTCAACTGTAAGGCATCATACGTGGAACTCCCTCAAACAAATTATGAAACATCATCGATGGAAGTCCCACATGTTTTGGCTGTTGCCGATGTGCGTGTGTGGGCTTCATCCACATATCCACATATTCTATTTCAGGAAGATTTCAGGAAGGCAATGGAGAGTATTCTGACCGTTGCATGGCCCTTATGGCAAAGCCATGACTGTCTTGGCCTTGATCTAAGTTAAGTGCACTGTCTGTGTACTTGCTGACTGATATACTGCGTGCATAAAAATGAAGAGAGTTTGAATAAGTAAGAGTACACACAAACGGCAGTAAAAGCCACCATATATCTGGCAGCATTGCTGTTTTTGTGCTCTCATTTCTCATTCTCTCCCCACTCTCTTTCTTTTAAGGCATGTAACCATTGATAGTCTGACCTCATGAGCTGATGAGCACTCACTGGATTTTCATTTCATTGCATTCATTTGATAAGCAAGTCTGTGGAGAAAATATTAGCATTTAAATCAGTTAAGCACACAAACATGTGAATGTTATATTACAGATACAGTGCTATGAAAAAGTATTTAAGTACAAAATGCATTTTTATAATAATGATTTGATTTATAATTTTTTTTTTAAGCATTGTTAGGAAAGATGAGATAAATTTCACTTGACACACCCAGGCCTGATAACTTCCAGACCTGTTGAATAAAGAAATCACTTGATTGGAACCTGTCTGACAAAGGGAAGCATCTAAAAGATCTAAAGAAATTCAAGAAAACATGAAAAACAAAGTAATTTACAAGTATCAGTATGGAAAGGGTTAGCAGGCCATTTCTAAGTTTTTGGGACTTCAGGGAACCACAGTTAGAGCCATGATCCACAAAGGAAGAAAACTTGGAACAGTGGTGAACCTTCCCAGAAGTGGCCGTCCTACCAAAATGACTCCAAAAGCACAACAACGAAGCATCCAGGAGCTCATAAAAGAACCCAGAGTAACATCCATGGAACTGCAGGCCTCACTTGCCTGGGATTCAGACATTAACAAGAGACTGGGAAAAAATGGCATCCATGGGATGGACCAGGAGTTCCAAGGTGAAAGCCACTGCTGACCTAAAAGAACACAAAGGCTCGTCTCACATTTGCCAGAAAAACATTTTGATTATCTCCAGGATTTTTGGACAAATATTTTGTGGACTGATGAGACAAAAGTTGAGCTCTTTGGAAGGTGAGTGTCCCGTTACATCTGACATAAAACTAACACAGCATTTTCACACCATACCAACTGTCGAACATGGTGGTGGTAGTGTGATGGCCTGGGGAGGCTTTGCAGCTTCAGGATCTTGCCATAATTACTTTTTGACAAAGGCCCAGGCAGGTTTGCAGGCTTTTTTTCTTTAACAAATGAAAATATAATTTAAAAACTGCATTTTGTGTTTACATAGGATATCTATGGGTCATATTAAATTTGTTTGATGATCAAAGCATTGTATATAACGGGATATAAATTCTTAAAGAAAATAAAATGTAATTAGGTCCATAAAAATTTGGACACATATTGTTATCAGAGCTGTCTACCATACCAAATTGAAATTAAATATTATATAAATTATAATTAATTAAGATCATATACACCCAGATCTGGTATTTGAATAGTGTAGAAATCACTTCGAAAGTGTTCCTCAATGTTTTTTTTTTTCATTTAGAGGCCAAATGTAACTATTCAGATTAACATAATAATAAACAAATTGCAATTTTTTTTAATACTTGACTTGACTACAAATATTCTGCAGTCAAAGACTCCCTGATGTCTGGAACTAATAGACATCAACAGATGCAGGTTTTCTTTGGTGATGCTTTGGCAGGTCTTTACTGCATCTGTTTTAGTTCCTGCTTGTTTGGGGAAATTTTACCTTTAGTTTTGCCTTTAGGAAGTGAACTGCAGCTCAGCTGGATCTGGGTCAGGCAATTAACTTGGCCATTGTAGAACATTCCACATCTTTTCCTTAGAATGTTTCTGGTCATTGACCAAACTTCTTGTCTGATAAGTTTTGATGCACTTATACCTGATTATACAGTATGCAGTATACTGTAGCTCTCTACTTTTCAGAATTCATCATCCATAAACACACAGGAACCAGTTATACCATGCCATAGGATGAGGTGGTACACTTTTTATCAGGGGCAAATCCTTTCCTTCTCAGTACTTTTCTTTTCCTATAATTCTGGTACAAGTCATCGTTTTTCTCATGGGCTGTTGTTCCAGAACTGTGCAGGCGTTTTTTATTACATGATTTTGGCATACTCTAATCTGGTCTTAGTGTTTTTGAGGGTTAAGAACAGTTTTGGTGTTCCAGGGCTCACCAGTGTCTATTCGAGCATTTGCCAAACATCTGATTTGACCACACTTCATGTTTTTCATGCCTTCATGTCTTCTCTCTGATGGATTTGTTTTGATTTTTTTAGCCTACCGATGGCTTGCTTCACTGGAAAGACTCTTTCGACTTGGTTTGAAAAGCAACATCAACAAATTCTAAATGAAAATTCTTTTTGGATGCTAGGAAAACAAGTCTAAAGCTTTTTATATATATATTTACATGTGAGTGAAAAAAAACGCACACATCTGCTTATTGTCCAATTACTTTCGGTCTTTTAGAACGGGGAGGACCACATATGAAAAGTGCTGTAATTTCTATATCAGCTTTAAATGCCGTTACATTCAACCTGAGTGGCTGCAGAATTTGTACTGTTGTATACTGCGTTAGACTGCTAAAGAAAAATATATACATTCAGCCAAAAAAATGTCTACACACTTCAGAAAAAGAAAAACTTGTATAAATATTTTAATATTAAAGTGATTGAGACGTCATGAGATAAATATAAGTTACCAAAGGTTTCTTGTGGTGCGGCACGGTGGTGTAGGGGTTAGCACTGTCGCTTTGCACCTCCAGGGTCCGGGTTCGATTCCTGGCCAGGCTCGATTCCCGTCTCTGTGTGCATGGAGTTTGCATGTCCACCTCGTGCTTGGTGGGTTTCCTTCGGGTACTCCGGTTTCCTCCCACAGTCCAAAGACCTGCAGATTAGGCTAATTGGCGTTCCCAAATTGCCTTGTAGTGTGTGAGTGAGTGTGTGTACCCCACCACGTGCCCTAAGTCTCCTGGGATAGGCTTCAGGCCCCCTGTGACCCTGTATACTGGAAAAAGTGGTATAAACAATGAGTGAGTGAGGTTTAGTGAGACATCATGAGATTAATACCAAAATTTTGGTAAAATTAAGTTACCAAAGGTATAACTTTCATGTGATGAAAATAGAAACTGGTAAAATATAGAAATATAGGATTGGATGCAGTGTACAGTATGTAAACAGGATGGAGCTCATAAACCGCAAGCAGAAGAACGAAAAACAATTCGTTTAATATACAGTACATATGGTGAAGCTTTGGTAACGGATGGAAGACTGCGAGCTGGTTCAGTGTGTCCTCTGTACAGAGGATTGCTATGGAACACTTAGTCCATGGCATGTGCAGAGTAAGTATGGCTGAATGGAATTACTGCTGAGGGAAAACTGGCAATAATAATGTGGTAAAATGTTGGATAATCAGGCTGTGATTCAGGAAATAAAACATGGAAGGTTTTTGATGCTTTTTAATAGTGTTGTATTTAAAGGTCCACTGTGACTGATTTAAAGTCTTACCGGGCATGCCTGAGATGTATTTATATGACTGATGTGTTAGGAAAAAGAGGAAAAACATGAACACTATCATCTTTTTAATGTCTAGTAATGTACAGCATTACATTATGCTGTATCAGGTAAATTCCTTTCATATCATTATGCCTTTAAATACATCCCCGGTGCATCATAAATGTCTGGAAGTTTGACCCGTTTAGCGACGCCATTTACACAGCAGCCGTTCCGATCCGCGTCCAAGCACAACCAGTGACACAAAAGGAGGCGAACGAGAGAAAAGAGTCCAGTCTGTAAAGAACACCCTTAAAAACAGCAGTCACACACCATTTCATCTCGGGGAAGACAGGAGCGTGGAAGTAGAGCAGATGAGAACGAAGCGTGGTGTGTGTTTTTCTCACAGATCAGCTCAACACACGCTATTATGAAGGCTGGCTTGTCTCACCGAGATCCCGCTGCGCCTCCACAGTACTGGGGGTAAATGGAGCATTCCTCCATCTCTTCCACTCTCAAGGGTTTAGAGAAACTCAAGCCTAAAGGCCAAATCCAGCCAAGCAGATGATTACATAATTACATTTCTGAGTGGCGTTATGGAATGATGCCACAGGGAAGAACTGTTACTGGCATTATGGGAGATTGGGAATTAATAGCATAGGTCAGAGGATTGTGTTATCACGGTGTTAGAACTGTTTTTGTGCTTTGTTATGATGGAATTCAGGTCTGGAAATTTGAATTCCAGTATTTGGATTTAAAGGAATGATCAGAAACCTGGCTCTTTACTAAGCCAATGTACAAACCTTTTTTTGCAACATGTTTTAAATTAGAAAATTGTTCTCATGAATAGGATTTTTTTATTCACTACCTGTTAATGGGTACATGGATTATATCTGGTTTACTGCTTTTACACTTATGGCATTTGTCAGATGCCCTTATCCTGTGGCATCATTCCATAACGCCACTCAGAAATGTAATTATGTAGGAAGGTTTTTTTTTTTTTTTTAATGGGGTGGAGTTAACTCAAATACCTAGGAATACCCATGCAACAGCTCATGCTGTATTTCTAGTCACATATTCTGACTATCTAGGAAGCAAAATGTCGTGAGGTGTTTCTTTAAGAGTTATGTTAAGTTTTAAAATGATGGAACAATTGCCTGTGTCCGCAAAGCCTCAATATGCTTGCCGGCCGGCTCTGACACACTTCTCGTCCAGAAGAGAGAGACGTACAAACACAGCTACACATTGCAAGCATGATATTGCCCAATATTCTCTGTATGTTTTATTGACAAAGTTACCAGAAGAACTCATATTCTCCAGCAAGCTTAGTAAAACCTAACAGCTGTTTTCTTATAAATATATATATATGTTATATATATTCTCCTGTCATGTTATTTATTTATTAATTTTTAAGTTATATATGGAAATGCTGGATCATTTTGTACATAATTATGCAGACTTGATAAACATGTATAATAAAATTGGTACAGCATATAATATGGTGCCTGAGACTTTTGCATAGTACTGTATGTTTGCTCAAACACCTCGTGTCATGTCCAGTACATTTTTACATCGAACCATTTTGACATTTTAATATGTCCTGGTGAACCAAAGAGTTGAAGTTGTATAGGGAAGTTGTGCTAGGGAGGTGGAGAGAGAGAGAGAGAGAGACGGAAAAAGAAAGCCAAGATAAAGAGATGTAAAAGACGGCATGGAAAAGTTCACACAATGTCGAAAAACCTTACAAGTTAGAAATCCGAAATGTTCTGTAGGACCAGAAATGATATTCATGCATAATTGTTTTGGAGATTTGGTCATGTTTTTTATCAATAACCCAAAAAGAGGTTTATCTCATCTTTTGACTATCTACTTTTAAAACCCCTCATGTGTGTGACTGTGAAACTCCTCTCACTGATGGATGGATTGATGTGCTGTTTCCCTTCTCATCTTACAAATTACCAGAAACTTTCTTCCCCTTCCAAGTCAGATATCAGCTTTCATTTAATTCACTCATAGTATGAATCATTGACCATTTCTGCTGCTTTTTTTCTCATCAGTAGCACTTGCACAAATATGAAATTCATTATCTAAGTTTCAGCTTGGCTATTGATTCAGCTGATTTTTTTTCTTTTTTCTTTTTTCGACAGGCCTATTTTCAGCCATTATCTTATTCAGATCGCTTCATCTCTGTCTCTCTCTCTCGTATGCACTTTGTCTCCATGCTAGACATCCTAATTTCGCCTCTTGCAGCCAAACATCTCTCACCACCTTGTCCTCAGTCACTGCAACAGGCTCCCCTCAGAGCATGTGACAGACTCATATTCATAGAAACGGGCTAAGATGTCAAAACACACACACACACACACACACACACACAAAAATAAAACCAAGCAGAAATATTTTCCGTTGGTTGCAAAGCCGTAGAATTGATTGCTTTTAATGTAAGGGAATATATCCTGGGTAATTTGCAGGCATAATATCCGCAGCAGAAGCTGAGGTCACACGTGGGCCTGCTTCCTTGTCCGCAGGATGACGGTGGAGATCTGTTCACCTCTTGGTCCTCTGCACTTAACGATCTTTTTCCTCTCAGGGTGCTATACTGTTCTGGTTAAGGATATGGGTCTGTGAAAAAAGCCCTTATGGCTGCAAACCAAAGAAAGGGATATGCTTTACTTCGCCCTCGAGACAGGCACTTAATGCACTTATACGCTTGTACACCACCGCGGCGCAGCAAGCGAAACTTCACGGTGTTTGTAGTGTGTAATAAAGTCGGCATGTTAAATTTAATAATGAGACGTGCCAGCAATTTGGGCCCTTTTATAGCTTTAGGTCAGCCTTTTGATTTAGAGATAGCTCGGTTTAACACACTGAGATCATAGATTGGAAAGAGCTGAGATTCATTTGACTCCGTTAACTGAATCTGTGTTATTATAGAATTCTCTCTTTACATGCCATTATTCTCTTCTGCGTTTGATGTATTATGCTGTGACTCTTAGAAAGTTCTGTTATTTTCTCTCTCTCTTGCATGGGTTCAGTGTTACACTTTTGTAAAAAAAAAAAAAAAAAAAAATCATATAAAATCAAATGCTTAGTTATATAACACTGCTTGTGCACTCTTACTATTTATAATGTGAAATAATGTGTGTGTGTGTGTGTGTGTGTGTGTGAGTGTTAAATCATCAATTCACATCGTAGATTCAGGGTTAAATGAATGCCATATGAATAAAGCTTGTTGTAGACTTTATATTTCAATCAGATATTTGTGTTTAAAAATCCGTCCAGGCCGCTGCCTGTGTAAAACACGATAACACACTTAACTGGACACACAGGTACATTAAAACTACACGCTGTTATTACATTAGTACCTCTGTTTTCAAAGCGGAATATACAGTAATCCAAGCACAACATCCTCTCTCGTTTAAATCCGTGCAAGGATTCATGCTCCGCTTACATTATTGCATTTGCGAATGTTCTATTTTATAAGCGCTGGCCACTTTAATAGGAACATCGGTTCATCTTGCCGCTTATTTATGCGATTATGCAGACAGTGGCAGCAGCAGAGAGAACCAGTTTTTTAACAATTTGGATTTATTCTCTACATTCTAGAACAATACAGGATATTATCAAAACTATGAAGTAACACATATGGCATTAGGTCGTTATGTAACAACAAGAGCAGCAGTTATTATTTAAAGACATGAAGGTCAGCTGTTCTGGAATAGTTCTGGCAATAACAGTATTGTCAAGTGCATTTGTAAAACCCATCAAACACAATGATGAAACTGGCTCTCATGAAGACCATCGCAGGAAAGCAAGACCATAACTTACCTCTGCTGCAGAGGAGAAGTTCATTTAGAGTTACCAGCCTCATAAATCACCAATTAACAAACAGCACCTCAGATAGCAGACAAGTGGCAGACACATCTCTACATCAACTGGTTAAAGGACCATGGAATTAGAAGGTGTATCAGCTGCAGCCTAAGAGATTGATTCAATGTTTATAGAATGTAGAAAACATGATTACATCTGAAATGCTTTTACAGTACATTTAGAACGACTTATGTTTTTATCTCATTATACATCTGAGCAGTTGAGGTTTAAGAGCCTTGCTCAAGGGCCCAACAGGGGTAATTGGGATATGAACCTTGGACCGTCTGAACTGTAGTCCAATGCCTAAACCACTGAGCTACCCCTGACCTGCTGCTCTGTTCACCACGGCTGTAGAGAGTAACTGAGTGATTACTGTAGCCTTCCTGTCAGCTCAAACCATATTGGTTGTCCATCCCACACCATACATCTTGTCACAGGTGATTTGTTTGATGTGGGTATTAACTCAAGCTCTTGAGTTGTAGATGCATGATTTTATGCATTGCACTGCTGATAGATGATCGCCTGATTGGATCGTTAATGAATGTGCAGGAATACAGGTGTTCCTGATAAAGTGGATGGTGAATAAAATAAAATCTGTTGGCATGACTGAATATAGGATTAGATTAACTTCACATCCTCTTCCTCCAGTAAAGCACTTTTTTTTTTATTTCTTGCAAAAAATGTTTAATCACGTTTTTAAAAAACTTTTTGTTTTTTTATAACTAATTTTGCTGTCCACTCTCTCGTTTTCACTGTTCACCTGAGAGGAAACACTTGCTGTCAGTATATATATATATTTTTCCCTTATATGTCCCAGGCAAAGCAACAGCACTATCCAGTCAACATCTCACCATGTACCGCCTTAAACCAGATACTCAGCAATCCATTTTTAATCTGTGTACCTTATTAGCATATTAATTCCTTTAGTCAAGCAATAGTCATTCATGTATTCTCTATACCGCTTATCCTGTACAGGCTCGTGGGAAGCCTGGATCCTGTCCCAGGAGATTTTTGGCATAAGGCAGGGTACATCCTGGACAGGGTGCCAATCCATCACAGTGCACACACTCATTCACATACTATGGGCAATTTCAGAACGCCAGTAAGCCTGCTCTGTATCTTTCTGAACTGTTGGATGAAACCTGAGTACTCGGAGGAAACCTGCCAAGCACGGGGAGAACATGCAAACTCAGGCGCAAGGCAGGAATTCAACCCACAACCCTGGAGGAATACGGCCACAGTGCTGCCTCAAGCAATATTATATTTTTAAAAAAAATGCTTTTTTATTATGCAATCCATTTGGAAGTTGACATTAATTGCGTAAGCAGGTGTGACTGATGTGTTATTCTCCTCTATCCCTCTTATTTTAGTGTGTTTATCATCCTTAGAGACTAATCTGTAGGAGATGCAGCAGGGCAAACCATGACTGATGATCTGGGGCAGCTGGGAGATTTGTTCCTGTGAGCGTGGGTTAAGGAAAAGAAGAAAAACAGGACTGTTTCCATATGAGTGCTTTCATTAATCCTAAACTACAGCCACTGGGAGACATTGGCCATCCCCTAACATGTGTTCACTATTAGTCCTAATTCAGTGTGTAAAAGAGCTCACCATCAGAGAAAGACGGGTTTAAAAGAAAGACGAGTCAACCCGTATAACATTCATATGAACTGTGTATGTGTGTCTGTTTATACGTACGTGTGCTGTTCCGTCCGATCCACTCCTGCCACTCTAGCTATCTTTACTCTTTAAAATAACCGTGCTATTATCCAGAGCTCCTGTGAGGCAGGTATTCGACAAGCTCCCCTGTCAGATACTTCATGCCGCATTGCATTTTAAAAGCCAGAGTGGTTTTAGACTCGCTGTCACACCTGTTAAATGTTAAATTACCTTATGTATTTATGGATGAGTTTTTTTTTTTCCAGTACTGCAGGTTGATTTATATGTTGGCAAGAAGAGCTTTTGTCTCAGATAAGATCTCGAATTAAACTTACCCTAAAGGATAAAAATGGCTCCATCAGCATTCCGCTCACTATAAATTCTCCCAAGTTGACTCTTAAAAAAAAATAAAAAAAAAAGAACACAAAGGAAAAAGTACTACCTTAAAATGTCTATGTTGCTCATTAATGTTACATGGTTCAATCATAATTGAATAAAGTATAATTTAGTCTACTGCATGTCATAGCAGTAAACTTTGTGCCATGTCAAATTATCATTATTAACAACTTCTGCCTAAACACATAAAGATTGACGTGATGTTAACGAGATTGTACGTATAAAAAAAGTAAGATATCGTTTGAAGTCAAAGCATTTACATCACTAGAAATTGAAGGAAACAATAATTATGACTCCGGCCATAAAGTATGTAATACACTGACGCAGCTTATATGATTATTGTTAATGTGTTAGTGTAGAGTAGAACGAAAGAAAGTAATTCACTTATTTAAAAGGAAATCATGACATCCAAAAAAACAAATAACATTTCATTAATCACAACGTTGAGGGTGGTTAAGAGGAGCAGTGGAAAATTTTGTTCCCATTTATTCAAAAGTTGGAAAGTCTTTTCATGAACCGGCAAAACTGAACAATTTAAGATTACTGAGGAGCTGAAATAATTTTAATAACGCTGAATGACTGAACAGTGGGATAAGAGCCCAGAGCGAGCTGTCAGATGAGTATTTACTGTAGTACATAACTGTTCCAAAAATATTTTAGTTAAAGAAATAATTAATTCTAGATCGGCACTTTAGAAAGAAAAATCTCTACTAATATTTTTACAGTACGTCAAGTTGAGTGTGTATCAGATCTCACAGGGTAACACACAAACAGCATTATTTAGCTCACGCATGCTGATCGGGGGCGGTGAACTGTATAGTGACGTGAAACTCAATAGTCAGGCGTGGAGGAAGCCTACAGATGATTGCAGCTCGTTTTCCAGAGTACAGGCGTTGGAAAATATCACCCCAAAAAAATCTGGAGTATAATTTATATTGTTTTCTTTACCCCGCATAGTAACTGAATTATAATCATGATTAATTATATCTTAGGTTTGATTTGTTGTAGAAACTCATTATGTTTTTTTTTTTCCTGTGTTCTTTCCTTAGACTTGAAAATATCAGAGGAGCTTCGAGACATTAGCAGGGGAGCTAGTCCGTTTACCTGACCTAACAAATTCTTACTTTCACATCTTACAACACATTAAAGCTTAGAATTATCAGGAAAATGAAAGAAACAAATGAAATGAATGGAATAAAAAAGCATAACGTGGCAGAATTAAACAAATAACACCTTTAACCCCCAGGATGCAGTAGTGGGTGTAGACATAAACTACTTTCACATTACCAGACTGAGGCTTTTTTGAGCATAATGTGACACAGATCTGCTTTTTTTAAAAAATTATATTATAAACTCATTATATTATATGAGTTTTTCAGATCAGATCCGAGTTTCCCAATCGGACACAGTCATGTGATTTGAATAAGACAGGCAGATTGGAATTGATCTAACTGTTTTGCTCCTGCGCATGTATGGGGCGTTCACTGACGTCAGTTAGCACCGGCAGCGTGGGGATTTCATAGCGGCGCTAGCAGCAGCTGATAAAACAGCTAAAGCAATGTGTCTGGCTTTCTTTCTTCTTTTGGACCTCAAAAATACAACCGACTAACTGCTTGCATATTTTTTGCTAAAATTGCATCCATTGTTTGAAATGAATGAGCAGTCAAACACAAATTCATGACATGCTTACCCAAGTGAAAAAAAGTATGCTAAGTATATTAAATCCTCGCATGCCAAAGCGTTCTTTAGTGTACTTGCAGCCAGACTAGTGACTAGTATACTTGAAGTTTGCTATTTAAGTGCATTTAAGTTGTAATTAAATTGTAAATTTCAATTTTAAGTGTATTAAGTATACCTTTGTGTGCTAAAGTGGAACAACATTAAGTACACTTAAAGCATATGGCTGTGTGTGTACTAATGTACATACAGGTACCTGACAGTAATTAATGACATTTAAGTTTATATGTAATGTATTATAATTACATTACAGCACTTTTTACTGTTTACAAATGTAGTAATATACAAAGTATATATAATTTTATGTAGTAATATAAAAAAAGTAATATACCATAAATATATTCTTATTGCAGCAGTAGCATGCTGTTATACTTTTGGCCAATTCCAAATACTAAAAAGCACACTTTGTGGTTAATAAAAACACACTACCACAATATACTTTTATTATATCATACAGTACACATAGTCTTCTACAATACTGTATTGCAAATGTGTTACCAGTACACTAAAGGAGTTTAGGACCATTTACAAATTCTGAAAGCATTTTCTACATTATAACATGTTTTTGAAACACATTACATCAGTAATGATAAGGCAGATTTTATGCATGAGTTTATGCATGTTAAACAAACAGTTCTATAGTTTAAACGCACATAAATGAGCCTGAACGCGCAAAAGTGATTTCAGCATGCAAAACAACGAGTAAGAGCATGCACTAAATATAATCATGAATGAGTATATTCAAATTTAACTGAAAATATACTGAGACTACTGTGTATTAAACTTTGTATTCTAATGTATACTTTCTGTACATTGTTACAATGATTATTTTGAGCATATTTTTTTAAAATATGCCAAAAATTAA
Organism: Clarias laeviceps; assembly: GCA_030014305.1. NCBI lineage: Eukaryota > Metazoa > Chordata > Actinopteri > Siluriformes > Clariidae > Clarias > Clarias laeviceps. The sequence goes on from JAQMYJ010000012.1 coordinate 14,760,082, forward strand.
TTTAAAACAGTTTTAAAAACAGTTTAAATAAGTGCGAAAATGTACTATAATACAATACAATTATTTTGAAATATGTTTAAAGTTTAATTCCAAAAATTGGTAACAGGATGATATTAGTATACTTTTTATAATTTTTTACCATTAATTGATGGTACACTTTTTTGTTTATATATTTGCAATGTACTGTAGAAGATTTGAATATATTATACACAAAAGTGTATTTTTTTTCACCAAGGTAAGCCAAGGTAGCGATGTGCCGTTTTAAAGGACAGACGTCCATAGATCACGTCTTGGCTTGTAATTATGAATATGAAATCTCACAACTATATACTTACTTTTCCTCTTAGTTTCACAGTAATAACAGTTAGATGAATAATAAATAGCAAGCAGAGACCTAATTAGGTGTTATAATCTTTAGGGTTTTCTTCCTGTGTTTTTCTTATTTTCCCTCTCTTTCCATTCAAGCAGTTGTGCATGAACAATCACTGATCTTACGGTTATGCAAAGCTGATGAGATTAATTACTGTCCTCATTGTCGGCGTTACTGTGATCAGCTGTGTAACATCAACAAACTCTGCTCAAGTTATTTACATTCAATGTCATAGTTAGTTGTACACGACTGAAATACAGTCATGCAATATATTTTTGAATATATTTGAACAGAAATTATATTATTATTACTGTATATATTATTTTTGACAAAATGTGATTATTATCATTATTAGTAGTAGTAGTAGTACTGGTATGATTTGTTCTTGTTATCATTACACTAGTTTCAAATGGTTTTCATTCACTTACAGTATATAACAAATAACATACTTCCACCCCTACACTCAGATACACTCGCTCACACATACACATACACATACTGTATATGCACACACACACACACACACACACACAGTAGGAGCTCGTATGAGAGTTTATTTAACTTAAGAATTAATTCATCATTGCCTCTTTTCCTTTCTTGCTCTTTTTTTTTTCTTCCCTGTCAGTTTGCATTTGTTTACATCTGTTTTTTGTTTGTGTTTTGCTTGTCTGTCTGTTCCTTCTGTTGATCCCGTGTGATATTAAAGTTTGAATCTCTTCTCCTGTCTGTCTGTCTGTGTGTGCGTGGACTTTTCATGTTCTCCTCGTACCATATACAGTATGGCCGGCTTCCTCAATACGCTCTGGTTTCCTCTCACAGTCCAAACACTTTTGAAACACTGGGTTGATTGGCTTTTTCAAATAGCTCGAGGTGTATATATGTTTGTCCCCTGTGATGGGATGACTCACCATCCTGTGTGTACCATGCCTTATGCCGCTGTGACCCTACACAGGATAACTAATAGAGATAATGGATATTTATATGGAATAAATAAATAAGCAATGTCTTTTGTCTTACACATCAGTTGCCTGATTCACACATGGTTGACATTATCACTCTTAATGATCTGTTTGAACTGCTGAGTGGAGCAGTACTAATCGGAGTATTTAATCACTTTATAATGATCATAACCATTAACATTATTTGTAAAGCTGCTTTACAGAGGAAAATGTCAGCCATGTGGGAATTACACAACTGATTTGTAAGACAATTTTATTGAAAACACACTTCCATTTAATTTGTTTAAAATTCATTTTATGTATTTTTTTTAAATCTGTGTGTGTTACCTACAATTATTCATATTATTGTCTAATAAATATTATATAACTTTGGCTAGGTTGAGCAAACCTAGATGAATTTGATCCAATATTAATGAACTCAAAACATTAATTTATTAATTTTCTGTACTTGCCTGCCTGTACTGCGGAACAGACTTTGGTGACTGCTGTGTTATGTAGGTAATTGGATTATTTTGTTGGCTTTGGAATTATGTCATCCGCGACCTGGCCAGAAAATGAGGCCATGTTCTCCATTCGTGTCTGCTTTGGAGCTCAGTAGACTGTCATTGTGAATATCACAGGTTTGTATGAGCTGTTTCAGAAAGAAAATTACTGTTTCTGTGTGTGTGTGTGTGTGTGTGTGTGTGCATGGTTTGGTATGGTTTGAAAAGAACCCTAACTGTCTTTTTCTCCCCCCGCTCTAAACCTCACAGCTTGTCCTTGAACATAGACGGAACGTATGATCCAAGTTCTCTGTACGTGATATATTTGTAGAGTACAAGCAGAAGAAAAAAAAAACCCTATTCCTATTCCAGATTTTTCTAAAACCTCGTAAAACATAGCTCAGAAGGTATTCAGCCCATCCAGTTTGTCTCATCAACTTAAATTCAAAGCAAGTCTCTGAACTGGAGCTGTCTCTTGGATGGGGAGTCCCTCTCTTATTGTACTGAACTGAGCTTTGGCCAGAACAGAAAGACGGCACACAGGGATGAATCTGGGGAGAATCCGTTCCGAAGGGTGTTAGTGAGAGTTATAGAGACTGTTAACGCTTGACCGCTGTGTTGCATACTAGACATCTAAAAGAGCCTGTAGGATTCCTGGCTGTGTTCTGGTAAAGTGTTGGGTTGATTTGTATGCTTGAGACTCAGCGCCAAAGGTCCTGAGGCAACGGGCTGGAAGGGATGCTGGTGAGAATGTGTATGTATGAGGAGAGGGGATGTATTTCAGTGTGTGTGTGTGTGTGTGTGTGTGTGTGTGTGTGTGTGCTCGGTTGCAACCACCCAGGCATCCCAGCAGGATGATAATATCAAAGTTATAATCAGGGTGAGAAATACGCAATTGGTTTCCTGTGGATCTACTGTAATCTCAAGCTCTGATTGGTTAATGTGAACAGGCTCCTTCTATGGTTTTATATCCTTCATCCTTCATTGGAGACTTGTTTTATATCTTTTGGCCTTGTTAGGTCACAGGAGAGCCAGTCAGATTGTCTGTTCAAAGTAGAATCATACACAATCAATCATGTTCTTGCTGAAAGTAAGGAGATAATTTTGATGGCATTTAGGATAAATGCTACCTCAACGTTTGTCTTTTTAATCTTACGCCAAGCTTCAGACTGTGACCCAGGACGTGCTAATGTTAGACGTGACTCTGTACAAGACCCACGCAATGCAAAACATTACGAGATTTAGAATTGCATATTTCATGCCCCTTAACCGATAGTTGAAGATGTTCATTCATTCATTCATTCATTCATTTATCTTCTATACCTCTTATCCTGTACAGAAAACCTGGAGCCTATCCCAGGAAACATTGGGCACAAGGCAGGGTACACCCTGGACAGGGTGCCAGTCCATAGCCAGGCACACACCACACACTCACACACTTATTCACACACTATGGGCAATTTGGGAACACCTAACCTAATCCGCATGTGTTTGGACTTTGGGAGGAAACCAAAGTATCCGGAGGAAACCCACCAAGCACCGGGACGTGCACTCCATGCACACAGACCCGAGGCAGGAATCAAACCATGACCATGGAGGTGCTAAGCCACTGTGCCGCCTGATGAATATGTTGACAATAATCGATTGATCATTTATTATTAATGATAACACGCACTAATGATAAGACGCACTTATTTCTAGTGCGTCTTATCATTCGCTCCATTCACTCCACAATTGCAATCTTTTTTTTTATTTTTTTTTATGTGAGGCATGTGAATAAAGCCCAAATAGTTTACACAAACAGAATTATAATTTAAAAAGAAGGCAATAAACCATAGTCAATCGATGATCCTTACCGATCTCTCCCACACCGGTTGGCATGCATGTGAACCGTGGATTTAATCATGCTAGGTTTAATCATTAAAGTGCGAAATACAATTTTACTGCTGCTTTATGTTGTTATATTTGGCCTTAATTTTTGAACCAAAACTCAGTTTTTCTGCATGTGCACGAGTTCTATTTTCACTGGCTCGACGTCTCGAGCGGGCACGCTCACCTGCTCTGTACTCATCAGGGTTGCCGCACTGTTAAAAAAAAAAAAAAAAAAACACACAGCTAATGCTATAAACTCACTCGAATAATGACATCAGTTCTAGACCTCATACTGCATCTCAAATCTTTATGCACGTACATTCTTTGACTATAATTAGCCTAATTTTCATAACCAACACAAGACACATTTTCCAGCCAGAGGTAATAGAAGCAGCACAGTTACTGGAATCTGGCAACACTGCCTGCTCAAGTTTTACACAGCATAGCAAAGTAAACTCTGATTGGCTGATTCTTTTCCACAACATCGATACATTTTTTCAGAAGTGAATGAAAACATAGCCTGGGTGTTTTATTAGCTGTTATACTGCTAAGCTGTTGAATAGGCTACTTCAATAGTTAAGGGCCCTAAAAATAAAATATCCAATATCGCGAAAAATTATGGTGCACCCTTTTGTAGTGTACAAGTTATCGGTTATTTATTTTATCCATATAAATTCTCAACTCAAATTCATCAATTAATGAATAATAATGCTTGCTGGGTTTCCTCTTTGTACCCTGGTTTCTTCCTGCAGTCCAAAGACATGCAGCATAGGCGAACTGGTGTTTCTAAATTGCTTGTAGTGTCTAAATGTGTTTGTATGCCCTGTGATGGATTGGCACCCCATTCAATGATTGGCACCCCGTTCAATGTGGGAACACCAGTTTAATCTGCGTGTCTTTGGACTGTGGGAGGATACCCAACGAAGTACCCGGAGGAAACCCACCAAGCACAGTGATGTGCGAACTCCATGCACACAGACACGAGGCTGGAATCGAACCATGACCATGGAGGTGCTAAGCCACTGTGCCACCTGTTGAATATGTTCACAATTAATAATCAATTATTATTAATTATTATTAATTATTAATGACTGCAAGGCAGTGTACCCCAGTGTAGCCCAAATCCCTAGGATGGGCTCCTGGTCTACAGCAACCTTGTAAAGATATGCAGTATATAAAATGAGTGAGTGAGAGTCATATGAATCATTAACATGCCTAACAAGGATTGTTCCACTGCTGTAAGTGTCATTTCAGATGTTGCTTGCTACGATATTGTTGGAAATTGGATGAAAATCCAAACCTGTTCCAGTGGAACTGGGATCAGGAGCTTACAGAGAACACAGGCTGAGACTCATTATACTGTAGGCCTTAGCTGGAACAGAATAGAGTACAGTGTGAGTTCTGCAGCACAAAACCAGGGAAACGAGTCGCATTTAAAAGCTGGGAGTGTTATGAGTGTTGTTGTTTTTTTCTTTTTCTTCTGCATCTAGTAACCCTTTTAAGCAGTGATCCATGTTTAATGGCTTTGGTTATGACACTATAAATGGACAGTGATAAATGTACTATGTGTAATTCCGTCAGGTAGTTATATTTTGATTTACTTTACACCGAAAGACCCGTTTCTGGCTGCAGCTTCATGAAAGAAGCATTTAGATTTTGATTTTTGACCCAAATAGCCAGTGGCGCAGGGGTTTGGAGTGGCAGTCCAAATAAACTCAGGTATTCTCAAACACGGCGGCTCTGCCAAGCACAACAGCCCTGTTTGCTTATGTATTTATCTAGACTTCCTCTATACTTGTAGATATTGTGGAACCTGCAGAGAGGTGGATGAGAGCGGTGTGTGTGTGGAGCTTGTTTGTCAGGATTACCTCTTATATGTTAACTCTTATACTATTAATGTATGTATTATCCAGCTGCTGCCATCTCTTCTAACCTGTTTCTGCCGGAGTGCATTACCCTGGCAGCTTCCTGTCTATCAGCCAAGAAATACAGCTCTGTGTGCGTGCGTGTGTGTGTGTGTGTGCACGTGTGCCAGGTTCACTTGATGCCTGTGTGTATGTTTAGCAAAGGGAGCGAGAGATTTGTTGTGTGGTGTGTGTGTGTGTGCCATGGGAGCACAGATTGAAGCGTGCGTGCTGTGCGTCAGTATGAGAGTAGAAGAAGAGAGAGTGTGTGTTCTGTGAACAGAGGGATGTGTTGTGAGATTGGTGACTGCTGAGAGATTTGAAACCTTGCACAGGCATGCACAGTATGTACGAGTCGGGGCTTCAGGCCCCCCGAAGCCAAGCTTTCTGCTGTTTGACTACACAAACACACATGAGCTCAGAGTGCCAGCATGAAGATGGACTCGTCTTTTTTCTACGTAACTCGGGATTACTTTTATGCTGTCGTTCCATCGTTGAGTATTTTCCGCTGAGTGATTGATCCAAACCTTTAATCTTTTTTAAAAAAAAAAAACAAAAAAAAACACCAGGTTATTCCTGAGCACACACGCTTTATTCGTTTGCGCTTCATTCGTATACATTTTCTTTTGAATTTGGATTTTAAGAAAATGTTTACTCTGGACGTGTTTTTTTGTTCTCTTTATGAATATTCTGATTTTTTTTTTCTTCTTTCTTTTAAAGTACAGGAATAGGATTTTTGTCAGTAGCTCTGCCAGGCTTTCAGTTGAAAAGTCAAGAGCCTAATTGAGCTTCTTACTGTATAAAAGAGGCTATTGAGCTCAAAATAAACCTTTTTGTACTTCCACAATGGAGGCTTGTACCATAAAATAAACTTTCCCCTCGTATCATAACATGCTAATTTTATAGCCCATCTCTTCAAACCTGGCCCGCAGTCCGAGTCCATATTAAATGGAATATGAAATGAAGAATAAACCTTAGACACATACTGGATTATTTCATGTTCCATTGCACCTCAGGGACAGCAAGAATGAGAAGAGTAAATAGAGTTATTTTTCCTCCTCTTGCCAGTAAGAGACTCCTCACCGTGAGACAGTAACCCGCTCCAGTTGCACCGGAGATACAGTTTGATGTGTCTCCCGCTTGCAGTTTGCATTTATCGCTCCAAATGTTAGTCGGTTGTTTGATTGGTTGCGTGTTTTTTATTCGGATTCTTCTCTTTTTCCGTACTTTAAACAAAGCAAACACTTTGTTCAGGCTTGCTCTACTTTTTTTTGGACTTCTTTATTCACCTCTACGTGTCCCCTCCAGCCCCCGATGTGTACAACTGATCTGTTTTGAGTTGTTTGGGTAAATGTGATTTTCCTTTCGCTTCCACATCACTGCTAATCATGTATTTCCCTTCGGGGGGCTTCTTCTAATTCTATCGGACGTCCTCAGTGACTTCTCTAAGCTCGGAGCAGAACGCCGCCTGAATATCAAACTCGTTTCGCTGGGTAGGATGTACCTGCCGTCTCTCACAGGTTGCAGTGTGTCCTGAGCCTCCCTTAGTGAGGTATGCAATCTTTTCAGCTATGAAAATGAGGTTATAGTGAATGTATGGTAACGATGTTTGACATCCAGTTCCCCTGTGTTACTTTTGGCTGCGGGCGAATGGTTTTAGAGACATCCCTGCCGAGCCAAGGCCGAATCGGTTCAACAGTAGCTGTTCTGTTTTGGGGATGGAATTAATAACCATCAACTAGTACCACAGAAGTACACACACACACACAAACACATACACGTTTACCTTATTATCCTTGAGAGGACCTTTCTAACCCCTAACCTTCACCTCAATAGCTAAAAAGAAAACTTTTGATTCTTTTAGTTATGTATTTCTTTTTGCTTTAAAACTATACGGTACTTGTTACCTTTGTGGGGGTATTTTGGTCTCCAACATGAAAGAAAAAAACAAAAACACACATAAACACAGTATTCAAATAAGGACTTTGGCAGTCTATATTTTTCATGATTAGACATTCAAACCTAACTGGACAGTGATAAGTGTATTGATGGTCGTTCATGAACGATTCGTTCTTTTTGAATGAATCTTTAACGTGACTCAGAAGATCTTTAACGTGACTCAGAAGTGACTCCCTAGGTTATGAACGAGTAGTCTCGGAGAGTGATTCATTCATTTTCTACTGGGCCTGCATGCGCAAAGCATCACAAAACCTCCCTACTGTAGGTTATGTACAGGAAACAGAAATGAGTAGTTACCTTTGAGTCTTTGGTCCGAATCGTTCGTTCTTTGTCACATGACTCCCATAGATGGTGTGCACTGACGCAGGAAACAGAATTGAACGGTTCTTCTCAATGAGTCGTCAAGTCGCTAGACGTTATGCAGTTCGATAGATTCAAAAGAACGAACGATTTGGACCAGAAGATATGAGAGTTGAGCTGCTCATTCTGTTCATCATTATATGTCCTTAGCTGCATTGTAATATTTAAATTACTGGAACTATAGACAAAATTTGTTGGGGGTCTGTTTATTGAAAATTTAACATTTTATTTTATTTCTAAACAAAAGAACGAAATGGACTAAATGACTCGAACAAAGATTTGTTCATTTTGATGAACGAGATTCGAAGAACTGATTTACTAAATCTTATGATATCTTATGATAAGTGATAAGATAACTATTTGGTGTGTGTGGAGTGTTTCAGCCTTTTGTGAAGCATTTAATCTGCTGGAAATACAACAGAAAAACAGAGTATTTCTCTACAGCTTTGAGGTTAGTTTCGGCGTCCCATCTCTTCCAACAATTCCTGTTTTCTGCATTACGATTGATTACAAAAATTCAGTCTGTGATTGGTTAGATGCTTTACTATGTTTGAAAGGTGAGCCAATCAGTGCCTCTTCCTCAGCCAGAAATTCTGTGCATCGAAGTAAACACCAGTGGGAGAGAGTTGTTTAGTTACGCTATGTTAAGTTAAAGCCTTCATTGGTCACATATACATTACAGCACAGTGAAATTCTTTCTTCGCATATCCCAGCGTAATCAGGGTCAGAGCGCAGGGTCAGCCATGATACAGCGCCCCTGGAGCATATAGGGTTAATGGCCTTGCTCAAGGACCCAACACTGGCAACCTGGTGGAGCTGGGCTGGAACCACCGACCTTCTGATCAGTAACTCAGAGCCACTGAGCCACCATTGTCCTAATGGAGGGCTGTACTCATGGAGTTTACTAAACAGGAATGGAAACAAAATGTGCCTCCCGGAAACTTGTCGAGTCACCTAGTGTTATTCCCACGTGGGGCAAACAGAAGCAGAAAGAATATATTTATTCAGACTAGAGAGACAAATGGAAAGTGTTTACACTGCTAGTATTTAATCGTCGAACAGATCATCTCTCATTCTGATTGAAAAGGTCTTCCGATCAGGAATGCAGGGGATGCAGTTTTTTCCCCAATAGGGCTGTTATGGTCCATGTAAATGCACTTACTGACAGTAATTGAGCCGCATCTGATGAATGAGCCTCGAAGACATATTTAAAAACCAGGTAGAGGTGAACCCTTTATTTCACAAATATTATTGCTCTCTCTCTCTCTTTCTCTCTCTCTCTCTCTCTTTTTTTTGGTTGTCAGTCTTTTATTTCTTTTTTTACTCCCTTATCTCCCATCCTTTCTCTCTAACACACAGTCAGACGCTTTCCCGTGATAGCTCTTGGCTTCAAAGAGCCTCATTTCCTTTCGTCAAATAGGAGGGTCTGTCTGCCAGGATGACGGACACGACTCAGATAAATATTATTTTCTCTTAGGATGAGGAGGTCACAGAGTGTCACTGAGTGATGGATGATGAGGCTCTTTTAAAGGGAGATGGAGTAGAAGGAGCTTTCCGTACTGCATAATGGTACGTTTATAACAATGCTGCAAAAAGGGTTTGAAATATAAGCTCAAGTTCCCGAGATCACTTTACTGAGTTAGATTAAAGGTCCCACATTTTTCTCTTACTTTACCAATTTAACAAAAGTGTGTGTTAATGCTCCAGATAAAATACCCTCAGATAATGTTTTTTTATAATAAATATTTTTAAATAATAGGTCACCTTTTAAGAACTTATTGGTCAGCGGTCCAATTGAACTTATGGTTCTCAGAACTTATAGGGTCAGGGTTAGCTTAGTGGTTAAGGCATTGCACTACGGTTCGGAAGGTCACAGGTTCAAAACCCACGACCACCTCGTTCCTCATGTGGGGCCATTGAGCAAGGCCCTTAACCCCTCAGATGTATAATAAGATAAAAAATGTAAGTTGTTCTGGATAACAGTGTCTGCTAAATGAAGTTGGTCATAAGTTTCAGAGGTGGTAATAATTTCGCTATAAAAGTATTTCATTGAGTTGTTTATTCATCCATCCATGGTATCCTGGTCATGATCGTGCTCACCTCTTATTCTGCAATGGATCCATCACCATGACATGGGTTTAGAAGGTGGGAGGAAACCAGAGAGCATGAAAGAAACCTAGAGTTAGACATTGGGAGAACCGACAAAAACCCCATACATACAGCTCGACATTGAGTGAATGACCGTGGAGCTGTGCGACGGCACCACCGGGAGCGAGTGATGTTACGTGATAGACAATTTCCTGACGTTTTATTAAAATTGAAGGCCGGAGTCATTTAAAAAGGGTGTTATATCACAATGTTATGACACTGGAACATACAGCACCGTATAAGGTCCATCTGTCGAAAATACGAAGAGGCATGTTTTCACATGGGGAATTCTTCTTATTAAAAATAAATCTTAAACGTATGTGCAATAAAGAATCTGTGTTTTGTTGCTGTCTTGGAACACATATGGTCGACAATTGATTCCTTTCCTGCTTCGGTATCCCCCTTTGATCTGCTTCCTTCATGTCGATTTATATCAGTGTGTACATGAATGCTCGGGGAAAAGCGAGCGTTTCATTCGAAGACCTAAAGAGTCCAGTAGCTTTCGGTTGGATTTAGCTTTAACTGGCACACGTGGAGCAAGTCGAGCAGTTTTTAAACCATTATCAGCGTTCAAGTATGACATCAGCTATTTATCAGAATCAGATTGCGCTGTTCTTGAAAGCTTGTCCAATAATTATAAATGCGTGCTGCGAATCAGGATCCAGAAGATGATTAAAAGCGTGCTGCCCTGTATAAATTACTCGATGTGCCTGAAATGACACTTATATATAAGTTTGTGTGAGCGTGTATTTCTTCAGCCTGGGCTTCCTCCAGTTTCCTGCACAGTTCATACCAGCCTTTGCTGAATTATGACGGCAGTCATGTACAATTTCAGCTGGCCTGCGTTACACACCCCTCAGCTTTTAATCAACAGGCTGACACCTCACAACTGGAAAGCAATGTGTTAGTAAATGATGTTACTTTTGTGAATCTTTAATCACACTCATGACCTCTGGCTTGTGCAGCAGGTTTTTAGACAATGCCACATGGCGCTGGTTAACCAATCACTCCGTTTATTTGTTTATGTGATTGTGGTGACTGTACTGTAGATAGGGGTTTGGCACACACTAGCACGGGTGGATCGTGCTCAGAGCAGACAACGGGCGAGGTTTAAAACAACCTCAAAGTGTCTTTTGGATTGAAAAGAAAAAAAAATATTCTTGGCAAAGAGTTATTTCATAAGAAGTGCTTAACTTTTTTTTTTTTTTTTTACATTTTCTTTACATTTTTTTTCCACTATTGCCTTTAAATTATTTCGCGATTTTAAAGTGGTCTGTCCCATGTGAGTTAAAAAAAGGCGAAAGATGGGGGAAAAAAAAAATCTACTCTGCAGAGACAGACAAATATTGTTTTTCCTGAGTCGTGCTGATTTATTCCACATTGGTCCAAGCAGACTGGGCCAAGTGTCAAATTTGCCAGCCAGAAGCGAGATGTGTGTATGTGTGCCTGATCCCCCCTGTTTATTCTCCCGATTGAACATATAGAAGTGACTGTGCTTCTCTGTGTATCGTCTCTGTCTATCGGTTACATGCAGGAACTCACGGTAATTTTCCACTGTTTCATTTCGCTCGCCTGTTATTTATTTATTTATCCCTCCTCCTTATTTTATTTCCCAGCTCTGGATTTTACGGCCAGCTGCAATATTATACTTCTGTCTCCTGCATTTCCATCCAGAAATCGAAAGCAGTAAAATTTAGCGTGTGAGAGCGGTTTTAAAATGCGGCTAATTTTTAAAGTGCATCGTAAACCAAACAAGATTCAACAACAATGCCCTTCCCAATGCCCCTAAACTCTCTCTCTCTCTCTCTCTCTCTCTCTCTGTGTCTCTCTCTAGTCTCGGGGAGGTGACGAGACTGCTCCCCCCTGGCAGTAGCACATAAACAAAAACAGATACACACACTAAAGACATACTGAAGTCATTTCCTCTCATTATCCCGCTCTCATGCAGCTTAATGTATGTACAGTATACTGTATGCCCTGCGTCCTGTGTGTTTATTCACTTTGCAGGCTTTTACACACCGCCGCAGTTCCACAGATTTTTTTGCTATTACGAGTAGAAAAGATTTTCACCTCCTCAATTATAACAGCCGGATCAAGGATTTATGATGTAAAGAATTTTATCAGCTCTCACACACAGGTCTGTCAGCCGTCGTTTCATAGTCTATTAATTTATATGCTAATATTTTAACACTCACTTTCGAATATAAAATGTTTAGTGTGGTCTAAAGTTCACTTTTGGTTAAACAAACAAAAAAAATACAAGTTGGTATTATTCTTTTTTTCTTTTTCTTTCTGGTGTGTAAATCTCTGAGTTTCAGGCAGCATTAAGAAACAGGGATGCCGGTATGTGCCAGGCGTGTTCGTCACCGATGTTTACGAGAAGGTTTAGTGTTCTGTAAATTAACTACATGCAAAGAGATGTTGTTAGCACTCAATTAGCACAGTCGAAACACTTTCCATCTGAGACTCACCAAACTTACGCATTTACCGAAAACACAACAGGAGTTCTCATGTCCTTTTCCAGCCTTTTGATAAAATTCAGCCGTGCTATACTCATTGACTTTAATCAGATTGTGTTGTAATTAGCAGCGAGATTAATGAATAGTTGCTTCCCTCCCCCCGCGACCCGCTTTCTTCTGTTTCTGTTGAAGAGATGATTACAGTATGCAGTTGATGCAGCATCTGTATGAAACTCACACACTGGAGACATTGTTTCAAAGCTGGCGAATTTCGCTCATCCGGGTCGAAATATAAACATACCAGAACGAGCTCTTTGAACGAACTCGCGCCGAGACATTGATGTACAGCTGTGCGTTTGGCCTGGGTCCATTTTATAATGCATAATTTCATCAAAATCCTGTCATGAGTTCATTTGTGCCAGCTTGAGTCAACAGATATGTCATGATCGTATACTGCAGTTATTTAGAGTGTGAATTGTGTCACGTACAATAAGTCACGGATACATAAACACCGGCAAAAATCATATGCATACACAAGGTGCAAATATGATCATTTTTTTATAGAAACAAAGTTGATTTCACGAGAAAACCTAAAAAAGGATCGCCATGCTTCTGATTATTCCTTTAAAAAATGTACATTTTTGTAAATTGCAACAAATTATGTATCTACTGTAAATAATTCCTTTTATTAATTTCTCTACAGCCATAAGAGATAGATCAGTTTTTGTTGGAACCAGATGTTAAATTAACTATTTTATCAATTGTATGGCCAAAGTATGTGGACACCCGTCAATCACACGCATGCAGTATGTGGATCTTCCCCAAGTTTCCCTTCACTAAAGAGCCCAGACCTGTTACAGCATGACAGCGCCGATGTTACAGTAATAAGCTCCATGAAGACCTGGTTAATTTGGAAGAAATTCTGCACAGAGCCCTGATCTCAACGGTACTAAACAATTTGGAATGAACTGAAATACAGACTGTGACTCTCCTCACCCTACTTCAGTGCCTGATCTCACTAATACTCTTGTGGCTGCATGAGCAAAAGTCCCCAGTGCCAAACTCCAAAAACTACTGGAAAGCCTTCCCAGAAAAGGTTGTTATAACAGCACAGTTGACTTTATTTCAAATGGGATGATCATAAAGCACAAGCACTATATGGACAAGCTGCAATGACACTGTATCCAAGTACATATAGTTCAATATGGAGTTAATCCTCTTTTTGCAGCTAGAACGGCTTCCACTCTTATTAGAAGTCTGTCTACAAGATTTTTTCAGGAATTTGTGCGCATCCAATCTGTAGAGCTTTTATAAGGTCAGTCCGTTCCCGTTCATCCCAAAGGTGCTCAATGGGGTTGAGGTCAGGGCTCTGTGTGGGCCAGTCAAGTTCTTTCACACCCAACTTATCAAACCATGTCTTTATAGTCCTTGCTTTGTGCACTGGGGCTCAGTCATTTCGGAATAAAAAAGGGTCTTCCCTAAACTTTTGCCACAAATCTGGAAGCATAGCATTGTCCAAGATGTCTTGGTACGCTGAAGCATTAAGACTGCACTTCACTGGGGATGAGGGGCCTGAACAAAAGACCTGAATTCAACAATTAACAAGTTTGGCCTGGATTTTAAGGAATATCAATATATTTTGAAACAAGACATAGGATGAGACAATTCCAGTTATTTTAACATGGTTTGATGTTGTCAAACTACCCCACTATTGCCTTGCATCTCCATGAAGCCACGCCTCCCACTTTCTGCATCTCTATGTAGCCACGCCCACACTCTCTCTCTCTCTGTGTCTCGGCACAGCTCCGCCCCCACTCTTATTCTGTGCCTGGGTGTAAACCTTGTATTTTACGACATGTGCTGCATTATCGTGTTAGCGTAATGTATATCATTACGTTTAAAATTCAAAACGATGGAAATGCAACGTGTAAAATATTTTTCAGCACGGTTTTGTCATTGTTGTAAACTGTAGAATGTGCTGTACTTTGTGCCATGAAGCCTTCACAGCCCAAAACGTCTTCTGACCTGAAAGAAAGCGCATTCAATATGCACTCCACATGTCAATATTTATTTCTCTCTACGGTCACTGCGCGAGTCCTGTGGTCTACCTGAGTGGAATACTTGTCAGAAAAATTGGCCTGTTACTTCTTTTGTTATGTTTACATTTATACTGTTGTTTTAATCTGTTATTGCCCAGAAAACATTGGTCCGATGGTGACGTCGTGTCCCTGGTCAAAACTAGTCCCAGTAGGACGGCATTAATTGGTAAAAATATGTGAGACAGAATATTTTCTAAAAATGCATTCAGATGCATTTGTACATGTCTACAGTAGTCTGGGGTTGCATGTATAACTGTTACTCTGAAGTGTTGTTCAATATATACCCTCCAAGTAAAAATCTGGACGATTGATGACCATTTATGACACCTGTTGCGAATCAGATAATGTCAAAAATGTCCATCCAACTTATTCTAACTATTTTTCAATCATGACGGGACGTGTCGGAGGGACGTAATTTCAACGGTCATCAAACGTCCAAATGTTTGCCATAAAGGGCCTATTTTTATTTAATATACACTGTTTATTTTACATATGTTTCATGTTTCAAACAGGCAGTGGAACCTCACTCACTCACTCATAGTCTATACCGCTTAATCCTGTATACAAGGTTGTGGGGGCCTTGAGCTGATCCCAGGAGACTTGGGGCACACCCTGGACAGGGTGCCAATCAGTCGCAGGGCACACACACATACTCTTTCACACATCACGGGCAATTTGGGAACAGCAATTAGCCTAATCTGCATGTCTTTGAACTGTGGGAGGAAACCCACCAAGCACAGGGAGAACATGCAAACTCCATGCACAGTAGACGAGAATCAAACCTGGCCGGGAATCGAACCCGGACCCCTGGAGGTGCAAAGTGACAGTGCTAACCACTAAGCCACCATTTCGCCTGGTAGTGGAACCCTTGCATTTTTTAAAATAAAAATACATAAATATATAATTACATAAAATATAATTTTGGTCCATATTCCCCCCCCCCTTCCTTTTTTTTTTTTTTTTTTTTATAAAAGTGCTTCTTACTCATAAGTGTTACCAAAATACTTAGCTCATGTAGCAGTTAACCAGAAGTGCAGCCTTACCTTTGGGAATGTTGGAGCTGTAAAAGCAGCTTCTGGAGTCCATCATCACATTCTCACCATTCTCTAAACAAAAGAAAATTTCCTGGAGTCAGACAGGATGCTCAGCATGACTTGATCTGGAGCTTAAGGAGAACAAAGCAAACTTACACGCTGCTCCACTACAAGTCCCATTATGTCTGCTCACTTAGGAACTGGTTTGATGGTTTTTGTGTGTGAAAACATTTGCGAACACCCACAAAAATCACTCCCGCTGATCTAATAACATACCTTTCAAAGGACTCGAGCACCTTGGGAATAGAGATTGTAAAAGAAAGAAGACTTAAAAATCTATGTTCACTTGTTTAATACAAAATGCTACCATTCACTGGGTTTTAATAATGAAGTTTATCCTAAAATGATATTTCTTATATAGTATGCATTAGGAATGGGAATCACCAGTGACCACCCGATATGATATTATCACGATACTACAGTAGGTGGCGAATCGATTAATATCACGATTCTGTAAGTATCACGATTTCATTACCATCCAGATCCGTTATTACATTTTTGTTGCAATTTAAAGACCTTGGGCCTTGGAAAAAAGTTGTTATAACTTGAAAGTTTGTCCACCTTAGCTTTATTCAACAGCTTCACAGCTGAGCTGAACATGAGTAATTAAGTGTATCTCATTTCTTATATTAGTTTTCTCACTTAAAAACCAAGCACAGCATTTAAATAATATAACACTCAGGTTGGTTTTGTGCCGAGCCCCGGTGCAGGCCGTCAGAGGGGATGCTGTGTGGATGCGAGCTGTAGGAGTGATTGTGCACTTTCGGGGAAGCTTTTCCCATTTGGAGATGACGTGTGTTTATTAATCAAACACAAAGGCAGACAGAATAATGAAAACAAAACTCAAAAGCCAGGCACACACACCACAGCAAAGAGATCTCTTGTCTCCTAGAGAAGGGATCCTTTTTGAAATGTAAATAAATGCGGACGCCAAACACAAAAACATAAAACTCCCTCGTCTTCTCGAGACAGGGTTTTTCTCTTCTCTTTTCTTTTCTTTTTTTTTTTCGCTGCTCTTTTCTTTTCAGTTTTTTTCTTTCCTTTCCTTTTCATTTCCTCTATACCAAAGCGACTCGCTCTCATACCTGGTGCTACATAAAATATGTTTGCACGGACCTATACAGATGTGCGTCCAGGTGTCACGCATTCCCCCTGATTGCCATCATTGCGGTGTCGCCTAGTGAAACATTAAGGGTGGCCACGGATCTGCCGGGCCAGAAAACCCACGGTGTAGCTGTCCATGGATTTGCCTGTCACAAGCAAGCGGTATTAGAAAACTTGAAATTCAAGTAAACAATAAAGCTACATTTTTACTGAGCAGCATGTACACCATCATGTATCAAATAATTTTCTCCAACCACATACAGTGCCAGCATGTGAATATTTTGAAGTGTAACACCTTTAGGATTATAAAGTAATGGTGTTTTATCGCTTCAAATGTCTCATAGAGCAATTGTGAGCACGTGCAGATTCTGACAAGGGTGTTTCGAGAATAATTAGCACCCATGGTGTTTTCATAATTATGGCATTTGATAGACACCCTTATTTAGAGTGACTTACATTTTTATCCCATTATACATATGAGCAGTTGAGTTTGCTTGAATGCATTAATGGCAACTTGGTGATAGTGGGGCTTGAATCTGGGACCTTCCAATCAGTAGTCCAACACCTTAACCACTGAGCTACCCCGTCCACTTTTTTTCTTTTTTAAAGGAAAAGGCTGATCCGAGGCTTTTTAATGCACACAACTTTTGATAATTTAATGCCATCACCACTCGGCACAGAATCAGTTATGTCCTAAGTGATGGGTCATGGCTGATGAAGCTGAAATTCCAATCCTAGTCACTGGCTGATTGACTAGAGCAGCTCTACTATAAATGAATCAATCATTTAAATATCTTCAATGCAGTCAATGGGCTGATACATGAATCGTACCACAAAAGAATCACGAATCACTGAATCTACTGCATTTTTCCGCATCTGTAATAGGTTCACCTATTGTATATCGTTCTGCAAAAAAGTTACGTGCAAAATATTTGTTTCCCACATGTTTAACATTTATTATGGGTTTTCAGGTCAAACCGGGTCTTGATGAAATTTCTCATGAATAAAGGAGTAAAACCAATTGATTTTTACAGAAGCATTAAACCACAGTACGGTGATGATCCTCTTAGCTGCAGGAAAACACTAGAGTTTTTAAAAGTTTTAAATAGAGAATGATCTGGCCGAGGTGGCCCAGAGTTCTCCGCAGTTGTAACATTCAGTGAGTGGAACGTCTGAGCTTTGAAAATCAACAGATAACTTGTTACTAACTTTCAGAGGAGATCTATCTGTCTGTGGGAAGTGTACACACAATCATCTATGAACACCTGCATTTCTGGAAGGAAATGCATGAGAGCGAGCTCACTGAGCTCACTGCTTTCAACTGGCACAGAAGATTCCTAATCTTCAGTGTGTTAAAGGAACGTTTTATCACAGAAGACCAGGCAGTCCGATCATGTCTGCGGCGTACTGAGAAAACTTTCTACCTTGATACGGGCATTGGTACTGCATAGCAGGGGATTATATAGAGAAATAAAGATGTTTTTACTTTCATAACTGTGATCTGTTTTTCTGCACAATCAAAAGTCCAAGTTTGACTTGAACACCTGTGACATAATTATTACGTTAACAAAGCATAGACTTGTTTTTTTATCCTTCATATTAAACAGTGCACAAATCTCACTCACTCATCATTTATACCGCTTTATCCTGTATACAGGGTCGTGGGGGCCTGGAGCCTATTCCAGGAGGCTTAGGGCAGGAGGCGCGGTACCCCCTGGACAGTGTGGCAATCCATCTCAGTGTACACACTCACACACTACGGGCAATTTGGGGAATGCCAATTAGCCTAATTTTCATGTCTCTGGACTGGAAACCGGAGTACCCAGAGGAGAACATGCACACTCCATGCGCACAGAAGTGGGAATCTAACCTGGCCGGGAATTGAACTCAGACTCTGGAGGTGCAAGCCACCATGCTGCCTGGCAGTGCATTTTATTTTGATTACAGCCTTTTTTTAATGCATAAAAACAATTTGTCCCAGCTTTATTTACCATTTGATGCACCGTGATACATTTTCAAGACCAACTGGCACACACACACACACACACACGCTTATTGTCTTTTTCTTATTTTTTTTACTTTGTTCCCTTTTTCTTTTTTAATTCATCCCATTGCAAAACAGCACTGGGATTGTAGGAAAAATTGTGTCTCACACTTCTTGAGTTGCCTTGAAATGTTCAGCAGAAGATGGTCACCTCTGTGTCTGAAACCGAGAGGTAAACTCCAGCACTCGATCCTGCCAAGCAGCCATTTTGGGTTTTTTAGGGGATTTTTTTTCCCAGTGTTGTTTTTGTCTACTGTGTGATTACAGGAGTCATTTAAGACCACTTGTCACGCTGTAGAATGCAAATCCCAATAAACTTTTTGCCACTTTGTATGACAGATGATAATGCGATAATGGCTTCTCTATGTCAGATTATCCAGAGAGTATGCTCCAACTGTAGACCTGCGATTAAAGACAATTACCATGTCCTGGTTATGTCATTAATCAGTGAAGTCTTGGCTTAAGGAGAAAACGGGCTTGCAGAAACATAAACAGGGCCTTTATTCTGTGTAAGATGAGTGTTTTGTGGAAGTTCTTCAGAAGAGATTAGATTGATGATTCTTCTCGCTTGCATGAAGATTCCAAATAGATGGAACCTCTGATCTCGTTGTGTTTACAGCATTTTTATTCAACAGCTGGGATGTCGAGAGAAGACATACTTTGAAAGGTGAAAGAAATTTCAGCTATTTGTGTCTGTGTTAAAAGAGGACAACATGGAAAGTGTGTTTTATGTAACAAGAATGTTTTTCTGACTATTACCATCCACGTAGCTGAGTGTATGCAATTTCTCCCACTGCTGGCTTTTCATATCGACGCTCAAAGTTTTTATTAAAAAAATTGGTCACAAATTGGCTTCACTGACATTTAATCAGCTACCAGTTGCTGTATCACATTATGAATTCATTACCAAGACCTCTGATCTCTGCTCAGAACCACAAACGTCTTTTATGATGAGCGATTTTTTCGTCTATGACAGCAAAATCAGGCTGAAAATTGGAAGGAAAAAAACTGTGCACTTTTGGTTTTAGACTGCTTGGCCGGTGAGCCCGAACTCCAGTTGATTGATGACTTGTATACTGGAGTTAAACTCCCTTTCTGAGGGGAAATTAGAACTCGGGGTTGGAGGATCGAATGTGTATGACTTCATCAGCATTACACGACACCATATGAAGTTAATCAAATGTGTCGAACCCTTGTTCTGCAGAGCAATCCGCACATTCAATCTCATCCGTTTCTTTGCCGTGCTGCTTCACTTCGCATGAGGGTTGTATATTTTGAGGAAGTCGGTGGTAAAACAAAGTTTACAAAAAAAGGTGGGTCTGCATTTCCCAGCACAGCTCACAGCACAGGCATTGATTTGATATAGTCTTTTAGAGATGTTAGACTGCTTCTGTTAGATTCTGTTCTCTGTAAAACGTCTCGTGTCGTGTGCATATGTGACATGCTGCATGTGTAACAAGGCTGTTACAGACGAATGCTGCGATCCTGCAGGTTTAAAAGTATGATTTTCCTACTGGAAAGGTCCCAACTGAATGATTCCTCCGGGTTCAGAAAGTTGCCGTATCCCTTCTCATCAATAAACATTTCAAGTTACATTACAGACGATTCAGGGCTGCACAGCTCAGTGAGAGTGAAAACAGAGAAGAAACTATATTTGGTTTTTTTTCCAGCTATGAAGCAAATAAACACTGAATTTGCAGTTGCAGTTGCACGTTGCCAAGCGGGGAGCTCACACTGCCTAACCTAGTTCAATTAAACTTAAATAAATAAATGAATAAAAACATATCCATGAAATGTCTCTAAAATGGTTCTATCCCAGATCTGGGATATCCTGTTTCCATCCCAAAGCTGTCAAGCTGCTGCTTTTCACACACACATGTGCGAGTCATTAACTATAAACTGTTGCATTATTGTTGTTCAGGCCAAATCAGGACCGCAATGTGCAATAACCCGAGCTTACTGTAACTATAATGCTTTAGAATGTTACCAGCATTGCCGTGAGCCGTAACCCTGCTATCTCGCACCCTACTGTCCTAAATACTTCATGTGTAGCCTTGCTATTATACAGCTTTCATATGTGTGGTGGTGTAGGAAAATCTGCCACGTGATGCTGTGATGGGGAAAAAAATAGATGAAAAATTAGGTTTTGCTGCCTGTAATATATTTTGATATCTCCTCACTCACTCACTCACTCATCTTCTATACCGCTTTATCCTGTATTCGGGGTCGCAGGGACCTGGAGCTTATCCCAGGAGGCTTAGGGCACGAGGCGGGGTACACCCTGGACAGGGTGCCAATCCATCTCAGGGCGCACACGCACACTACGGGCAATTTGGGAACGCCAATTAGCCCAACCTGCATATCTTTGGACTGTGGGAGGAAACCGGAGTACCCGGAGGAAACCCACCAAGCACAGGGAGAACATGCAAACTCCATGCATACAGAGACGGGAATCGAGCCTGGCCGGCAATCGAACCCGGACACTGGAGGTGCAAAGCGACAGTGCTAACCATGCTGTTACGATTCTAAACAAACTTATCCAATAATTTGCTTGTACCACTCAGGATAATGTTCCGCCTGCCAAAGTGTGAACAGTTTAGAGTGCACCACCTGTGCGATTATAGAGCAACAATTTACCACCTCAAATACTGCAAACTTAGACAGTAAAGGAAAAAATGTAAAAAATATATATATTTATGAGTCAGGGTGGCTGAATCACGATACATCACGCTTTTACTATGTGTGAAATGAGGAGCCAATCAGTGCCCCTTCCTCAGCCAGAAACTAGTGGATGAAAGTAAACACAGCTGGGAGAGAACTGTTCTCACAGAGTTTTCTGATGAGGAATGGAAAGAAAATTTCCCTCCTGGAAACTCATCAGGTCATCTAATGCTACCCCCACCTGGGGAAAACATGCGCCGAAAGAACATATTTATTCCAACAACAGAGAAACAATCAGATCAAATGTTTACCTGTTGAACGGATTATCAGAGGTTTCTACCTCCCTCCATTCTGATTTAAAATTCATTCCGATGATAATAATAATTCTTTTGATTGTGTAAAGCTGCTTTGCGACAATGACAATTGTTAAAAACGCTATACAAATAAACTTGAATTGAATTGTATTGAATGATGCATGTTTATTCCATTTATGCAATTATTCCACTTACTGTTGGAATACTAAGGTCCATTTGCAGACATGTTCAAAAGTTTCAAGAGTACCCCTTCTTTTAATTCTATGTGAAAACATAATAAAAAATCATCTGATTATTGCAGGTCTTAGTATTAGACAAATACAACCTCAGACGAACAACAGAGTATAACTTTTTTCACCATGACATTATTTATTTAACAAAAATTAAGCCGAAAAAATAAAACCACACGTTTACCAGCAATAGCTCGAAATAATCGTTTCCTCTATGACTTGCAGCATTTGTGAAGGAATTTTGATCCATTCTTCTTTATAACATTTTGGTTTATTGAGGTTTTTGGGTATTTGCTTACTGTATGTATAGCTCTCTTAAGGTCTCGCCACAGCATTTCAAATGGGTTGAGGTCTGGATTTTGTGTAGATCTTTCAAAAAAACTTGCTTCTTTTATTGTTCAGCCATTCTAATGTAGATTTACTGGCATGCTTCAGATCATTATTCTGTTGCATGACCCAATTTCGAACAAGCTTTAGCTGTCTTTAGAATGTTGAACTCCAAATTGCTTGGAAATGCTTTTATAACCCTTTCCAGAGTTATGTGGAGCGACAATTGCTTCTCTAAGACCATTGCATTCAGGTGAGTGTTAACGCAATGCCAAGAGAGAAAGACATAAGCAGCGGTCTTAGAGAAGCAATTGTTGCTTCACTAAGACTATTGCTTCTCTTAGAGAAACTGCCAAAACTTCTGCTTTTATAGAGATCTGCACACCTGCTGATGATTAGCAGCACCTGGCTTCAACTTACTCTCTTAAATCCTGTTGAAGTAGTAAAGGGAACTAAGTATTGCCAACATTTTTTTTTTCACTTTTTGGCTTCAATTGAGATTGTACTTGCCTAAAACAAAGACCCACTACGGTCAGATGATTTTTATCACGTTTTTAGAAGTAAATGTGGGGTACTAACTGTTGAACATAGAACATAGTGGACCTTGTTCTAAACACAGGCAGGACAAAGGAGCTCATTCTGGACTTCAGGAATGAAGTAGGGCTGGTTGATAACTTTATGCTCCTGGGCCTGCACTTCTCTGGGAACCTTCTCTGACAAGCCAACACCACAGCCATAATGAAGAAAGCCCAACACCAGCTCTACTTTATAAGGCTGCTTAAAAAGAGGGACTTAGACATCAGCCTTTCACCCAGGTCTACAGAGGACTTATTGAAAGCATCCTGACCAGAGGGATCACCTTGTGGTATGGAAATGCCACACACAGTCAGTAGAGGCCCTCCAGAGAGTCAATAAGACTGTAGAGAGGATCGTCGGCTAGTCCATGCCCTCCACTGCCCCTTCCTGCCCACTTGGACATTACACATAGCACTGCAGAAATAAAGGTTCTGCCATCCTCAGAGACATCTTCAGTGTCTTGTGACACTTCAGACCAGAGAGCATCAGAACAAACAAGTGTAGATTCACCAACAGCTTCTTCAAAGAAGCCATTAGACTGGTTCTTAAAGACATTCACCCCCAATACCATAAACTCTAAATTACTCTATCAGTCTACACTTAACTACAAATATATTGTCAAAGTTATAAATAATAAGTAATTTCATCTGTGCAAAATCAATCGTTATACCTTGTATGGTATCCTGTTGGGCAACATCTTGGTGCACATTTCATCTCTCTTTCTTATTTTCAATCGGCAGTTTATCGCACTCCGTTTTTTCTATATATCATTATCTGCAATACTGTATTAATTTATATAAGTCACAATTACATTCTGCCCCCCCCCCCCCGCCCTTTTTTTACTTTTCCCCGATACTACAGTTTGTGTAACCTGCTGCTGCTGCAACGCAATAATTTCTGTCACGGGATCGGAAAAGTCTATCTATCTATTTACCTACCTACCTACCTACCTACCTACCTAGCTAGCTAGCTTCCTATCTATCTGTCTGTCTGTCTATCTATCTATCTGTCTACCTACAGTGGTGTAAAAAAGTGTTTGCCCCCTTACTGATTTCTTTTTTTTTTTTTGCATGTTCAGATCATCAAACAAATTTACATATTCATCAAACAAATTTAAATATTCATCAAAAAAATTTAACTGTTAATCAAAGATAACACAAGTGAACACATGCAGTTTTTAAATAAAGTTTTTTTATTATTAAATGACAACACAATCCAAAAGCCACACCCAGGCCTGATTACTGCCACACCTGTTGGCAATCAAGAAATCACATAAATACAGTAGGACCTGCCTGACAAAGTGAAGTAGACCAAAAGATCCTTAAAAGCTAGACATCATGCTGAGATCCAAAGAAATTCAAAAACAGGGCTATGGAGTTTTGGATTTTGTTTTCCCTTAATAATAAAAACCTTTGTTTAAAAACTGCGTGATGTGTTTACTTGTGTTATCTTTGACTAATATTTAAATTTGTTTGATGATCTGAAACAGTGAAGTGTGACAAACATGCCAAAAAAAAAGAACTCAGTAAGGGGGCAAACACTTTTTCACACCGCTGTATGTACACCTGTATATGTGCAAATAGCAAATAAAGTCAAGCTCAAGTTCTCCTTGAATGAAGTTGTATTTTTGGAAGTAACCAGTATTTCTACAGTTCCATGCTAGATAAACTATATAATTCTATGTTGACAGTTCTACCATATATAAGTTTTCCGAGATGAGCACATTCTGCATATTCAGTTCTCTAACAGTGCAACAATCTGTTTGTACTGTTGTTGTTAGATTCTCTGTTCAGTTTGTTTAAAGTGCCAGTGCTTTGGCCTTGAGCCCAAGAGAGCACAATTAGCTTCTCCATAGGTAGAAAGGAATGCCTTCTTCTCTTGACACTAGTCGATTAGAGGCATATGTCTTTTCATGTATACGAAAAGGTGTTGTTAGCGTTCTTTCTCTCAGAAAGTATGAGTAAGTATTAGCTCTTTTAAAATATAAGGGTGTTATAGGTGATGGATGGTTGTTAGGAACAGGCAATTGTGAAGAAAATGGGTTTTAAATGCTTTTGAAACAGACTGGTTTATGTAACTAACTGTGTAATGTCTAACCAGTTAGAGTTTCATTGCATCATTTAATGAGATTTTTATAACAAGAACTCCAAAAGAGTAGAAAGTTCAGGGGGTGAGTAAGTCCTGTCCTGTGAGATCTTTTTTCATGGAACACGTAGTAGCATATAGAGTACATCCACCCACAGATATCATCACGCAACATTACTTATTATATCTGTCAGGCTGATGGCCTGTAAAATCTGACGGCTTTAACGGGTGATTTTGAGCGTCTGTGCCTGGCTCTAGGCCACACATCGCTTTTTAATGGTTTCTATAAGGTCCTTGTACAGGGGTGGAAGCCTGTGGCGTGTGTTAATGGTAAACGCTAATGGATTCTCCCAGGTGTGACTGATGTATACATACTTCACATGCACACGCTTCGCACATACAGTAGAGACAATCGGCTTATGGAAAAGGTGTAGGATTTGGTACCGCACACGGCTTTAGATTAGGGTTTCGTGCTCAGCAGCCGATGAGAAGACGTTGCTTAAGCTTCTGAAACACGCAGTTAGTCCATTGCTTCAAGGCATTACATCAATTCAGTGGTTTGCCATAGAAAGAGTGTGT
Source organism: Clarias laeviceps (assembly GCA_030014305.1). Taxonomy (NCBI): domain Eukaryota; kingdom Metazoa; phylum Chordata; class Actinopteri; order Siluriformes; family Clariidae; genus Clarias; species Clarias laeviceps. Next base: position 14,785,708 of record JAQMYJ010000012.1, read on the forward strand.
ATAGATAAAAGATTAAAATTATGTGACTAAAATAATGTTTGATTGGATTTTGGAAACCACAGCTGATCCACTGACCATAAAGAAGCTATTCAGGGTTTTTCCATATATTTATTTATTTATTTATTTATTTATGTGCTAATGTCCAAAGAAAAGAATAGTTTATCTAGATCTGTACTTCAACGGTTTAATTATTTCCGAAAACTAAGCCTTAATCAAAAGCCGATCACGTTTCTGATCAGATCAAATCTTCTTTATCTTTTATCTTTTACGAGCTAATTACAAGCTGGATATCAGTTTGTTGTGTAATCGCCTGAGATTTACTGGCCAATTTGTAATGACTCATACTGTAAAACTGTGTGTAAATGCATCAGTGCTTTTTTTTCTTTTTTTCTCCTGTGGAACAGATTAACTGGATAATAGTTTCCTTGTGATAAAATAGTATCCACCCAGTGTGGATCTCCTGTGGATCAGGATAAAGTGATTATTGAAGATGAATAAATAGATAAGACTTAATATAATGCATATACGTAATGTAAAATCTTTAGGCCAGATGGTCCGACAAATACTTTTATTTAGAATTTTCCTCTGCAGTCGGTACAAACTAGGATGCTGTACCAGTGGAAGTGCTGGCATTTTAGGTTGAATTTCGCTTATGAATATGATCTACTGAGGAGGTTCACACATGCACCGCTCTAACAATGATGCCAGTGTGCTAGTTTTATGAATGAGATTCCAGATCACAGGTTTCCATCAGGAAATGCACCGAATGCTTAAGGTCTATCTGTGTTACGTCTCATGTCATTAATTACTACCCTGTGTGTATATACATGTGCGTTTCCAATGTCTGTATAAACATGCATGTGCGCGTTTGGCACTCGTGTGTATGTACAGTAAATATAAGTGTGTCCTGTGTGCTCATGGGAAAGACTAACAACATTTGATTTGTTTTAGACCTTAAGTGTGTGTGTGTGTGTGGATCTTACAGTAGGCACACTGTTAAATCCTTGGGTGTGAAAACATTCCAGCACCAGTGATAGAAAATGGCCATAGCTGTGTATGAAATTAACGTCAGGCATTTTTTTTTAGTTCTGTATTTCAGTTCCACTGACTCCTGTAAAGGTTCTGTATTGAAGCGTGAGTACTCTGTCAGATTGCAGCTGCCAGGATTCAGAAAATGGTGTTAAAGTTAACTTTTTTTTTTTTTTTTTTCAGCAATAACACCACCAACTACTGTTTTAACTGCACAACCGTATGAGGCAGTTTGGTATGAGGAAGTACTCTAGCCACCCATGATCAGGAGTCCTTGACCTAGAACTAGTTGTATAAGCATCATCCAGGAAGTGGAAACTTGCATCACAGAAAGGTGAAATTCCCACAACAGCCATGGTGCATTTCTATTTATTTATTTATTCGCCTATTTATTTCTAGCGGAAGAGTGTTTAGGCCGACTGCATGGTCATCGTGACCCCGATTTCCGTGATATCTTATTTTATCTGATTCTCAGTAACTTCCAAACCTGACATGACTGTGCATGTACATACACAAACATCCATTCTTCACAAAGTCTCCTCTTTTGGCTGGTGTTAATTTGAGCCTAATTATGCAGGCAGTTGAGTTTAATCCCACAGTGTTTCTGGTGTCACATATCCTCGTCTTTATTAGAACGCTGTAATTCCCATTTGCTCGGCCAGTGGAAACATGCTCTTGGCCACAGCATGGGAAGGTAATAATGAGTCTTGCAGACATACCGTGCTTTGAAGAGGGGGGCCATGACCTGCGCGTCAGCATGGGCTATGGGTGACTGGTGCCATGAAAAGGGCTATTGTCATCTGGAGAGAGAGAGAGAGAGAGAGAGAGAAGTGAAGTAGGTCTGTTTACATGTAGATTACTAAAGCACATGGTTGTTTTTATTCCTCTCTAGCGCTTTCTTTTTTTCGTTATTTTTTGTTTTTGACTTTTCCGTACATTCCATTTATGAGAAAAAAGGTTAATGCTGTACTGTATGTCTACAAAATGTCTAAGCAGATACAGAAGTGTATAAGAGTTGCACAGGGTTTACATTCTTATGTCACCTTACCCACTGCTTCAAAACATACACATCTTCTGAAGTATAGACTTTTACTATTTACTAAATGTGCAAAACCGTGAAAGGAAATATACAGTATAACCGTTCCTGGGCTGCTACTGAGTTTGACCTGCTGCACAGTCGCAGGTCACTTTATCTTCCAGAAATACTTCCAGACTGTCGTTAGGTTTCTAGGAAAATGAAGCGGGGAGGTTCCAAAGTTTGCTAAGTATTATTTATATGAAAAAAAAGAAAGATTTTGTCTGTAGGTTTGGTCAGAACTCGCTCTTTCAACAATATCTTTACATTTCATACATTGGAGCACCCGGAAACAGTCTCAGAAAAATTCTGTCTGTCTGTCCAATAGTGATGGTCGTTCATGAACGGATCGTTCTTTTTGAACGAGTCTGTAACATGACTCAGAACAACGAGTGCAAAGCATCGCAAAACCACTGTAGGTTATGTACAGGAAAAACTAGCCTGAGTCATTCTTTTGTCATGTGACTCCCATAGATGCTATGCAGCGCAATAGATTCAAAAGAACGAAATGACTCGGACCAGAAGATAAGAGAGTTGGGGGTCTGTTTGTTGAAAATGTAACATTTTATTTCTGATCAAAAGAACGAAATGAACTAAATGACTCATTTTGATGAACGAGATTCAAAGAACCGAGTCACTAAAATGATTCAAAGAACCGAGTCACTAAAACATCACCCCTTCTTCTTATGAAATAATGTATTTCATTTATCCCATCACTACTGTCCAACCAGGCTGTGTCACAGTCTCTCACAAAACTGGCTGCATAGAATTCAATGAAACGTTGCCTGAAGTTTAACCTGCACTAAAAGTGAAATCAAAATGTTGGGTAAATTGATATGAACAATTCTGTGGCAGATTTAATAATCCACTTTAAAATAAGAAACCACTAAGCTTTGTTTTACTAATAAGAGTCGTTTTAACACCAAATTTTTTTTTTCTTTTTTCTCTGATCTATTTTTTCTATTTCTCATCAGTGATTTACTCTCCAATTACCGAACAGGGAGTTTATTTGTCTGACGAAGAAAGTGCATGATACTCACCCTTATAAACTTTTATTTCTTTTTTATTAATCAGTTAGACAGAGAGTTGTGCTGTACAGAAAGACAGGCAGACATGTACGTGGGCTTCAACCTGAAATAATAATAACATCACTGATTACATTAAAGCTGATCAGCTTATTTTTATATCTATTAACTATTTCTAAAAACTCTTTCCTCAGCAACGATGTGTACTTGCGCTAGTATAATATATTAGTTCCCCTCTGTGCCAACTCTCCACAGCACTTAGATCTGATTAAGGTACAACTCTGCAGCAGATTCATATGGAAAACAAAAAAGGGTTTGCAGCTCATTATGTCCTAAAGCAGCATCTCAAACACCTCCACACAGATGTCATTCCCTAAATGTAAAGTGCTTTAGCGTCTATCCTGAAGATATTGGCTCTGACTTCAGGTAAATCCAGGTGAGAGATCTGTTGAGCCTTTGATCCCAGCTCTTGTACATGATCAGTCACAGTCTGAACTTGTCTCCTCGCTTTGGCTTTCTCTCTCTCAGCGTTGATACAAAGCTTCTGTTCCTATTTGTTCTTGCTTCACAAAGCTCCCATCATTAATGATTTTTTAAAGACTCCTCTGTGTACGTTTATTGAATCATTTCATGCCTGCCAAGTTTATTTTGGTTGGGCTAACTGGGAGCTTTTAATAATGTTTCAGTCATGCCAAAGGGACTTCCACACAGAGATGTCTTTCCACCGCCTTTAAATGTCGCCTTTGCTACAGTCTTCTGTTCCTGCACTATAGCACTACAGGATATTACACAGACGCGTTTTTGACTGAAGCATATGTGCAATATCCTTTTTATGTCCCCATGTATGGAGTGAAAAGTTTTACAGGCTGAGGCAGAGTTTAATTGTGTGTGTTAAACGTCTGTTGTGCATTTCGGGATAAAAAATGTCCAGCAGGTTTGTAATATTCGCTGCCCGGCCAAAAAAAGTCATGATTTCAGAAGCGTCAAATTATCTGGCCGTATGAGATTTGAAATTATTGGAACTTGGTTAAGAACCCATTAATACATTATCAAAACCTGGAAGGATAGCGAATTTCCAGACACACACACAAATGAAGGATAGAGCATTTCCATATACACACAATATGATGAGAATTCACAGTACTGGGACTAAACAGCTACAGTATGTGGACATGACATTAGAAAACCACTTGTTTGTGAGGCTAATCAGAACAAAGGCTTTGATTTGTTAGGAAGCATAAAGATTGGAGTTTGGAGCAAAGATAAAGGGAAGTACATGATGCAATGCAATTTTTTCCCCACCTTTATATAAATTTTTTTATTCTTTTTTTGACCGTGTATTTAATTCATAGTAAAATAATACAGTAGGTCACGTTCACCCATATTAAAATAAAAATTAATTTTAAACTTCTAAAATCTTCCAGATCTTAATTTTAGCATTGAAAACAGGTCCATTAAACTAGTGCAATATCTTTTTTTCCATCCATCTGCTCTCCAGAACCACAACCGTTCTTTCTTTCTTTCTGTTCCTACTTTTTTTTTTTTTTGAATTCCGAGCAATTAACAGTTTTACATGATGTGATTTTATCATGCTTGAACATTTTAATGTCAGTGACTTGCAGAGTGGAGGAAAACAATGGGAAAATGTTGCTGTCTGCCATCCATAACACCAGAGTATCGCATGGACATTCAGTGAGGTTTTCATATATTTTTTTATATGTTTGATTTAATCTTTTTTTATGCTTTTTCATTTCACCATATTTTCTGAGGGGCTGATTTTACCCTGTTGTGCTTGGAGTATCAGTGGGGAAATTTCTTTATTACAATCATTCTTTACGGTATTTGTGTTTTTGTTAATATATAAGCTATGCTAGATGCTCCAGAACGCAAGTGGGATTGACAGAAAGCTTGCTTCCTCACTCATTAAACCCCATTACTTGGCTTAACATGACTCTGGGATATCTGTGATACAGATGTTTCTGTCTCAGTGCTCTTTTACCCCTCCCTTTTATTCCATTTTCATTCCCTGTACTGTTTCTCTTTCCAGATTCTAGAAAGTGAATTTTGACACTATGTCCTCTAGTGATGAGTCCCTCACACCTTGTCTTAAAAATGAATGTCGAATGGCATATTTCTTATGCACTCCTGTCTCTTAAATTCTTTAAAATTCTTGCAATGGGTATAAAAAAAATAAAAAATCTTATTACGAAGTATAGAGGCTAAGCTACATATAATAAACCAGCCATGAGTGTGTAATCGTCTTTGCTTTGTCTATGACTGACTATTCCCTCACTCCAAAAATAAACTCTGATGATATTTATTGTTAAAAATGCATCTTGGACCTTGTAACTTGTAACAGCCCAGAATGTATTGGCCTTAATGGCTGAAAAGAGCAATGCTGGGGTAAAAAAAAAGAAAAAGGTGTTTGGCAGAAAAACTGTAAAAGAGGCTGAGGTTTGATCAGCAGACACAAAAACATCCCTTGTGTATTTCATACTTTCTGGATAAATATTCCTATCTGATCCCCCTGATCTCAGTGTCTCAGTGTGCTTTATCAAAGCAAATGACTAAGCATTACAGAGAAGCTGAATTTTCCCAGTGCTCACTGACCTACAGCAGGCGTTGCCCCATATCTCATTAATTCAGTCCATCAGTGTTGGATGAAGTTTAACATATAAACATAAAATGGATCATTTAAATCAGTGCCCTTAATGGTATAAAATATAATAGCGCAAGTCCAATGTGAAAAAAACATCACCCCTTCTTCTTATGAAATAATGTATTTCATTTATCTGGTAAACTCTGGGTGAGGTTAATAGGAAGAAATGTGTGTGGTGCAACTAAATACAATAGAAGTATTAAGTCATGACTTTTATTCTTGTTTATGGTTCTGGAAATCCCATTGATAATTAATCTGGCCAGTTTTAAAAGTATGTCCCGTAGAGTTCCACAGTACTCCATTTCAGGAGTGGGAATAGCTTGTGTGAAATAGGCTCTTATCAGTGGCGGCTGCTAGCTTTTGAAACAGGGGAAGCTCATATTAGGCCTTCATCATAAAATTCATTATGTTATTTG
>JAQMYJ010000012.1:14812717-14824095 GCA_030014305.1 Clarias laeviceps
TGGACAAGACACAAAAAAAAAAAAAAAAAAAAAGACACACACGTTTATATATCCTTAGCAAAACCTCTTATCACGCATTCGCTCATAAGTGAGTTTAATTCCACATAACCATTCAATCACAAGTTAGATGCCTCTGCAGATGTTACTTACTGGAGGCACTTCCATATGCGGCACATTGGTAAGATGTAATAAGAGCAGACAAATAATCACACGAAATGCAATTTTATAGCATCAGACTACATTCTCAAGTTTTGTGACTGCTTTGTGATATAAGGAATGTAACAGCACAGAGAGGGTTAATAAGGTAAACCCTGGGACTTTTAATCAAATTTCTGTAACATTACCCAAGCATCTCCCTCCTTGTCTCTCTCTCTCTCAGTGTAATTCAGCTTCTTGTTTTGCCCCGGTGTGTCAAACCCTGTACTACTGCAATAAAAAAATTCAAGATTGCATTACAGTCTGATTCACAAGCCTGAGTATCTTTATCTAGTTTGAGAAGTGGAGAGTTATGCATATTTCATAAGCCTGCACAGTGTAATCAAAGACCATATGGAAAACAGGAATCTACACAATAAACAGGCTGCTGTTGATTACTTATTGATCTTCGTTCAAACAGTTTGGTGGAGATGTGGGTGATTAAAAACACTGGAGCAGAGGCGTCATGTGAAAGTTTGTTGTGTTGATATACTGTATACTCATTGGTCGTTTTATTAACAACACCACAACCTTTCAATCTTTCATAAACTGGACTCCACAATGTGTTGAAGGCATGCTCTCTTTTCTATTTACAAGGACATGATCACTTAATTTCTATAGATTCATTAGCTGTGCTTGTCATCCTAAAGTTTTCTTTTCAACCACATCCTAAAAGTTCCTAACTGGATTCAGACATGGTGACTGATCTCATTACTGATTCATGGAATAGGTTTGAAATGAGTTGTTCTATGTGCTTTATCATGCATAGTATCCTTTATAACATGTGGATAAAGGGATGAGCATGATCAGCAACAATACTCGGGTAGATTGTGATATGCAAATCATGCTCAAGTGGTGCTCAGTGCATGGCAAGAAAACATTGCCCCAATGTTACACCAGTACTATGTATGAACTGTTGACACAAAGCAGATTGACTTCATGAGTGCATGCTGTTGATCCCAATTTTTGATGCTGCCTCATTCACCTTTATTTTACCAGGAAGTCACATTGAGCCCAAGATCCTTTTTATCAGGGAGGCCTGGCCAAGGTAGCAGCCATATTAAATCACCACATTAAAATACAACTTACATGACACAATAAACAAATATAAAAAAATAGAATTTTTAGAATTTTTTTAGAATCCATATTTCAGAATCCAGACTTTTTTTTAATCCATTCCACAAATAAAACATAATCTTTTGAGAAAAACAGCTACATGCCTCTTTTACCACATTCTTTACTGTATGATGGCCTTAAATTCTTCAATCATAGGGTATCTTAAAAAGCAACTACCTGTAAACTCGCCTTCCTAGCTGAGTAAACTACCATCTACCATCATTTTAAGTTGTCCAGTTTCAGTGAGCCTGTGCCAACTGTAGCATCAACTGTAATGTCCTGTTCATGCATATTAGAAGTGGAACCTGATGTTGTGTAGTGATGAGTCGTTCGTGAATGATTTTTTTTTTTTTAACAAGTATTTAATGTGACTCAAAACAACAAGTAGTCTTGGAGAATGATTCGTTAATTTTCTACTGGGCGCGCATGTGCAAAGCATCGCAAGACCTCTGTAGGTTACGTACAGGAAACAGAAATGAGTAGTTACCTCTCAAGTCTGTTGATCTGAGTTGTTCATTCTCTTGTCACGTGACTCCCATAGACGCTATGCAATGCAATAGATTCAAAAGAATGAACGACTCAGACTAGAAGACTCATGAAAAGATCCGCTCAATTCTGTTTTCTGTTTAATGGACTGCATAGCGTCTATGAGAGTCACGTGACAAAAGAACGAACGATTCGGACCAGAAAATATGAGATGTGAGCTGCTCATTCTGTTTATCACAATATGTCCTTAGCTGCATTGTAATATTTTCATTACTGGAACTATAGCCAAAATTTGTGCATGTAGACGTGTTGGGAGTCTGTTTATTTGAAATTTAACATTTTATTTATTTCTGATCATAAGAATGAAATGAACTAAATGACTAAAAAAAAGATTTGTTTTTTAAGAATTTAAAGAGTCACTAAAATGATCCAAACTTCCCATCACTAATGGTGTGGTTATAATGTGATTATATTTCAGTTATCATAGCGTCCTATCAGCCAAAACCATTATGGCCATTTTCTGCTGACATAGGCTGAGCAAGTCATTTCCACATATCTGACCCATGATTGCCTCACTAGATGAGCAGTTATACAGATGCTTCTAATAAACATGTACCGTATATTTTGTGCTTGTGGCAGAATAATAATATTTGTCATAAACTGGGTTGCATAATCAGGTAGATGTTTCAGGTTGGTCTTGCTTCTTCTCTGATGATCCTGAGGTGTGGGATGGATCCTGTCCAGTCCAGGCTACGTACTAATTATAATTCCGGTCTAAGTCTATCTGTGTTGTATAATTAAGCAATAATACATGAAAGGGAGTGCTCTTCTACTGAATATCAGAGCAATATGTAATGCTGTCTTAGGCACGAGGCCATAGCCTGGGATATTAAAGCTATGCTGATATTCAGTACAACAGCACAACATTGAGTGTGATATTGCTCTTATGCAACTTTTCTACCAATGGCATTTCTAATCAACAGATTATGATTTGCTTGTTTAATTGGTTTTGTCCACCTTTAGTTCATTACAATGTAGCATTAAGCTGTTACGACAGTTAGTGTAATTAACGATTATTAGAACACTTGTGAAGCGGAGTGATACATACACCGATCAGCCATAACATTACCACTCAAATCATTATGTCCAGTATTGTGTAGGTTCTACTTGTGCCACTGGGGCATCTCTGGACCCTCGGGGCTTAACTCCGTAGAAAGTTTAAAATTCAAATTTCAAATTCAAATTTTATTTGTCACGTACACAGTCATACACAGTACGATATGCAATGAAATGCGTATACGACCGCCCGTGACCTTAAAAATAAAAGCTTATCGATAAGAAATAAATATGAATAAAAAAAGAAATACAATAGAAAATAAAAGTTTGGGGTATGATGTGGTATCTGGCAACACAATGTTGCGGGCAGGTCCTTCGGGTGCTGTGGGTTGCGAGGTAGGGCCTTGGATAGACTTTGTTTGTTCAGCACATCCCATGAGACGGGAGCCTTGGACCCTTTACCCGCTGCGTGCTGTGGTGTTCTGTTGCCTTTCTTTTGTGGCCAGCATTGACTTTTTTTCTGAGGTTTGTGCTGCTGTGGCTTTTCTGTAGGATCGGATCGGATTGGATGGACTGGCTTTGGGTCCCCATGGGCATGGGAGAGCCTTGGGTACCCATGATCCTGTCACAAGTTTACTGGTATATAATTAATAATCAGTGTCACTCACTCATACCGCATAATCCTTTATACAGGGTCACGTTAGGCCTGGAGCAGCCTATTCCAGCAGGACACAAGGTGGGGTACACCCTGGACAGGGTGCCAATCCATCTCAGTGCATAAAAGTATTGATTTTATGTGGCGGTAATATTAAGTCTGATCAGTGTGTAGTTAAATTTCCCAGTGCTGTTGTATTCTAAATAAGCACTTATGGAATGCTTCTTGTCCAATCAAATTACATGGTTGGAACTAACTGTTTAAAACTGTATAAAACTCCATCCAGATGTCATGTGCAAAAGGTGAAACCCAATGAGATTATGTAACATTGCACTTTTCATTTCTGTCCAGAGTTGAATTAATTTTTGGCCCGGAATGTTATACTGATGATGATAGAATCGAACCACTCCATAAAGATCTTTTCCAACACCTCCCAAAGACTTTCACTGAGGTTGAGGTTGGGACTCTGTGGTGGCCAATTCATGTGTGCCTGTGTCTGTTGTTAAATGTTTTCTACAGAATAAACTGAATCAAATCACACATACTGGCTTTTTTCAAATGAAATTCTGCAAAATGCCAGAGAGTCAGGACCTTCAAGCATAATCCAAAAGCAGGTGTGGTATTCTGTCCTGCTAAACATACTGTAATAGTGTGAAAGTGTTGATGAATGAAAGACAAATAGAAATCTGTAAAATCGGTTTGTTATCTGTGGGCTTTATTACATATTAAAAACGTTAAAAGGATTTTGTGTGCCAAGCATAATTCGTCTTGTCTTTTTCATCTCAGCTACCATGAATGTTTGTGTTCGGAGAACTCTCAACCCTTTGCTCCATTGCGCTGAATGTTGGACTAGGGTTAGTAGTCTTGGCCTGTCTTAGCCTATGTTCCAGTAAATGTCCATATGACGTTCTCTGGGTTAGTAAGTGTAAGTATGCTGATGTGGTTCAATAGTGTTTCAGATATCACATTAAGGGTGGTGGGAGGATGGTTTAAAATGGTGTGAATTTCTTTAAATATTTATCCTTTAGACAGATGGTATCCTGTCTTTAGTGCTGCTGTATTGTTAAGGTCAAGGGCAGAACAAACTCTGAGTGAGAATTATGACAAACCCTCATGATAAGATTCTCACAGCAGCCTTCCAGTAAAGTGCTTGCTTCGTGGGGAGGAGGGGAATGAGTGTGTCGAAAAAGCTCTGAATATCATTTCCATAACTAGATTTGAGATGAAAAAATACTCATTCACTCACTTATCCTGTTAAGGGTCATGGCAGGCCTGGAGCCTATGCCGAGGTATGCCAAAGTGCACTAGGCGGGTTACATCCTTGACAGCGTCCCAGTCTGTTGAAGGGCACAGAAGTCCACAAATTTACTCACGTAGTCAATCACACACTATTGCTTATAGGCCTACTCTGCATGTCTTTGGATTATGGGAGGAAACCCGGAGAACCTGGAGAAAGCATAAGGAGAACATGCCAACACCACACACACAGACCTGAGACAGGAATCGAACCCTCACCTTGGAGGTGCGAGGCCACATTGCTAACCACTACACCACTATGCTGCCTTGTTGAAACACTTTTCATGTTATTTCTGTGAATTCCTTGTTTCTGCTGAGAGGAACTGGTGAGCCCGGCTCTGTAAACAGGAACACAAACAAATGATATGGACCACCAGTATCCAAACAGTTAAGATGTTCAGCCATGGTCTCTGTCATTACAGAAGCTTCCTATATGACCTGGACAGCATATTTGTGGAAGTATGCTTTTAATATTGATTAGAACCGATTAATACAGTATGCAAGGACGAGACGTAAAAATGAAGTAACTAAGGCTTAGTTTGTAGTCCTGCATCACAGTGCAGTCTGGAGTAATTTCTGGAATATTAACCTCTCCTTCCCAGAATTCTTCATAACTACATTTTTTTTTTCTATAATTTTTTCAAGATGAGTCACATAGTGCTTATTACACTAGCTCTGGTTTAGATCAAGCATTTGTTTGGCTCTCGTCCCAACTCCGGCACTACCTGATATACTTCCCTGCTCAATGAGTAAGTTAGCTCGTCTGCGAGAGCCTGTAAGCCCCCCAAGATGAACTGTTTGCACTGTGTGTGCGTATGATGAGTAGAGAGGAGGAATGAGTGCTGTGTGATATGCTGACACGTGAGTGAACAGTGGAGCCGCTAGTTTAATAGATTGTGTGTGTGTGTGTGTGTGTGTGTGTGTGTGTGTGTGTGTGTGTGTGTGTGGTGTATGAGAAGTAAAATGAAGAGAAGTCATCTGGAGAGTGCAGTCGAATCTGTGTGTGTGTGTGTGTGTGTGTGTGTGTGTGTGTACGTTGGTGTATATGTGATAGAGACAGTGTGTGAGAGAGACAGTGTGGCCAGTGCATGCCTGAGTTTGTGTGAAGGAGTGAAAGTAGCCAAGCCTTTATTACTGTATGGTAGACAGAGTGGGAGCATATGTGTGTGTGTGTGTGTGTGTGTGTGTGTAATGAGCAGCAGATAGGGGCTATTAGCCGTGTGTGATAGACAGAGTGGGTGGTGTCAGTGCCTTCATTGCACACTTCAGTATATCACTCTAATGAACCTGCAGTGTGACAGTGAGGATAGAGCCTTTCGAGCTCGTCTCCACTTTAAAAGTTCATTCACAAAGCCTTGCCTGCAGCACAACTGCTTTCTAAAAGGAAACAACAAATTTATGATTAAAAGCTGATTTGAGGTCTTATAGGAGGGCTTCAAAATACTCGATTTGATTAAAGGGTTTGTTGGCGAGTGATAAGAGGATGCCCCTCGACACGGAGTATAATCTCATGAACTCACACCTGTCAGGCAGATACGTTTGATCCTCTTTTATAACGTGAACACACACACACACACTCACACTCACATATGCATGTGAAACCGCTGTGTATCTGTATTTGATGTTTCTGTTACACTAAAGAGAATAATTTATAGCCAAGAAGCTGTGGAAGGTCCTGGAGAGGATTTCAGGTCGAATTCCATTGACATATTTGTAAGTTATTTCATGTTTATGGCACACATCTGTACCTATATTTACATTTAAGGTGTAGTATCAAATCGAAGCATATAGGTAATATTTTAGCGTTATGGTTTTTACTCAGTGATCCAGTCACTCTCTGGGGTTTGAATGCGCAGCCACAGCCACCACTAACCACCTGAGGCAAGATTTGATACAAGATATTATAAGATAGACTGTCAGGGCCAAAAGACTTTGTATACTCCAAGATTTTGACTTTACCTTTGTTTTAGCCAATGCATGAGTGAAAAATCAGTCATTCAGTACATTCAGGTCATCAATTGACTTAATTTCATTGCCTCATAACTTTTTTGAGCTTCAACCAGACCAACTGAAGCAAAGCCAGAATAGAACACTGCGTCCAAATGCTTGTACGTTTGGCACTAGGCATGATGGGTGCATGGCTTCATGTGTTACCCTGATGCACCCATCACTCTGAAATAATCTCAATCTGGACTCATCACAACACATGACCTTTTCCCAAAGCCTGTCCCCAATCTTTACGCTCCCATACCATTGCTCTTACTAACAAGTTGTTTTCTTCCGGCAACACAGCTGTTTAGTCCCAGTCCTGTTACCTCATATCGTGGGTATGGAAATGGTTCATCATTATCATTTCACATGTTATTAATAATGTGTTGGAGATTTTAACCAATTCATTAGGCATTAAATGGTCTACATTTCATTCTTTGGAATTTGGTTGTTGCTGCAATAGTGTGGAATCACTGGGGAAGTCGTTTATGAATCAGCAACCAGGAGGTCTGAATAAGGTTAACTACAATGACACTTTGAGACAGACTGGCAGTAATTTGCTGCTAACTCATAACTATAAACAAAATCAGACCTGCACTGTATATGCTGGAGGTACTATGACTTGACACAATAAAAGTTGATCAAATCCAGACACATTAATAATATCAGAGGCAAGTGCAGTCAAACGAGTGACTCAACATTCTTTTTCTTTTTCCAATGGATTGCGACATCAGCTTAATGAAGCATTGTAGCTCAAGTACTTAAAACATCTCCGCCGTCGTTCAGGCCTAAAATGTGTCAAGCAAGCATGGAGATATCATCTGTGCAGTGTTAAATACATTTTCACAGTTCATGTGTCATGTGCAAGTATGTACCAAGAAACACCCCAATCCTAAATCCTACCCCATTTCCAAAACATTGTAACTCTTAGATGGCTATCGCCACCTCAGCAGCCGCGGCCTCAGCAAAAAATGTAAGAATTTATGCCCTCTGCTAAAACAGTTTAGCTGTAAGTTTTCCCTCAACATCGCATGTAGAGACGTTGTTAAGGTACTGGCCCCTCTTGAGTAATGTCCGATAACTGGAGATAGGAGAAAGTGCAAGTGTTAACGGTCTCACAGTCCGTTTAAACGTCCCGGAGGAATCGTAACTGAAAACGAATGTGTTTGTGTGAATTTATTATGAGTTTTTAGAGAATCTATGTGCAAGAGTGTGAGTGTTTCTCTCTTTCTCTCTCTGCTGGGGGTGATTTTATTATGGATGCATGCCTCTGTGTGTGTGAGTTTGTGTGTGGGTGTGTGTGTGTGTTTATATTTTGGTGCATATTACTAATGCTTTCCCGTAGTGGAGTGATGCATAGACTGCATCGGCATCGGACTCCTTTGTAATGATTCAGCGTTCTGCAAAAGCCGCAATGTCTCAGACTAAACCGTGTTCTACACAAACACACATGCACCCTTCCATTACCTACCCCACATCACAGTCTCGTCTAGACACCCCACATGTGCTCCTGGGGCTGGGGTGGAGCTGGTGGAACACGTGAGATCTGAGACTCTGTGATTGTTAAACCAACTGAACAGCAATGCGAAGAACCTAGTGGCAGCGTGCAGGTAAAAATGATGGGCGTTTTCTGGTACCGTGTGATGCGTTCTATATTTGTACTCGATTCAGTCCTTAAGCCTGTTTGTTTTCACCATGTTTGGATGCTACGCTGGCACATAGCGAGGGCATGCAGTTTTTAGGCTTGCTTTAGGCTTGGTTAGTGCATTGGTTAATCTAAGCTCTACGCTCCACATACACACACTCTTTTCTTTGATGACTGACTCTGGAGTGAGTCAGCGAGGTGAGTCAGCTGTATGCAGACGCTGCACTATCGTGTTCCATTCACAAAAAATATGTTTGCTGTTCTGACACAAGTCTTGGTGGACATGGTTTACTGTTTTTTTTTTTTTGTGTGTGTGTTGGTGCATATTTCTGGGCACTGTTTGGTACCAGATGGCTTTCTTGGCACTGCAGGAGATCATACCAACTCTCTCACGGACATTTAGTCTAAGAATTTTGAACAGTAACAGAACAGGGTCACAGTGTTTAAATAGCAAGAACCATCTGCGCTCTGGTTAAGAACAGATTCAACAACACCAAAGAAGACCGTATAACATTACTATTGGTTCACAGCTTATATGTTTGCTAAATTCAATAAAGGTCCAACTTTGGTGCCAGAGCCTCTTTTAGTTTCAGCAAAATTAGATTCCACACATTTTGAGGATTATATTTCATTATTAATTTGTCATTCCCAGCAGGAATTTTTGCTTGTAAAAACACTGTGCCATTAGAAAAGGTGATGTGGCAATGTTATGGATGTTGAGACAATGTCAGCATTAGTTTGTTTTTGAAATTTAGAATTGCATTAATGAAATGACTGCGGTGTTGAGGGGTAACGAATGCCCCTAACACAATGTTGCAGAAACAACTTCAAAACAAAATTAATACCAAACCGATGGCCTGAGCAGGACTCGAACTTCAATCACTGTTTTGGGAGTTCTGTGTGCTTTCCACTGGACTACTAGAGATATCCTAGAGACTCCAGAGAGCTACCCCATACTAGGGAACATGTTGTTGATGCTAGTACATCATGTACATAAACATGACAATTGGAAATGGCAATACAGCAATTATTAAAAAAATTTAATTGGAAAGCAGCCAGAAGGGTAAAAAAAAATTATAATAATTTAGCATCAGAGATCTGTTCTATGAAAGCAGTTGTGATGCAGACCATGCGACAGTACATTAATTTGAGAGCTAAGATGCAGCTCACTGCAACAGTTAAGCAAATATTTCCAAAAGAAAATGAACAGAGAGGAAACATTACAACACTAAGAGATGCATGACATGAGATACACACGCTGTCTGTTACATCCGTCCCAAACTCAAATTGGAATTCCAAGCCCTGTTAGAATCTTAAGCGACCAAGGGAGTGGTTGGATGTTGTGTGAATGGATGTTAATGCACCAAATAAAGGCTACAATTTTGTTTTTTTTCATGTTGCATTTACAACATTGTTTTTGGGTCATTCATTCATCTCATTTATCTCAGCGTCATTTTATCCGAGTCATTCTAACTTACAAAAAAAAAACATTGTTGCGAAATTGTCTCGACGGTGAGTATCATCTCAGTCATCCAACGTTAGGGTTTCTGCTGGGATATTGCAGCTGTCTTTACATCCTTGGTAACTGATTAAGTTGCTGTCAGACCAGGGTGAGTCTGGTTTTTCTCCCAGTAATTGTGACTTTCCAGTGATTGTGAATTGTCAATCTTGCAAATTGCAGTGGCTTTTAAATTCATTTAGGAATGTCTGGAAGAACCAAGGGTCAGGGTTCAAATACAAACCTCAAAAGCCAATAAAGGGTACTCTTTAGCCATTTTTGCCCTAAACCCAAATGAAAGCAGACTCATAATGTTTGTGTTAGATTCTTTTATCCACCACACTGATTGGGTTAAAGAATACAGCTCATGTGTCCATTGGGAACAGACTGCATTGACCTGGCCTGTGGACTGTATAAATGCATGCATACCTGAACGGTACTCTGAGGATAGTAACCTTTTTATGAGGTTTTCCTTGCTGACGTTGACTTCTGTCGTCGTGGAATAAAGTTATTATAACGGCAGGTCCATTTAAAAGGGAAATAAATGTAGTTTATGTAGTTATTTACCAAAACTTTACTTTTAATATTGATATATATATTTTTTGTTTTATTTTATATTTAACTTAATGTATTTAGCCACCGTTGTGCTTAACCATTTAACAATTACCAATTCAACTCTGTTAAACTATCTTGATCTACCATAACATTATGACCTATTCCGGGTGACCTGAACAACACTGATTATCAATTGTACACCAGCAAACTGGTGACATGGGCATTTAAGGTTCACCCAAGCCCAAAAGGACAAAATCCAACAGAATCCAACAGAAAAGCCAATGCAGTACAAATCACTGAAGTAAGTCAATAGAAAACCACCAGACTACCCCATGCACAACATCCCTACACAACATCCCGCCCAACAGGCAAAGAGCCCAAGAACCCAGTTAGATCGAGCAACCACGTGCCGCACTGGCCAACCCAGTCTAACCAACCAAGCCCCAGGCCACAATCCTCAGCACTCTAAGAATCCCAGTCCCAGTGCCAGACACCACAGCACACCCCAAGAGGCCCTGTGGAGACACGGCCCAAGGGGCCAAAGCTGCCCTATAGGCATGGGGGAACCCAAAACCTACTGTGTGTGGTTTCGATGACAATATTTTAAATGTTACGGCTGATTTGTGTTTGTGGCAATTAACTCATGCTTTTAACAGCAAAGGCTTAATTGGATGTTTTAGCTATTCCTGAATTAGCTTTTCAGCTTAAACCTAAGTATATCTATATACAGTACATTTCAGTGTTTTTTGGAATTAATCATAGTACATACACTACCGTTCAAAAGTTTTAGAACACTTTCTAACTCCACGATCGTTCCTGATTTTTATTTCTTTCTACATTGTAAAGGAATGCTGAAGACGTCCAAAAAATGCATTAATCTCCTTTGA
>JAQMYJ010000012.1:14824195-14843668 GCA_030014305.1 Clarias laeviceps
TATGTAATTACCTAATTCCATATGTGTTATTTTATAGTTTTGAAATCCCCAGTATTGTTGTAGAATGTAGAAAATAAGTCACTAAACAAAAACAAAGAAATTTGCAAGTGACCCCAAACTTTTGAACGGTAGTGTAAATTTGTCATGTAATGCTTTTTTCACATAGAGTAAAGCCAAATTAAAACCTTTGCGTAACACTTTGGACAAAACAAGGGAAAAGAAAGAAATGTGATTCTGCGTCTAGCAGATGTTCGTTCATTTTTTTATGTATGTACCAATAGTGGTCAATTAGTCTATATTACGACGCTTTTCTTTAGTTTTCAGCAGACAGACTCAGAAAAGATCAGTTCCTTCACAGTTTTCCTGTCGTAGAGTCCGGGGTCAACCCGACCTTCACCAGGATAAAGCAGTCAGTTACTATGGGAATAAAAGACAGAATGTTGTACATGCTAACCATTTATACTTCCAGTGTTAATGTTGTGTAACATCTGTGAATCGAACTAGTTATCACTTGCATTAAACCATAAACATTCCCTTGGCCACTTCTTTCTTTTTTTCATGTTAATAATGCAAAAAAATGTTAGCATTGCAACGCACAGTTTAGTACATCCTAAAGACATTCACAGAGCAGGAAACATAACGCAATAGATTTACCTTTGATACAGATCCATTTAGTTACCTGTGCTGACATTTCCATAAATGTTAAATACATTCTTCCTGACTTTCATAATAATGAGCCAGTTCTTGCTTCTGCTACTTGCAATATATGTTAAAATTCTGCTGGATATGATCCACTTCTTCAGATCAAAAAAGTTTTGGGCTTCTCCTTATTGGCTCTATTTTCAGGATTTTTTTTTTTGTAGGAGTAGTAGTATGTTTTTTATTTTTTACATCTGGATTGATGTTTATTTTTTTAAGGTCATTTCTTGTTTTTACCAATTTATAATTTAAGGATGTATTTTTTTATTTTTTATTTATACAGTAGGAGGGATGGAAATGTTTTCACCCAATTGTGTCTTGTGCACAGCAAAGTTTTTTTTTCCTCTCCCTTTTAATGTAAGTCCAAAATCAGAAACTGTACAGAGCCAGACAGATTTGGGCAAAAAAGATCAGTAAAATAAAACCTTGTGAATGTTTAAGAGAAGAATGACTGACAGTGTGGGACAAAAACTAACAGCAGCCAAGGAAACACGACTGGAAAAAGGTGTTTAGAGACCCTGCTGCAAGTTAAGATGGCTTAAAAAGGCCAAAGCAGTACGGAACGCATTAGACATCTCCTGGAAGTAATTCACTGTTCTTTTTTTAACAATAAGTAGAAATCTTTATTCTCAGGCATTTATTGGTCCTAAGACTTTGAAAGTGGTGCTGCTTTGTATTGAGGGAATAAAGCAAAGTTCAAATGCAAGCTGAAACAATAAGGGGTATAAAAGCATCAGACACATGATTTCATACCATGTGCGAGCTTTTTTTAAAGGGAACTTTCCAAATGTGCGCACACGTTCACACACACACATAGTTACATGGATTAATGTGTGGGTCGTCTTCTAAAGCTGGATTGAGCATCATGTTGTTACTTGTAGCTGCCTGGGAGGTTCACTTTTTACCAATGATCAAATGCTGTGCTGTCCATCAAGGAATGCCCTGTAGCATTACCTTTTGGGTGGTGATACATATAAGTGACATGCCTTCTCATTGTGGCCCTTTTTTTTTTTTTTTCTTAGAAACAGAGGTTTCTTTCATCTTTTATAAGTATTGTGTTATCGGCATCTAGTCCACACTGCGTGGTCTTTTAGTTAAGCCTTTTATTCCCAACTAATGTTTATTGACCCTTGAGTGCAATTTGCCTGAAAGCATGCTGAGACCTCACCGATGAGCTTACCAGCCTTGTTGGTTTTGGTTTTAGGGTATTTTTTAGTCCCTGTTTACTGGGCCAAATGCTTTCCTTTCCCACTCCTTTATCTAGCATGGCTGAGTCATAGATAATCAAATACTACCCACACGTAAATAAGGAAAGCACAAGACGAGACCCCTAAGCGTGCACTTTTCTCAGACAGTGATTCATCTATTGTGAGAAAAAGCCTAAATTTACCAATAAACACTCACAGTGAGTCAACAGATCAGAGATGGGAATATTCCTCATGATGTGGTGCATCCCCATGGCATTGGAATCATCTGGTGTAAGCAGCGATGTCCAAACTCTAGTTGAACATAAAGGGGGTGTTGTGCTTTGCAGAGGCACTGGGGAATCATCATTAGTCTAGTTATCGTGGTGAAAGTCTTAGAGATGATGAGCACATCCTTTGGTTGGTTATTACAAGGCCAAGGTGTGGGAGTGAGGCCGAGACTCTGGGGGAGCATGTGGGTGAGAGGGGATTCCAGACGCAGAGGTGAGACAGAGCAACCATGTCGATGTGTTGCTTTGACTGTGATTAATTAAATGCTCCAGGACGTATCCTTTTCACGGTTTTTATTTTGCTTGTTTTTGGCTCTTTCTCTCTTTCTTTTTTCAGGTCTCAAACCTTTCATTAGATATACTGTACATGCTCCGACTTGTCATTCGTTCACAGTATGCCAGCGTTTTTCTGACATATACAGTATGATCTAGTTTATACCTCAGGGTTGAATGAATCAAGTGTGTATATAATGTGATGTTTTGTCAAATACATCCTTCCCTTTTCGTTTCTTTTTTACATTTCTCGTTCACAGCAGAACCACATGTGCTGTTCATTTCTTTAAAGGTCAGGGTTTGAATTTAGCTCTGTGGATTCTGGGGTTAAAAATAAAAAATATATATAAAAAATAAATGTAGGCTTTAAACCCGAACATTTCTCAGCATTAGTGCAAATAACAATCTTGCTTAAGTACAGTACTGTGCAATTATACAGACATGATAAACATGTATAACAAAATTGGTACAGCATATAATATGGTGCCTAAGACTTTTGCACAGTACTCTGTATGTAGGATGAATCTGACACTGAAATGAGGGATCTGGGCCAGCGGTGTCCTTGTGACTGATGGATGCAGAGACCTGTTGATTTGCGCCTAGCAGGAGCCAGAGTAAGCTGTTAAGTTTTAGCCTGGCATTGTTTGGCCTTCATCACACTGCTGTTTTACAGCATGGGACTCTCTTTGCACTGCAACAGCCAGGCTTTTGTTTACCCTCAAACACTTCACTTCACAGCCTTTCTGGCGGCCGGGGTGAATTTAAGGGCAAGGGTCTGATGCAGGAGTTTAAGCACACATGTCCTAACAGATTAATGGCAATAATACCCAGAACTGCTGATTCTTTAAGTAATGTAACTGATGATGCCAAGTTTTAAAGTACATTTTGTGTGTGTGTGTGTGTGTGTGTGTGTGTGTGTGTGTGTGTGTGTGTGTAAGAATGAAAAAAAGTAGTTTTCTAGAATTGGTTCACACTGCTATCACTTATTATAAAATCTTTTGAAATCGAGAACGTGTATGTGTAACAAGCAAATGTATAATATTTAACCAAATCATCTTCATAGTTCTGCCCGAGCTTTGACCGCAGCTTTGTAATCAGTATTTATGGTAATGTGAAGAACTAATCCTGGGAAGAGTAATCAGTAAATCACTACGGTGAACAGAAGATTCCAAACAGCTGCTTCTGAAACAGCGTGATCTCCATGTACTCCTGACTTGCAGAGAAGTCACAAAAAGGTTCTATGTCATCTTCAGTTCACTCCCAGATTTGAGATGCTGCCTGACGCAGATTTACACCGTGGGATAACAGCGGCCTTATTGTACAATTAAGCTTTTCTCCCAAAAGGCCTACAATACCCATTAGCGACTTTTTAGATGTTTAGTGTTTTAGGGTCATTAGCAGCTTTCACAATGCTCAACAATGTGGAATGGCATTCCAAAATGTCAGGCTTTGGGCACCAAGGCAACTCGGGACCGAGAAAGTGTGGTCCAGCCGTACATTCCTGATTCTTGTAACTACACCCGTTTACTGTTAGCTCCTGTTAGTTTCTTTGCGGAATGTGAAGTACTGTAAGAGTAATAGCTCAGCTTGGAAGGTTCTGATCCAAATGCCAGGACTGACACTAAAGAAAACACTTTTCAGTGTTAATAAGGCCCTTAACACACAGTTGCTCGGTGTTATGCTGGAGTTGTTTTTCTCTAGTTTGGATAAAATCTTAAGGAAATGGAATATTTTTATACAATACATATATCGGTATTAGGATGGGTGATAGTGTATTTTTGTTATATCACAATATTTCGAGACATTCATATGTACAGTCCTGTGCACATGTCTTGAGCCACCCCTTATTTCTTCATACCTTGATTCTGAAGAGCCAGACCTTCTTGTAGTTTTCAATATACAGTAATAGTCAAAAGTCTGGATTAATTTTCTACGTTTTTTACAACAATACTGGAGATTTCCAAACTATGAAATAACACATATGGCATTAGATTATTAATTTACAACAAGAAACAACCACAGTCAGTTGTTAGTTTAAGACATGAAGTCAGCTGTTCTGTAATAGTTCTTGCAAGAACAGTATTGTCAAGTGCATTTGCAAAACCCATCAAGCACCATAATGAAACTGGCTCTCATGAAGACCATCACAGGAAAGCAAGATCAGAACTTCAAAACTTACCTCAACTGCAGAGGAGAAGTTCATTTAGAGTTACCAGCCTCAAAATCATTATTAACAGCTCCTCAGATTAGAGGCGTTCTGAAGGTTTATAGATCACTGTATATTTTAAATGCTTTCAGTATTGTTGTAAAATGTAAAAGGAAATAAAAATCAGAAAACATAATGGAAATAGTAGTTGTGTCTAAACCTTTTGACTGCTACTATATGACCTGACATACCGTGACACTGTAGTCCTGAGGAAAAGTTCTCCAGGCTTTTGGCAAGTTTTTGGCTCTCATTCAGTCCCTGTACCTGACCAGTTCCAGAGGAATGCTTCTTGTTTTTTTTTAAGCCACACTGTGACTTATGAATCATTCAAGCATAAAAACCATCTAACTTAAGGCATGAACCAATGCGAAACAGCTGTAGATGATGACAAATGAACAGTCCGTTGATTAGTATACAACCAATATGGTTGGAACAGACGAGAGAGGAAATGAGGTTGCTGCTGAGGTTGTTACATAAACCACCAACCAGCAAATTGAAGATTTCCTGCGTAAATCACTTGTGTGTTATTTAAAGACAACTAAAAAGTTACAAGTTACTGTAGCATGAAGCGTACAATGTTTCAGGGGAAAAATGGTAGTGACAATCATGATATTTTTACAGTGTAACATTATATCACTCAGCTCTCATCAATAGTAGTGTGGTCCTCTCTGCCTTATTTCTCAGCTGTATTCCTCCTGAAGCAATGGTAATGATGCGTTAGCTCACATACTGCTGTAACACATGGAAGCCATCATCCCTGTCAACTGTAGCTTTAAAAGGTCTGCATTCAGAAACATTGCCAAGACACTAGAAGAGTTTGTTAAGATCTCACCACTAAATTACAAATCATCAAATGTAGTACCCAACAGGATGCCCTTATGCTGCTGCTTTAAAGCCAGTTTAAAACCTATTTAGTTTTAGATTTGTAGTGGATAAAATTGTGTGTGTGTGTGTGTGGGGGGGGTAATTATGGGTCTTTATTTTATTTTAGCACATGCTTTTGTATGTGCAAAGCAACTGTTTTTAATTTTATCATAACTTCTTTGTTTGCCTTGCTGGCAAATCACATCATTGAGATCCATGTCTGAGATCTGCTAGGAAATGGAAATGACTTCTACTGTACAGTATGTTGAAAGTAAATGATACTAAGCAGTACTGTAGTACTTAGTGGTTAGCACTGTCTCCTTGCAGGGGTTGAGTTTGAATCTCAGCTATCTGTGCATTAGGTTTGCCTGTTCTCGTTGTGTTCTGGTTGGTTTCCACTGGGTATTCCAGTTTCCTCCTTCAGTGCAAAGAAATGGATTGTTGGCTGGTTGTACAGTATGAGCGGGTGTGTGTGTAAGTGTGTGGCCTGTGATGTAGGCGAATAAAGACAACTACAGAAACTACTTGGAGTTTAGAGGGTTAACCTGCTAGCTTATACATACCTCGCTAAAACACGAAAAAAGCCGCAATTATATTACAGCAACTGAAATTGCTATTGTTTATATGAAACGACTTTCCATTTCGTGGCTGTAGCCTGATAGTTTTTGCGCTCAGGGCCAATCCGGTAACCACAGTAATTATCAGAACTATGCCTTCCATGTGTCATAAACAGATTAGCTAAATGAAGGTAAATGATTTGAAATGAGCAGTGCTGTCTAAATCTCAACCCCAGCCATCTTATCTTGGAGTAAATATAATTTGTCTTACATCCAACACACATTTGGTGAATAGTTTTAGCCATAAATCCGCCATGGGCTTTTCTTGTTTATTCGACTGAATTTGGCTCAGTGAGTGGAAACTGTTCGTAGCTTTAACTCACCACACTATGTGTCTGTGACTATGGAGCTCAAATGGAGCATCCAGGTAGTTTCATCCCTGCTGACTATAACTCGATGATTAATGTTTGTGTTTTGTATTTTATTCTGTACCATACAGGGAGACCCTTCAGCTCAGGATTTGAGCCACTGCCTGTAAATAACATCCCTGATGTCCCGAACAGACATTTAATGGGCTGCTGAGAGTGAAGAACCGCATGTGAGTATAAACCCATGATTGTGTCCCCCCACATGAGCTAATGGAAAGACAGACAGTTTGTTCTGGTCATCATTGTATCCATATAATGAATCTGTCCACCCTCTGTCTTCTACCTTCTGCTTTTTAAATTGTAATAATTCCGGAGGAATCTGGGGCACAGATGTGAATACCCGCTAGCCTTTTCACATGCCTGAAAAGATTGTATATGTTTAATAACTGTCTGTTGGATTAACAGGCAGGACATCGAGTTCTCTGTGTAAAGGCCACGATGTAATTTCATAGGCATAAACAAAGCACGTTGGTTATTACAGTAAAGCAGTTTTAATTTGCTCGCCAGATATTTTTAGTGAATTTACAAACTAATGACAGTTTTACAAACACAGATTAAGCCTACTTCTAGACTAAACACTTTCTGTGTTTGCGTTTGATATGAACCTTCACCGTCCATATCGTGCATATTCTGGCATTTGATGAGAGTTGAGAGTGACTCACTCGGTGCAAGTTGTTGTTTGGTGAACTCTGTGATTATATAGAGCGTGGATGAGTCAGGGGCAACGACCCTATTGAGTTTGGACATGCTGCTGGCCAACAGTGACCTTTCCCAGGATCTGCCGCAGTGCTGGCCTTGCTCTTCTGTCTGGACACAGCATCTTCATTCATCAGAACGCTGGACTCCCTTAAAGAGTGAGCTCATCGGGTCTGCAGCTGTTTACCACATCACAGACTCGTGCTCGTTTTTCACTAAGATTTAACGATTGATGGCTTGATTTAGCAAACATTTCACTAGCTCTCTGCTCATTATTAATGATTATTAACTGATGCGTAAAGAGCACTTTGATGTTCGTGGCACAATATCTATGAACAGAAGCAGTTAATGCAACAGGACTCTGCAGTGTGTGTTCAGGATTTATTAAGATTCTATGAAGAATGTGTGTTACAAAAATATTAAGTCGTGGTTTAAAGCGATAGTAAATAATACGGTTTATGGGTCGTGAGCATAATTGGGTCGAGTGTCCGGTATAACAGTGATGAATCTACTGTATGTGTTCACACAGGATGTTTAATACTGTTAAGACTTTGCTATAATAATATTGTCATCATCATATTATGACAAAATATTATCTAACACAAGAAACATTTTGATTAGAAACCCATTAAACACTGGTATCTCCAGTGGGTTCGATTCCCAACTCTGTGTACATGGAGTGTCCGTGCTTGGTAGGTTTTCTCTGGGTATTCCGGTTTCCTCCCGTAGTCCAAAGACATGCAGGTTAGGTTAATGGGTATTCCCAAATTGCCCGTAGTGTGTGAATGACAATCAGGTGTCGAGCTTGCAACTCAACCCCTTAAGTAACTGCCACAGAAACAATGGATAAACCTCCAACGGAATGGTGGGTATCTGTCGCCCAGTATTGCTGTATGGCACGTGGATGGACCAAAATACCCAAACGGTGGCATAATAATGACAGCAAATACCCAAAACAGACAAAACATGCTACCCATAAGAAATTCTACCAGGGTACATACTTTGGTAAAGTGGTACATTTCCTATAGTATACTATGAGGGAACACGTACCATGATGCTATTAAAAATGTTATACATGTTTATGTGCCATACTATTTATATAGTACTGTACTGTATGTCTTTACATTAAACCTATAAACATTAAACAAATGCAATAGTGTATGTTCACACTCTTAAAGGAATTTGGTACTGACTGGACTACTACTAAATGGTACAGTAAAACATATGATATTAGATACCTGCTGAAATTTGATAACCACTGTGGTACTGAATAAGGGCCATAGTATTCACCAAGGTTTGGTACAAACCATAGTACAAACCATACTACTACCATGGTACCCACTGAAGTACCATAATATTTTAGTGCCTACCATGGCAGTGTCTAAAGCACCACGGTAATACTATGGTATATTACGGTATAAACTCTAGTTTACCATAGTATACTATACTATAGTACATGCCATATTCAAATTTACTTCAGTTTTATTTACGTAGCCTCTTGGAACAATGGACATTTTCTCAAAGCAGCTTTACAGAAACACACATACCAGATAGAAATTTTTAATATATATATTTTAATGTATATTGTTTTATGTATGTATTTATGTATGTATAGCTTTTGTCCCTTCCCTAATACACAATCTGGAGCTGAGGGCGGCAAGGAAAAACGTGCAAGCGTTTTGGCGTTCCCAAATTGCCCGTAGTGTGTGAATGAGTGTGTGTATGTGTGTGTGCCCTGCGATGGATTGGCACCCTGCGCCCTAAGTCTGCCGGGATAGGCTCCAGGTCCCCGCGACCCTGAAATACCGGATAAAGCGGTATAGAAGATGAGTGAGTGAGAGTGAGTGATTATGGCTGATATTGCAAAGTCTGGAGACATCAGATCTGAACAGACCAGCAGAATGTTAAAGATTTTACACTGTTCTTGCATTATTTGATATCTTGTTGTCTTTTAATACTCAATACAGTAGCTTTCTACATGTTCATATGTTTAGATCTTGGTGATACTGTGAAGAGAAATCACAGAATGGTCTTGTTGTCTATTCCATATGTCCATTTTTCTCACTCTCTCTCTTTCTCTCTCTATCTCTGTGAATCATAGAGCACATGTGAAGTATGCATCATGGAACATATGTTGTGTTTGTGCAGGTTGGCAACACATGTGTAGTCCAGCTTTGAACCCTAGCAGGATTAAGTGTGTCTGTCTGCATTCTGCATAGATTACTCCACGGGAAACAGCAGTCTCTGATCTTTTTCTGACTTTCCAACACATCTTCTGACTACTATTTTAGATTAGAATTTTTTTTTTTTGTTCCGAACTGTGATGTCTCAGCTTTTTCCATTTTGAATTGCCAAGGATGTGTGTAATTAGTCTTCTAAGGTGATTGTATCCCACCCATGCTTTTTGGAGAAATGATACACCAGTGCATCAAGGTTGGTCTAATAAATTCCTTGTGGAAGATATCAGTAAGCATGAACACATCACATGCCTAGATGGAAAGCCTAGTAAACATCATAAAAATATTATAAGCCTGTAATAAAAACATTCTCGCTGTGTCTGTTTGGGTTTTCTCCAGGTATTCTGAATGTGCACTCCCTACAAAACATGCCTGTAGGTGGATTGGCTGCTGTAAATTGCTCCTTATGCCAATTCCGATTACATGTCTTTGGCTTTTAGCTCTCCGGTTAGGACAGTGTTCCAGTACTTACTGAAGTAGAGAGAGAAATACAGGATGTGTAGTGCTTCATCAGGAGGTAACAGAGCTTTTTTTCTTTTCTTTTTTTTTTTGCGCACAGCCAGCTGTTGACCTCTGGTAGTCCTAGATTAGACAGTCAGAACTCTCTTACTCACACTCTAACACACTGTCTTCTATTGTCTTACTTCATATAAAGCGGACCTGTTTAACTTGATCTGTACAAAGATACAGTGTATAAGCTTGGTTTCTCATGATGTGCTTTAAGAGTAAGCAGAGTAAGCACACTGGGAGACTGCTTGAGACCTGGAGAGGACAGTAGATGGACTGGCTTCTCACGGGCTGCCTGACCCATAGTGTGATAATTTTAGAATCCAGCGTCTCACATGGTCTGGAGCAAGGATGGCATTTGGAAATAAACTTGGAATTTAGCTTAATTGCAGTTTACAGATTTAGGAGGGGCCGACTTTTCGGCTTTATTTTCTTGCATAAATAGAGTGTGAGTGCAGGCCAGAGACATGAGGTTTAGAAACCACAAAAAAGTTTCGAAAACGTCAGAGGCCGAGAGGACACTGTAAGCTGCACAGTTTCCCTTTCTCTGCTGTCTGCTGTCTTTGTCTTGTTTCAATACAGTACAAACTCCATCACATTAGTCTTTTTTTAGATTGTTTATTTTATAGCAGAAAATGAATTTAAATAGCTTCTAGCCTTAAGTGCATGATTTGTGAAATGTTTTTCAAAATATTAAACAAACGACATTTTGTGTTTTATATCCAAGTCATTTCTTTTGTGCTGTACTGTATATATTACAAAATTATTCCTATCATCCTCATCCAGTAATTCTTGCTAACAAATTCTAGTTTTAAAAAAATTGCTGCTGTAATTACTGAGTAAGTACTCAAAACCTCTGAGAAATGCTGAATATTAATTATTATTTCTTAAAGCCAAAAAACATTTTAAACAAGTGTGTAGTTAGACATAACCATACTGGCTGGCCAGTCAGCCCCATTGATCATAGAGAGCCTGGATCAGCTTTGTGAGGCAGTGCAACCGTGTATTAATAAGTCAAGCCCTTGTTGGGGACCTTGCTTATTCAGCGATATATCAAGACTAGTTAGACAGATAGATTTGGTCACAGTCTTTTCATTGAAAAACACACATCAAAGCAGTACTCTAACTTCAAACCTAAGAAAACAGGCTTTCTACTGGGCACATCGTTTAAGGAACAGGATGAAATGCATGGGAGTTGGGAAGTCTGAGGACAGGGAGTGATTAGTGGATATTTAGACAGCACTCACTGTTATATTATGCTGAGAACACAAAGCACAAAGTCCTATAGATGTAAGCACAGGCTTGATCCATGTACTGTATAGATGCCGTGGTCTCACGGCCGTATGTTTTGCTGGGATGTGGTCTGTCGTCCTGAGGTCCGAGGTATCAACACATTCTTTTGAATTGATCTCAGTCTTCTGCAAAATCTTTCAATGCCAGCAACATTTTGTATGATTTCATTTCCAACAATTATTGTTTTCATCTTGGTGTATGCCTGGAGGGGCAACAAAAGGGGACACATATATATCAAATGACACACTTAACCTTCCTGTAACCCAAGTCTTCTCTATCATTATATAAACTTGTCTGTAGGGCTTTTTCCACTCCTAGAACTGTTGGCATCAAAACCTGGAACTGTGCTTTTTTTCCATAGACTACTTGTATAATGTCAAAGTTTTGGATACCTGGTCGAGAACAACAGCACTGTTTGCTGTGTGAAAAATTCACATTACACATCTCCATATACTGTACATAAACACAGAGATGCCATGATTACATTTTTACTCACTTAGAAAAAAAAATAAAAATCAAATATTCCTTATTATGTGGTTGTTATATAACGAATACAAGAACATTAAGTTTATTTCCAGGCATATTTGAACAAAAGATTGAAATTATTCATTTCAATCTTTTGTTTTATTCTATTTTCAGATCATTTAGCCTACTTGGAAAGAAAGGTCAGAAGAAAAGGCCAGTTAGAGCTTTATTAATCGTAGCAATCAGTAAAACTATATGTCACGGGAATCTGTTATCGCTCCTCGCTCACTCTTTAGGCTCACTAGGTAGGCGGCCTCCCCTTCTGCAGGTGCGTGGAAGAGCGGGATTCGAGCAGGGTGATGTACGGACATCCGCACGAATGCTGCACAAGCTCCCGTGGCACTCGCAGTCCAGCGTAGCGCCGGCCTGCGAGATCTTGTCGCCAAAGAGGGAAAAAAAGGCTTCTGCACATCCACCTAATGCCCCCGTTCCCAGTGGGGAAAGCCGCTCAGCCGTCGGACGTCGAAAGGGACTCCCGCCTGAGGCCGCGCCCAGTGGAGAGCTCAGAGGTCAGAGGGAAGAAGAGTGCCCATGGAGACGCAGGAGACACTGCCCACCCGGGTGCACACTGCCACTCTGCTCTCCGCCATTGCACGTCAGCCTGTGCCCTCATGCCAGGTGGGCACTGCCACCAGACCTGCATGTGCGCACACCTCCTTCACATACTTTCCTTCCTCCTTAAACTCTTTTTCTTCCCAATTTTTAAAAAATAAAATTCCCATTTTTTCTAAGACCTCGCCTTGTGTTTGTGGTGCTGTCCATGCGTCAAACTTGTTACACCATATTAAACAGAATCTTAGTCAGTGTGCAGGCAATGGTCAAGTTTTTTGGATTTTTCCCCTATTTTCTCCCTAATGTAGTCATATCCAATTCCTCCCCGTCACTAGGGGGCTCCCACATTAAGCTAATACTACGGGACTAGACGTGAAGACTTTCAGAGGAAACACGTGATGCCAGCCGACCACATCTTTTCGAACTGCTCGCTCAGGCACCGTTGGGGGCAGCGAAACACACTTGGAGGAGAGCGCTATTCGCTCCTTCTGCTTGCATGAACTCACAGACGCCCCTGATTTGGCTGTAGAGCCGTGATTAATGTGGGAGCACTAAGTACCGAGAGGTTACAGCATCACCCGGGAATCGAACTTGCGATTTCCGGATGATAGGGTGTGCACTTTATCACTGGTGGCCCTTTGTTCCTCATGATACCATCTATTTTGTTAAGTGCACCAGTCCATGCTGGCGCAAAGCACCCCCGCAACATAATGCTGCCACCCCCGTGCTTCACAGTTGGAATGATGTTCTTCAGCTTCAACAGTTCTTTAAGAAGTAAGAACTTTGTTTCCATGTGTAGCTTTAGATTGTGGTCTGTCTTTTTTTGCTGAGCTGCCTTTCAGGTTATGTCGATATCGGTCACAGTGTACTATGGATATAGATACTTTTGTACCTGTGTCTTTCAACATCTTCACAGCGTCATTTGTTGCTGTTTTTGTTTTGATTTGTATTTTTTGTACCAAAGTATGCATCTCCTTCTTGAGTGGTATAATGGCAGCATGGTCCCATGGTGTTCATACTTGTATAGTATTGTTGGTACAGGTTAACATGGTACCCTCAGGCATTTGGATGAATCAGACTCGGGGAGGTCCACAGTTTTGGCTGATTTCTTTTGATTTTCCTATGATGTCAAACAAAGAGGCACTGAGTTTGAAGGTAGGTCTTAAAATACATCCAGAGATACTGTACACCTCAATTGATTCAAATGATGTCAATTGGCCTATCAGAAGCAGTTTAAAGGCATAGACAATTGAGTATATGTAAACGTCTGACCCACTGGAATTTTAAATAATTTACCTGTAAAAAATTATTCAAAAAAATAACTTGCATGCATAAAGTAGATTTCACAAACTTATAGTTTAGTAACATGAAATTTGTGGTGCCTAAAAAAACAGATTTAATGACTTTAACCTAAGTGTTGGTTATCATTAAACTTTATCTGTACTGGGCTGCGCAAGAGCAAGATATAAAATCATAAACAGGATCAAGAACTGTCATAACAAAGATAACAAACTGTTCAAGGCTTGAGCGTGGAAATAAGAGCCATCTCTGAGCGAGATCGTGATGGCTTGAGTTGGCAGCCTTGGTTGTAGGACATGCTGTACTCTGATGTAAATTTTGTTGTGGATGTGTCAGAAAAAACAGGTAAGGTGAGCAAATACCTGCCAATAGAATAAGACAATTTCAAGCACTGATTAAAGAAAATAAATTAAATAAAAAAATTTTATTCCAATGCACAAACCCCAAACAGGCTCGAGCCCCAGCACGGGCCCAGATAAAATGGGAGGATTGTACCAAGAAGGTCACCCAGTATAAAAAACCTGTACTAAGTTGTTTGTGGATCGGATGGTCCTCTGTCACGACCCCTTGATGGGAGCAGGCGAAAGACCAAAAACAACTGTGATTCTTTAGCGGCTTGGTTGAAAATGGAGAAGACGGAGCTGTGGAAAAATAACAAGTTCCAGCCATGAATTTAGCCATGAAGTGATCTCAGCCATTAAAGTTAGTTAACTATAAAAAGAGCAATGTTCAATCAAGTCACTTGTTTAATACTGAACAATGGCATAATGTGGCATGTCCTGTGTTCTGTGATGACATCATTAAACGCCAAAGTGATGATGTGATGGACCACTGACAGAAGAGACCAAAGCTTGTCTGCGTTCCAGAGACTTTTTCTCTCTCTCACTCTGAGAATGTGTGTGAGAGAGAGATTTGTCATTATTATCAGCTTGTTTTTGTTCTATCCTTTCTCATTTTTAACATCTTGTTAACATTTTTAACA
The DNA here is from genome assembly GCA_030014305.1 of Clarias laeviceps. Taxonomy (NCBI): domain Eukaryota; kingdom Metazoa; phylum Chordata; class Actinopteri; order Siluriformes; family Clariidae; genus Clarias; species Clarias laeviceps. The sequence continues at coordinate 14,838,788 of JAQMYJ010000012.1, forward strand.
TGCCCCAAAACATCCGCTATAGACTGCCTCTAAACCACAGTCCCACCCTCCACAGATGGCTGTCACCTTTGCTGTTGTCTCTATGATGTCATCAGCTATCCACCAATTTGGAGGAAAGTGAACTCACACAGGATCCACTACTTGAATTACTGGGTTTAAGGCTTTTTTTCCGACCTGTTAGGAAAGCTGTTGAGGTCTAGATGTTTGAGTAGGATTGAGATCCTGTCAGTGACATGCGTAGAGAATTATAAGTCACACTTCAGGATGAAATTCAATCTGGGTGGGTTATTAGTGTTTCAGCTCTTAAAACTACTTGACCCTCCCTCTTGTCTCTACAGAAGACTGACAGGTATGAGTGCCTGCAGGGTTGGTGGGCAGGACATGACCAGGGTGGAGCCACAGTTTTGTTTGAGAGAGCCTGTTGTTATTGCCTTCACTGACAGATAGATAATGTTATTACAGTGTTGTGGTTCCACCCAAGCTAGGCATGTTCTTTAGAGCATGATGGTGTTAAGGGCATGCTGCTGGCTGTATTTCTTTTCCTGCAGTGTTCATTAAAAATATTTCATAGTGTTTTTCTAAAATAACATGGTGTGTGTATATTTATATAGTGCTTTCAATGATTGTTATTAATCACAATTAATATTTACAATTTTTAAATATTCAGATTTGCTTGCATTATAAATGTGCAATGTTGGAATAAAAAAACACACACAAAGTGAATGAGTGCAGATGCCATTTGTTATTGGCTAGATATGCTGTTACACTGAGATAATAATGGTTACTGACTGACTGACTTTGGTTTACAGTATGTGCAATAAAAATTAGGTTTTGCCATCTGCTTCACTTCCACAGCCTTTTTTTTAGTGTCTTACAAGTCAAGTAAAAGTAATTCTCCATGAAGGTAGATTGAGCACACAACTTTGGATTTTATTCAAACTTCCATTTAAAAGCTTTTTATAATGAAATTTGCCATTCAGCACACCTGGTGATGTTTCCTCAGGGAGCCTATTATCCACGTTAAACATGCCATTATCACTCACAGCTGCATAACAGCGCTGTAATTATGGGAAGCCATTAGGGACAAACTTGGTCATATGATTAATTTGTGTAAAAAAAAAAATGGCAACACGTAAAAACTTCTAGATTATTGACGTCTTAACATGTTAATATGGACAACAGTTTAAATGCAGAGCACGATAAGCGCAATTTTCAGACTTTTACTCAGTTGGCAAATTCTTATTCTCTGACACTCTACAGTAGGTTGTCTATAACAAAATTATTCATTTGAAAACCACTATGCAGTGGTTAGCACTATCGCCTTGCGTTCGGGTTCGATTCGTTCGATTCTGTGTGCGTGGAGCTTGTATATTCTCCCCATGCTTGGTGGGTTTCCTACTGGCCCCAGTTTTCTCAAACAGTCCAAATTCTCCATAGTGTGTGTGTCTCCTGGGATAGGCTTCAGGCCCCCCGCGACCCTGAATAGGGGGTTAAAGCTGTATGGATGATGAATGAGAGTAAGTAAATGAAAACGACTTTGTCAATTTATTTTAACCACCTGGTTTTCAAACAAAAGTTGTTGCGATGTGATGATCCAGTCGCATTGCTTCTTCAGGTTTGCGGTTCAATACCTGCTTTCGGTCATGTGGGTGTGAAGTTTGCATGTTCTTTCCATGCATGGTAGGTTTCCTCCAAAAACAACCCTCAATGGGAAATAAGGTACAGTATAGATAGGCCTAAAATTATACATTGGGAGAGTGAATGAGGAGAAAATTTGAAAAAATGCTTATCCAATTAATTAGTTAAAAAAAAAAAGTGTTACAGAATGTAACATGGTTAAATACAGTGGACATTTTTTGTAAAAGCCAAAGCCTTACAAAATAACATCCTTTACCAATAGTCCTGTCTTGCTTTTTGTGAAAAAAGAAATGTAACTGACATGTAACTACCTATTACATTATTTAATACGTCAAAATTTTTCCAACACAGATATAACTACTGGAATTCAAGCTCATAATGAAGTATTGCAAAGAATGTCACTCTGAAGCCTGTAGCTATCACGTTTTCATGATGACCTGACAGAGCATGTTGAAACAGCACAAAAATAGAATACAGGAAAGTTTTTTCAACGACTGTCGATGAAAAGTAATTAATCCATGGCAATATTTGATCATGTTAAAAGCATGCGTTTGTTTCACTTTGCAAATTAAAACTGCTAATTCGACTGGACGTTCCTTTTCCTTTTTGAAAACTCAGCTTCCATCTGCACTTGTTTTATAGTTTGTTTTGTCCCAAGTGTATATCTCGCTTCGCTGAATTAGATTTGTATCAGATTTATATACAGCCACACTAAAACAATTTCCGGCAAAACACTTCAAATGTTCTGGTCTTGCTTTTGTTTGCAGCTCAAACTCATGAGGTCATAAAGATTAGTAATTTTGGTTCATATGGAAGTCCTCCTGGAGGTATTACAGCCTAGTTCATGTGTTCTATCATCGCAGTCGTGATATTTGTTATTGATTACCTAAAAGTTCCAGGGTTGCCATAGTTGCGTTAAAAAAAAGAGGTTTCAGCAGAGCTCCTTTATTTCTTCTGCAGTTCTCCTTCCAACAGGTTTGACGTCAAATGCGAGCTCTTTATGCGCTGTTGAAGAAGTTCTAACAGTTCATTTCTCAATATATTGGTGGATGTGGCCACATGGTATTCGCTCTAGACATTTATTCCCACTGATATGTACCTTGGTTCACCCAACACACCATGTCTAAGTGAGATGGCAGGCTTCAGTTGCCCAGTGTCATTCAGATCACTGTCAGTTGTGTTTATATTTACTCGGGGGAAAAAAAATTGCCAAAATAAGAACAAATTGTAGATCGTAGGCTTCCAGAAGAAGCCCAAGCATCCTGTTTCTCCTCTAGTTGTTTGCATTGGATATGATGGGTTATATAATCTGTGAGTGTGCCGATGTCCAGGTTGCAGGCAGACTGACTGCATTTGAAACACATGGGTTTGTGTATCCTCTGTAAAACAGCCCAAGTTCCCTCACTCTTTGATTGTTTAAACCCCACCCTGCTCCGCAAAGTCAGAGCTTCTAAGAAAGTGCTTTGAGTATAGATTCTGTTGGACGGACTCCATGGTTGATGAAACATTCTTCAGCTAATCCTGTTTATAAATGTATATATGCAGGATGTCATTCTGCTCTGACATCCAGCATCACATGGCTATGAGGTGAGAGACGCTCAGGTACCCCTCAGGGGTGTGTGAGGAATGCCTGTGAATGCCAACACCGCGCACATGCCTGCTTGCTCCCTACTGAGCACTTGAGCCCATGTTTGAAGGGCATATACAGTTTAGAACTAGTTATAGCATGTTTTAGAAACAGAAGAAAATGTTGGTGCACATGTGCCTGAATGACCTGAGTTTTGTTGTAGAACAAACTGTTTCTGGTTTAGTTTGATTGATTAAAAATAGAATAAGATTTGTGTATAATCATCTGAATAACACTTGCCTGTTCTAGTCTCATGTGTGCGATTGGTGAGTAGTGTGTGTCAAAAATGTGACACACATAAGAAGATGAAATCCTAGAGCGAAACATTTGAGCTGTGTGTGTACATATGTCTGTAGTGGTGTTTTTTAGCATATTGGAAAGAGCTTCGTCTGGCTCGCTTGTTTGGGATAATTGTATGCTGCCACGGTCTGAGGTCCGTTCTCTGTCTCTCTGTGGCCAAAGCAACGTGATCCACATTTAGGGACAGTGTCTTAAATTATGAACTAGTGGACTGACTGGACCACCAGTTTTCAATAAATCTTGAGGAACAGGTGATCATCAAGCACTTGAAATCATCCCTGCGTATCTTTTTGTCCTGAGTCCTTTTAACTTTGCACCAGAGAATTTGATTGTTCATTGATTATACTATGGAGATTTTTATTCCTGAACCTTCCCCTTATTGTAAAAACAAATGTTGACGTTATTTATATTTATTATATATTAAAAAATACCGGGGGTTTGATTTTAATGACTGTATGAACAAAAATGCAGATCACCAGGTTTTGTTCGCCGCTTTGAGAAGAATCCACTGGGTATAATGGTTCACATTTATGAATGATTCACAAACAAACTAAATGTTTTGAAGCCAGATTAACAGAACATTTTCACTGCTGCTTGGCATATATTTTTATGGAGCTATATAGAAGGAATATAGAAGGAAAAGCTATACGTTTCTGGAGCTATATAGAAGGAATAGACATCCTTTGTCCAAAACAACTTCTGTCATTTGGTGATTTTATCATTATGGAGAGAGAGTGTACTCTCTCAGTCAAAAAAATCTCCCATAGACTGGGTTCACTTTGGTTGAGAACTGATCAGAGGGTCGGGGGTTCGAGCAACACCCACTGCCAGATCATCACTGTTGGCCCATTTGGGCAAGATCCTTAACCTCGATATTTAACTCCTTATAGCCCTGGTTAGGTAATGGGAAGGTTGTGAGAGGCATCGAGCGTAAAACCTGTGCCAGGCCTTGATGATCAAATGTGGAGAAGAAATTTGGTGACAAAGCCCATGAAAAAAACAATGAAATCATTATTGATTCTGTTTCCCTAATCTGTATCATATGAGCTGATTAGGTTGATTAGTGCTTGTGTCCTTCCTATGTGCTGCTGCCAATTATGTTAAGATTCTTACCTTAAAATCACAGTCTGCCATTTAAAGCCCCTGCCCTATGACAGGCATGGCTTATGCAAATAGTATTGAGTATTTCAGCACTTGTTTGTTGTAAATATGAAATCATCTTTTCTAACTTTTACACTTACAGATATTTCTTTTCCTCCGGGGGGGGGGGGGGGGGGGGGGGGGGGGGGGGGGGGGGGGGGGGGGGGGGGGGGGGG
>JAQMYJ010000012.1:14856864-14868618 GCA_030014305.1 Clarias laeviceps
ATTTCTTTGTAAGTGGGCAAACTTAGAAAATCTGTAGGGGATCAAATACTTATTTCCCCCACTGTATATATATATATTGATTATATCCAAATGAATGTTATACGGTGCATATCTGCACTATGATAAGGCATAGTGTCGTTGACTACTGCAATAAAATGTAAACATCTACTGCAGAAGGCTGATAATTCTGTGAAATGTTTTTGTTGTTTTTAATGTTTAAACAAAAACTTTAAAAGGTTTTGTGTGCAACAAAAGTCAACACTTTTTCCTTGCTCTAAGTTGCTGCTAAGACTCATTACAAAAATACAATCAAAGCATAAGTTTGCTTTTTATTTATTTATTAATTTAAAAAAAAGAATTCATGATCAAGATATTATAAAAAAATTAAATTGCATAGGTTTTCACAAACACAATTTCAACCTGATTTATCCATTAAAAACTGTGGGAGGTGGAATTATAGCTTTTTGCAAAAAAAATAATAATAATCCATAAGTCATACTATTATAACAACAAAAATTTTAAAATAATCTTTTGCTATTAGTGTTTTTTAACACTCTTGTGACCCAAACAAAAAACGTGCAGAAAATGTTCTCTATAAGTTTGCAATACTTCTTTCTTTTTGTTAAAATATCTCGCATTTTGCTATCAAACTGTTTGTTACAGAAAAGGAATCTGACATCACAGGCCACAAGCCGTGTTTCCTATAAGACAATGTAGGGTGGGGACCAGGCTGTGTGTAAACCCGTCTTTAAGAGAGATGAGAGTGGGAGAGGGCCGGCATCAGAGCCAGGCTGCAGTGCAGGCATATGCAAAAATAAGAAACAAGGAGAATAAAGGAAAGCTGGAAGGATGATCTGGTAATCTGTCAAAATTTAATATAAAACATTATGAGAATTACTGGATTGAAGAAGAGAGACAGTCTATCCATTAGGTATGTTTGGGTGTCAAAACACTGTGGCAATGTCCATTACCGACACTGAGACAATGTAGGTTATGGATTGTTTTTGAAAGTAAGAATTAGTTTAACAAAATAATGCAGAAAGAACGTTGACTACATGCTATTGTGATGACATTAAAAAACACAATGGAACAAAACAGTATTTAATAATCGCATGTACTTATCTCAGGCGATAGTGTAGTGGGTAGCCTCACACCTCCAGGGTCGAGGGTTCGACTCCCGCCTTTTTCCTGTGCTTGGTGGGTTTCCTCCGGGTACTTCGGTTTCCTCCCACAGTGGAAGGCTAATTGGCGTTCCCGAATTGCCTTTAGACTGTGAGAGTCTGTGGTGTGTCTGAAGTTTCACCCTCTATAGGATAAGTGGTATAATGGATGAAGGAATTAACTTATCTCTCAACTGAAACACATGCATGAAATGTTCTTCGTCATCAACATTGCAACAAAATTACAACATTATGATTGCATCATGCAATTTTAGGGTTTCCTGCTGGGTTGCCATGTCAACCAGATGCTGATTTACCATCCAGAGGCAGTTAAACACAGCTTTTTGTGTATGGAATAAATATTTCTGATTAAGTGTTTCCAACTGAATGCGATACTCTCTAGGTCAAACCTGATGCTTTTTGTTTTCATTCCTATGCTTGAAATGGAAGTGGACTTGCAGAAAATAAACGCAGATTGCCGCAGGTTGTTAGCTCTTGTTTTCCTCCCTGATGGACACTGTTTTGAGATTCAAGGATGGACCACACCAAGCATTCATCTAGTAAATTACAGATAATCAGTAACATGTGGAAGGCGAGCTCAAAGCCTATGATAGAGCATGATAGACCAAGTATCAAATCACACAGTCAGAGCACAGCACCTCAGTGTCTCCTTTGACACACAAACAAATCTCTCCAAGTGTCATATGTTTCTTTCAAAAACCCAGCTATTGTTTATGATCTACTAGGAAATATGTCTCCATTTGAGCTTTGGGAAAGTTTTTAAAAACTGTTCTAAAAACTGCTCAATGTAAACATAGCAATTTTTTTTTGTTTTGTGCCAAAACTACCAGAACCAAACTAAGGCAGTAGGTCATAGACAGTGTTGGGGGACGTAACTTTTTCAAGTATCTAATTACTGTCTTTAAAAAGTAATCAGTTACATTAAAGCGTTACTTTCTGATAAAAGTAACTAGTTCTTTTAGTACTTTTCCATTGCAGAAAATGAAAACTCCTTTTCTCATGAATCCTCTTGCATGTTGTTTTAGTCAAGACCTTTATAATTATTCAACCATCATCACTCAGCGAAGTTTGGCCCATAATCTGTTAACTACTAATACCCCTATCTCACCTACTGGCTCACGGATAGCATAAATTGTCGGAATAACAGATTTAATTTTTTTTAAAGTAATTAAATAACTGAGTACTTAAATGGCGGACCTAACGTGTTAGATTACTCGTTATACCAAAAAAGTGCGGATTGTGGATGGTTTGTTGCGGCAGCCGAAAGACTGTCTTTGTGCTTGGCCATGTGAGAGGGCATCATGGTGGTGTGTTGTGGTTAGCAGTGTGGTCTCGCATCTCCAGTTCGAGTCTCACAGTTGTTTCTGGGTTTGTAGAGTTTTCGTGTTCTCCGCATGCTTGGTGGGTTTTCTCTGGGTGATCTGGTTTCTTCCCACAATCCAAAAACATGTAGATTAGGCTGATTGGAGTTTCCAAATTGCCCATAGTGTGTGAGTGAGTGTGTGCATTCCTGTGGTCTGCCTCATCCAGGTTGTACCCCCCTCCCCATGCCCTGAGTCTTGCGGGATAGGATCCAGGCCTCCCAATTACCCTGTACAGGATATAGAGTGAGTGTGTGTTTTGTGCAAAAGTCCCTATAACAGGCCCCTGAGTGGTGCAGCGGTAAAGTGCTCACTTTATTATTCAGAGATTGCACATTTGATTCCTGGATGATGCTGTAGCCTCCTGCAGCCGGGAGACTAGGAAGAGCTGATTGGCTGATCTCTTTCAATGGGAATCGAAATGATGCAGTCAGCTAGCGTCACATGGCTCAGAGGAAACATGATACTCTTAGTGCTTTCAGGTTGGTACTGTAGTTGTAGCCTTAATGGGGGAGTGCCCGTATTGACGGGTGGGAATCGTCTATGACTAAGTTAGTGAGAGAATTGTGGGGAAAAAAATTCCCAGTATTAAGACTATATGACAGATCCTGTCCTAGAGAGTTTAATTTTCATAAAACAGTTAAGCATAGGTTGTTCAGGTGTCCACGGAAGAGGACGCTGTATGTGAAAAAAAGAGATTACTGTAGTAAAAAGTGTTTGCTGTAGGAGTTAATTTCTGATCCACCTCCTTGGATTTTGCTTTGCAGCAAGTTCAGATAGTTCATCTAACTTGGATGTGAAGGCCATTAGAGCCCAGGAGCATGAGGCTGAGATCATGTAATTATATCTATGTATTTTTCTTCAGCTCGTTCGCCATTTCAGGCTTCATTCTCATGCAACAGTTACCACTGGTGTTTTGCAATTTTCGTTGGTCACGTTACAATTTCCTGACTTCAGTTTAGTGTCTTGGCTTCATAATTCATCATATTATGATTTCTTGGGTTTTTTTCTTTCTCATTTTCAATTGCTTTGTACAATGTATTACAGCCGAGAGCATAGGAAAAATGTGATTTGCATTTTTGAGTCCACTTTTTTTTTTAGAAGTAAGAGTGACAACCTCAGTGACAAGCTTAGCAATGCAAACTACACGTAAGTCATTTAAATAATCCTATATGGAACCCAAAAAAATCAACAGAACCAAATGCACAGCCTGACTCTGATTTCCCTGCATAAATATTGGTCTTACTTTTCGACTTCTCAATACGACCCTGTGTGCTTGGCTGCTGCACAATTTGGTCTATATCTACCTTGTGCATGTGTGATGTGTTAACTCGATATCTGTATATTTAACCCCTCGCATTATGGACCGTTGGCATTGCAAAGTAAAAGCACACTTATATCCAAGCCTCTACTTTCATTATGCTGACATGAAAATATCAGCATAACATCATAAAATCTAACGACAGTGTGTGCCTTTGTGTGTGTGTGTGTGTGTGTGTGCATGTACGCGTGTGCACACATCACTATAGTTAGAATCTGTTTTGTGCATTGTGCGTTTTAGCATTTTCCAAGTCATCTGAATGTGACTGGGACATTATTGTTCTTGGACTTAAACAGCAGCTCTGCTATTCGTCCATTTCTAAGGCATCTGTCATGGCATGTTGCCGCAATAATCTCACTGGTGGCTGAAGCTGTATTAAAATTTTCTACTTGGTTGTGAGCCAGAGGATTGCGGCCAAATGCCTTAGATGTAGTTTCTCTGCATGAGGAATAGCCGCTTGTGCATGATCGGCGGTAGGATTTGTTATTTGTATGATAGCGATTGTGCTCGTGTGTGGTTTAAGGAGTGTTTGTGTAATGTGTGTCTTTGTTGGCTAATTTAGCCACTGTGGGCTGATAACCTGTGTTTGTTTACCTTGTGCTTCAGGGTGATGTGATAAAGAGTTCTCGTCTGATTTACTCCTTCCTCCAGACAGGCATTACCGTCTCCATTCCTGGGGGAGGAGAAGAAAACAGAGGGGGCGAGAAGGGGGAGGAGGGAAGACTGCTGGGTTCTCCACTCACTCTCTAGGCACTTGACTTTGTGCTTTAAAGTTTTGCCTGGGGAACTGTCCAGCCAGCATCCTATTTCAATCGTGTGCTTCTTATGATGGCAGTAAAATGAACCTCGCCCTGCACATTGAGGAGGATAGAGAGCGAGAGAGAGAGAGAGAGAGAGAGAGACAGAGAGAGGAAGAGAGAAAAAAACGACTACACTTGACTGGCTCCAGACTCCATCCTCCGCTCTCACCCGAATTAGACGCCTTCATGCTGAGATCATGTGGCAGAGTTGAGAGAATGTGGAAGGCATGGGCAACCACAAAAACCCAGGCCTCGGACACACTCACGCACACACACTTTCACAAGTGGCACGAACACAGCTGTATAAGTGTGTGTGTGTGTGTACAAGTGTGAGAAAGACAGGGAGAGCAAACCATAAGAGCACAACAGGGACAGATTGTCAACCTCTGGGAAATTAAAGCACACATTTTTTACTCCTTCCACTTCTATTATTTAAAAGACTTTTACCGGTAAGCATTATGTCTCGAACCCCTCCATGGTTTTCCACTAGGCATTTTTTCCTCATATCTGAGCTCTCAGCCTAATGTCCAGGCCGATGACCAAAGAGTAAATCACCGTGTGTCTCCTGCTGAACATCTGCAGATTTAAAGGCGTGTCACGGCCTGGCTTTAGTACACCTTCTACATCAGAGACATTTTAGTTTTGGATGAGTGGAATAGCACATAAACCTGAGACTTTAATGCAGCTATTGCAGTTGCATATTCTGATGCAGGTGCATTACAGTAGAACATTTTATCTTTATCCCCTTTAAAAGTACGGGTTCAGCAAAGTTAAATCTTTATTTATCTGAATATTTGTATTGGAGTTTCTTGTTGCCCAGGAGTGTCTTAGACTGATTGAACAACAATTCAGTGGTAACTCAGTGTATTAAGGCGATGAGTTACTGATAGGCAAGCGGACAGTCCCAGCTCTGCCAGGTTGCTGCCTTTGGGCCCTTGAGCACGCCCCTTAACCATGTCTGCTCCAGGGGCACTGTATAATGTCTGACCCTGTGCTCTGACCCCAGCCTACTTAGAAAAAGCTGGGATATGCGAAGAATAAAGAATTTCACTATACAGTAATATGTGATGACTAAAGGCTGAACTCTTGGTTTAAATCCTCGGGTTTCGCCGCTGAAGGCTGAATTTCTTGTTAAAACAAAAAACGATAAACCAACCTGAAGAGCTGTCCATTTTGAAGCGGAGAAGAGACTTACACAAGCATTAGGATAGCCAATGCAACTTGGATTGTCATAAAAAAAAAAAAGAAAGCAACCACTGATGTACCAGCAACCAGACACTGAACGGGTCAAAGAAATCAACAGCAGCTGATGACAGAAACTTTGCAAGAGCCATGAAAACCCAGAAAACAACAGGGCAGGGGTGAAGGTGCCACAATCCATCATTTTGAAGAAGACTTAAGTGAGAAGGCCAGCTTAGAACGTGAAAAGGAATACAGAGACATGCCGCAAAGTACTCGAACCAAGATGAACCTCTACCAAAGGTTAAAGTATGGAGAAAGAAAGGATCCAAAATACATGAATGTTTAATTTAAGCATGGTGTCATGGTTTGAGCTTCTATGGCTGCTTCTGGAACAGATTGGAATGGTAGCCTTGAAATGAATTCTCGTGGCCAACAGAGAAATGTATGCAGTCTAATTGGGAAATACTTCATTATGTATCAAGACAACAGAAGACTGCATCGTGGTGAAAAAGGGGTCGGGTCAATCATTAGACCTTAACCTAAGTGATCATGCATTCCATCTCCCGAAGAGGAGTCTGAAAGGAGAAACCCCCTCAAATAAAACAACGAATTAAAGAAACAACATTTCTACCCAGAGCGACTTACATTTTTATCCCGTTATACTTCCGAGCATGAGAGTTAAGGGCCTTGGTCAAGGGCTCCACGGTGGTGGGGTTTGAACCCAGGTTCTTCTGATCAGTAGTCCAACACCTTAACCACTGATCTACCTTGGAAGATGTGAGACAAGCCTGCAGCAATACTTTGGTGACACAAGTTATTCCATGCAAGGGAGCTGATTTGAAGTCAGTGTAGCACTGTAATTATTTACTTACATTTCCTTCAGTACCATCTGTTCTAGTACTTTTGCTCTCCTAAACATTGGTTGGTCTGCCAACAAAAAGTGTCATGCATGCCAACAAAATGTGCCAACTTGTTTTACACATTTAAATATCAAACCGGATTTCTGATCTGTCATCTTGGCATATGCCAAGTATTATTAATCTTCTGATCTCAAACACGAATGTTTTTACTGTATAGCAAAACAATTGCTGCTGTTGTTCTAGTGCTTTGGGACGGGTTTGTGCCTGATTAATTTTGATAAAGAGTATGATTTTCTACCAAAAAAACATAGTTGGAAAACAACTAAATAGTTCTCACTAGTTTAAGAGCTGTGTTTGGGAAAAGAGTTGTCATGCCGCAGTGACGATGATGCTAAGCAACTCTGCTGTGCATTCTGTAAACTCCCTTAAGCTCTGGCCCGGTTGTATTCCTGCAGCTTGCCAGGCCAGGTGAACACTGCATCACCCAGGGGTGAGTCCCCTCTGGCTGGTCACCCGCCTGCACGCGCGCACACACACACACACACAATCACACAAACACAAACTTTGCCTTGCATTCTCAGACATTGAGACTGATGGAAATGAGTGATTATGGAAAGGAAACAGGACGCGCAGCTGATGCTGTTTGGTGAGGATGTGTGTGTGTTTGCGCGTGTCTGGTTATTGCCCGGTAAACTCCATGACCTCTCAGGTGTAACTGTTGATCACATTGTGTACTTATCCCCCTCCTTATGCTTCATTATTTTCACTTTTATTAAAAGACAAGATGTTTGTAGTTTGTGCTCTTTCTCGGTCCAGCTGTTCAAACCTGTAGAAAAGGGGATGTAGAGGCGAGCATGAGGAAATCATTCTGGAAAAATATAAAGAGCGTCTTAGACACATTTGTTCTCCTTTTTTTCCTTTTTTGCACTCTGACTCAGGGGTAGGGGTATGTTGCACAGAGGGTTACCACAATCAATAGTATCCCGTTCACGTGCATGCACTCTAAACCATCTGATGCTGGATACGAGTGCAACCTGACATTATTCGGCCCCTCCAGGAATTGCTCTTGTATAGGCTGGTGTTACTTCAATTTAAGCGGTTTGTTTTCATCCAGTGGTGAGACTGGCATGTGATTGGTTCCACATTTTGTTACCAGAAATCCACGAGATCTAATCTTTAATTTAGATACAACATAAAGAGCAGCAACTCCAAAGCTTTATTAGAGCTTCAAATTTGAGATTTCAAATTAAATCTCACTTCAACAACCTACATTTAATCTTTTTTTGTTCTGTCAGATTTCTTCTGGGGGACCCTTGGCTGCTCCATAATTTGAACAATCTGAGTCGACATGTGTATGCACATGTAAGGATGTGTGCTTTTGTTTAAGAGTGTGCTTATATGACTCCATGTGTCTGTGCTTCTGTCTCTCCTCTCTCAGCAAGTCTGATTAAATTTGAGCAGTGCAAAATGTGAGTTCATGAGCCTCTTGCCTCTATGTGTGTGTGTGTGTGTGTATGAGTTTGACCGTGGCACTCAGGAGCTTCGACCCAGACCTCAAGGAATAGATGAAGAACCAAATTGAAAAGCGAGGAAGTGACCTCTGATCTGCATAGCTTTGCACTGACACTGTTACAATTTGTCTCATTTAGCCAGTGTCAAATGTCAGGCATGATCAGGATTAATGTTATGGGAGGGGACTGGTTCTGAACCAACATGCACAGAATTTTCGAGTTTTTTTTTTTTTTTTTTCCAAGAAAAGTGGTGAATGGTTGACTGAAAGGTAATTCAGTATTTGCGTGCGCTTGTGTGTTTAAAGTGTGCAGTGAACAGGCAGGACGGGACACCGACCGTTTAAAGGGTTCACAGATGAGAGTGCTGATGGGACTTGGAGGTTAACAAAGAAAACTTTGAGTGATGAGCTGAGTTGGGAGCAAAACATGTGTGTGGTTTTGTGCCGAGGATGAGTGACGTGTGTTTTTGTTGGGGCAGGAGGAGCGTGGTGGCTTTGCAAAATCAGCACTGATATGCAAAAGAACAATGAGAGAAAGAGAAAACAAAAAAACAAGAAGAAAGAGAAGAAGACCATGATGCCACCATCTGCTTGCCACATGCAAGGCCTGCAGCACCTCTATAAATCTCAGATGCGCTCAGCAATGCAGGGTCACATTCCGCCAGGCAAGAACTGAGCTGGATACTTCCATACGTATAGGGACATCAGTAGGGCATTTAACGGCATGGAGAACAAATTGCTAAGATCTGTGTTTAATGCACACATTGTGGCTTGGCTTGCATGTGTCGTGATTATACTGTTTACACACCCCTTCCAAATTTCCTTACAAAAAAAAACAACCTTTTCAATGCAAACCTTCCCCCATCGCCATCCCCTGATTCACTACCACACTCTTCCCCTGGCTAAAGGCTCGTCAAACTGTCACCTCTCGCTGCCCTTCGCAGGTCAGGGTCACGGAGGTCTCCGGAGTGTGTGGGTGGAGGAGAATGTGCAGATGATTTGGGATTTCCTGGCGTCACACATGGCCCAGAATGGTTGTTATGGCAAGCCGCCTGCTAACCCTTTTGTTTTGACAGTGCAGAATTAACGCTCCTTGTTTCTTTTCTTCCCTCTTGGCTCATCACCGACAGCTCGCATTGTCTGCCATTCATGTGGACTCTGACGCTTTCCCTGCTGGCACATGTGTACAGAAATGTGCGGCTGTAGCGGTAACGTGACAGCAGACTCCTCCGAGCCCATCTGCATGGACTGCACGTGGCATCTCAGGCAGAAAATCAAATCTCCAGTTTGCTGAAATATGCAGCCTCTTGGTTTATGTGTCTGTTCTCTAGCAAGTCAGATCAGTTTGTTTGAAGTTGGTTCAGTTATCTTTTTTGCAAGGATACCTTCTCAAATTCTGGCAGCTGTCACTTAAAGATCTGCTTTGAGAAAAAAAAAACTCTAGTCTCTGTGACACCCTAGATTCAGGAGACATGGATCACCAACTTGCAGCTAATCAGTACAAGGAGATGTTTCTAGTTATCTGTCAGTCATGTTGCTGTTTAGGAAGTTCCCCTTTAGGCGTTCAAGCCGAGGCAGTGTGGGTGCAAGTGATCTGGGGTTGTGGCTTCGAAGGGAACGTTTACATGAAGTTTAATGCAACTTGTGGAATTCATGCATATGTAAAATTGCAGGCTAATATTATAGTCAATAAAAATCCATTGCAATATATATCTCCTTAACGTCAATATTTGACAAACACCAAGATGGAACACTAGGCTTTAAGGTTTTCTACAAATTTCTTTATTATCTAGTGTAAATCTACTAGTATTAATACTCTATGTTAATCAACACTATGATTAATATATTTCAGCATCAATTATGGTCATAAAAATGTCTTTCTGGAATAATATCTCGAGTGTACAGGCTTTGAGAGCTTGAGATGTGAACTGTCATGGGAAAGGGAATAAATCTAGTAATGGTTTTGACATCTAAGCTTTCTGTCTGTGATTTATATGCTGCACTAATATTGTATGAACTTTTTCTTTTCTTTCATGTGATGCACTGATTATTAGACATTTCCGGATTCAAACATGGGTCAACACTCGATAGGTCAGACAAATAAGCCAAAATAGGGTAATATTTCTCCGTCCAGTTTGGGATAAATATTTGGAAACTTACAGCTTTTTTACGAGAGAGGAAAAGAAATGGCCACCAATTAAGGTTATTTGGGTAAATAGCTATCCTTAAGATGTGGAGCCACTTATTCTAGGCTTGGGTTTGATTTCCTGGAAATTTTGATAAAACGAAATCATCTTGGTGAAAAGTAAAAAAAAAAAAAAAAAAAATGATATAATAATATGGTACGCAGAGATGATTCACCACTAATTTCATGTTCCTTCCTAAAGGAAAAGTGCACTAGGGTGCATTTTGCCCCACTCGAGTGGTGGATGAGAGCTTTCAGCTAGTAGCAGGGCCCAAATGTGACATCACTGTGTTGCTATGTGGTCAGTAATGAAAGGCGAAGGTTCCAGAAAAAGCACATGATAAAACGCGGCTGATGGAGGACCAGCGAAAAATGCGTCTTATTATTATTAATTTATCACAGCCAGAGAGCGGGACAGCCTGAGTTCTGGCCAGAAACTGTGCTGACTGAGCGGGAAGAGGGCGACACAGGCCAGTTAGCTCCCCATTAGAGATTCCGAAACCCTGCAGTGCTGGAAAAGATTGAAAAACACACTGCGATCGGCAGCCCACAAACGTTAATGTGGCCCGATGTTAGAGAGCCAGAGAGGCGGCACACTTCTTCCACTCGAGAGGAAGCGATTGGAAATGATAGCTAGAGTGATTATATGAGAGGATATGGAGAGCTTAGAAGGAAAACACAAAGACCATTAGCAGAATTCATAGCTGGAAAAAACACGAAGATAGCATCATCAAAATTCATAAACGTTTATGCCATTAACAACTATACACTGTGAATACAGTTTCAGTGCCAGCAGCTGACACCGGTTATGAAATGAAAAGGATCCTTTTTCTACACTAACAATAAACCTGAAGCAGAGCATTAAATTCTCTTTACTGCTGTTTACTCTGGTTACACAAGTATTCTCTGATCTGCAATGGATCTCTGGAGGATTCTTGATTAGGAGCTAATATTAAGGATGGATCATGGATCATGTTCTCAGATCCTAACAATTTCTTCTGCAATTTAAAGCACACAGAACACTGTGGTGTGCTTCCCCAGCCATAAACTCATAAAAGTAGTAACTTAGCAGGGTTTAAAAACAATGCATAATATAAGTTCATGACCGAGAAATCCCAAACTCGGAATTCTCGATCTTGATATTGGCATGAGAGCATATGGGGTGCTCTGTCAAGTGTTTATTTCTCCTTTATCTCACTTCTTCTTTCTGTCTTACAGTTTCTCTCCCTCTTTTTCTCTTTTATCCTGTGCCAAAAAAAAGTCTTTGGACATACTGTATAAGATAGGTGGGTGCAGGGTTCGGGGCGGGGCGGGGGGGGGGGTTGGGGGGTTGGGGCGGGGGTTGGGGGTCATG